>WBMW01003581.1:2592154-2646928 GCA_013396635.1 Penelope pileata | reverse complement strand
AGCACGCATGCTCTGCTGCAGCCTCCCCTCCCACCCCCTGCCACCACTTGCCACACAAAGAAGGACTGCAAGAACAATAGCTCCTTTTTTTCCTTTTTTTTTTTCCTCCTTTTGTACACAAATATATACAGGGTATTATACACATCTCTACACAGACAGTGCCAGTCCCAACACAGCCCTCCACGGGCAGCATCCCGGAGCCCCCAGCCAGCCTGCTGCACTGGGGCAGGAGCAACATCCTCCCTGCCCCAGCCTGGGAGCGGAGCACTCTCACCTCATCTCCGTCTCACCACCAGCCTCTCCCAGCTGGCAAACCCCATGCCTCTCTGCACCTGAATATGCTCAGTCTCCACGCCTCCGCCCCCTCCTTCCTCTGGGCTTGGGGTTCCTATGGAGAGGTGTACAGGAAAGGCAGCTACATCCTCCGAGGAGCAGCCCTGGGTAGCAGGATCCCCCCTCTGCTGGGGGGCAAGGGGGAGAAAAGCCTTCACCGCTGCCTGCCTTTCCCCCCAGCAGGGCTGGAAAGGGCTGATGCTTCACTTGTTCAGGTCCATAAAGTGCTTTGAGCTCCAGGGCCAGCAATGGTGATTGAAAAGGTAAATGACCGTCCCCTTCCTGCTGGCCCAGAGGGACTCCGCAGGGCACCAGGTACAGCTCCAGCGAGCCGGAGCTGCCCCCACAGCCGCGGGGCAGTGGGAAGGGAGCAGTGTCAGCAATGAGCACCAAAGAGGATGGTGGCAGGGGGTTGAGGGAAATAAATATAGCTCAGTAGCAGGGAGATTTATTATTTTCCTTTACATTTTACACAAGGGGAGGGGGGAAGCAATTGAGGGCAATTGATGCTGATCAGAAACCTCCTCGCAGGAACCTCCAAACCGAGTCCAACCTCCCTGCGGGTGCTGTGGGCTCCAGTCTACCTCTTATGCCTGCGCCCACCTCCACAGCCACACTGGGCCCCTCTCCCCTCCTTCCTGTCCCCTCTCAGCCCCGGGAGATGGCTATCACTAGAGAGGGGACAAAGGCAGATTCAGGGAAGGAACAGCCCAGGGCAGGTGAAGCAGCCCAGCTCTGCAAGGTGCTGAGGACCCCATGGTCCAGGCCTCTTTCTCCCCTCTCCGTAGCACCCAGCAGACCCCCAGCATGGTCCCCCATGCCTGGCCCTGCTCTGCAGACACAGGGCAGCAAAGGGGGCTGCAGTACCACACAGGAGGTCAGGCTGATTTGTTTGAAAGAGGAGGAAAATGTGCAAAAAAAATGCCACTTAAAATGATGCTGCAACCCCCCACCTGCGCACCCGGGGAAGAACGGGATGCGATTGGGGGGAGAGGCTGCCCGCGCCTCCTGCCTGCGAGAAACGCCCTCAGCACCCCTCACCCTGCAAGGGGCTGCCCCATGCTGCCCTCCTGGGTTAAACCAGTCCCACCCAGGGGAGAGGCTGGCACCTGCCCAGTGCACACAGACGGAGCAGGGAGGAACACTGCCATCACCCCCCGGCACCTGGCCCAGCTCCTGGCACATCACAGCATGGGGACGTCACGAGGGGCTGAGTGAGGGCACATGTGGGCATGGGGAGAAGGGAAGGCAGCACTACATGAGCACGTGGCACAACGCTGCCTCACCTTCCAATGCACTGATTAAAGCTTTTTGTTTGTCACCTTCCTGTAAATCTAATAAATTATTAATTCATGTTTATGCTCCTTGGCAGGGGGATGGAGGACAGGGAGCAGCCAAGGAGCCACCAGAAGCACCCCTTGTCCCAAGACCCTTCCCGAAAGCACCCAGCCTTCCTCCGCTCCTGGGGTGCTGGCAGGGTCGTGGTCCCCCTCCTCCCCAGCCCCTGGGGGTCTGCAGTCCAGGTACGTGTTAAGGAAGGTAGCTAGTGAAGAGCAAGCCTGCAGAGCAGCTGGGCAGTGCAGAAATGGAGGCAGGGGAATGGAGAGCTGGGGGCAGGGCCCCTGCCCTCACTGAAGGTAGTGGCCCCAGGGGTGGGCAAGGGTAGCGGCTGGCCCCCTCCTTGGCTCTGCACTCCCTTTGCTTTCTCTCTCCTGGTCATGGTGGGCACAGCCTGCCCCGCTCCTGGGCCTCTGTCCCCTCCCTCCCTCCCTCTGCAGTCCCTACTGACGGATCTCGTTCTCTATGAGGCTGTCCTCACATGACTGGAAATCCGTGTCGTTCATGCCGTCAGTGGTGATGAGCTCCTCGTCCTGCGACCCCTGCTCCTCTGACTCTGTTGCTTCACCCTCTGGGGAGGAGTCCTGCAGCACCTGGGCGATGTACTTCTGCCAGGGGCAAAGGGAGGAAAAGCAGGAACACTTTAAGCTTGGGGAGCTTCCCACAGCCCGTGGGACTCAGGGGCAGCAGACCCCAAGGGGTAAAGTACCATGCAGGCAAGAGGTTGAGTGTGGGACATGTTGGGAAGACAAGGAGGGGTTTCACCCCTTGGGATGTGTTGGGAGAAAAGGTGGGCAGCATTGTAGAGCCTAAAGATGCTAAGCAGGAAGGGAGACCAACCCAGCTGGACTCACTGTCCTAGCCAAGAGAGAGGCAGGAAGTACATGCACAGCATCCAAGGAGCAGAAGGAAAGGGGTGCATGTGGGGGAGTTATAATTCATACACAATACAACTCATCACCCAGCCTAGCTGAGGAGCACAGGGCCCAACACTTGCTTCCTACCCTCATTGGGAGACTCTGGGTGCTGCCTCAGAAAGGCAAGGAGCGAGGTATTCGGGCAAGGAGGAAAAATTTGCAGGTGCTTCAGCTTTCCTAAACCCAGGTAAGGATTGGGCCGGGGCATGGAGGTGGGGACAGGGACTCACAGCGGATTTGGGAGCTGGCAGGTTGGTGGCAGGTCTCCCGTTCTGCCTGCTTTCTATGGTGTCCACCTCCGTGTGCTCAATCTGGAGAGAAAAGCAGAAATGAAGAGTATGCCAAGGTGACAGCTGCAGGAGCTGCACTGCAGTGAGGCTGCCCCCAAGCTCTCTGTGGGTATGGGAGTGGCACACAATGGCAAGGATGGCATCCAGCTCCAGGCTGCCTTGGGAACCTTCCCCATGATGCTGAGGGGCTCTGCCAAGGAACAGGCTGAGACACCCCTCTCCCCCCAAATCCCTCCATTTCACTGCTCAGCTGTGCTCCCAAGGGAAGGGTCCCCACACCCCTGAGCCCCCACCCAGCAACCCACCCTCACCTTGTAGTTGTGAGCGCTGAGGTATTTGAAGTGCCCGAAGCAGACATGACACAGGCAGATCACAATGGTGATCACAAGAACCACAAAAGTGAACATGGAAGTTGGGGCCAGGAACCCTGGGGCAAAGAAAAATTGATGTTAAGGTATCAGAGCTGCTAAGAGGAAGCTGCCCGCAGAGGATGCTTCCCAGCCCAGCACTCACCCGTACGCATGGTGGAGAAGAAGAGGAGCCAGAAGAGGCATAGGATGGGGGCTGCCACCACTTGGTTCACAGCCCCCGAATGGATCTTCTTGTCCAGCTTGGCAGGCAGGTAGGCATAGTACAAGTTGTACCGGTCCACCAGGTGCTTGAGCAGCATGTACATAAGCCCTAGGGGAGAGATGTCAGAGAAGGGAATCGACCTCTTTCCCAGTGCCTCTGGACAAAAGGAAATCTCTCATCCCCTACGCAGGGGACAAAGGGCAGTCACTCACCGAAGGGGACGATGATGGGGCAGGTGATGCTGTAGGTCATGACCACAGTGAAGACGCACATCATCCAGGCATAAGCAGCCCCAAACTGGAACTCATAGGCCTGGTGCTGCAGGGCAGAGCAGAGACCTGTTCTGTACGGTCCTGAGCAGGGTGTGCAACACCCAGCACTTGGCAAGCTCCAGAGTGCATGGCCCCACTGCCGTATGTTCAGCCCCAGGTGGAGGCCACTACTATCCTCCCCAGCCCCACCAGCCACCATCGCCCCCACCGCTTACTCGCTTGACGTTTCTCCGTTCGGCAGCTGAGCGGGCCAGGCACAGGCGAATCATGTACATGAGCAAACCAGGGATGCGCAGCAGGTCCATGGCATTCCCGATGAAGGCGGAAGCGATGACATAGTTGACGAAGAAGGCTCCATTGTCTGGCAGGAACACACACCTGGGAAGGCACACCAAGAGCAGGCTGCAGGAGATGCTCCCCTAGCCCATGAGGGACCAAGTCCTGGGTACCACCTTTGGATGCTGACAAGAGCCTCCCCCACTGCTAAGGAAGGCTTTCTTCCCTGCTCCACTTACTCAAATCGCACTGCAGCTTCAGCCAGGAATTTTTTGTCAAACAGCCAGCGGAAAAACACATCCAAGCTGTGGGGGAAGGGGTGGGAAGAAAAGAACAGTCAGAAGCAGCATATATAGACATAGACATGCAAATATATGGAAACCACTCTAAAAAGACCCAAAGCTCCCACCATAGACCTTATTGTTCCTTCTTGGGATATGTCATTGGCAATTATGTAAATCAGACACTAGGAAACAGAGCTAGGGTGCAAAGCTTCCCATTCTCATGCATGTTCTCCATTTGCCCTGATCCTATTCTTGTTTTCCTCTCCCCTCTGTTTGGGTGAAACAACCACACAAGGAACAGGCGACTGACTACAAGAGACTACTCAGGTACACAGTAACCTTAAGCACACATACAAAAGAGAAACAAAATTTCCCCAAGTTCTGCATTGTTTTGATATAAAGTCGTGCAATCTTCTGGCACCTCTAGGTCCATGATTTTGGTGGACTACACATCTCCACATGCAGCAGCAGGATGGATTCTGTCCTCAGAGGGAAGTGTGACCTGTTTGTTGGTATGTAGCCAAAATGCAAACCTTCTGAGAGCATTCACCTGCTTAGGTCACAAAGTTACAAGCAACAAGACAATTTAAATGTCTGGGAAACCTTGCTGTAGTCAGCCACTGGGATGGAGAGCAATTTTTCTACCTATATTGGAAGATGTGTGTATTCCTAGGAACTGTATCCTGAATTTACAGGGTGTAGATCGCCCACCCTACGATACATGAAGAAGCTCCTATCACAGTAGATCTTCCCATCCTGCTTCCAGCTCTCAGTTTTCCTCTCCTCTCTCTCCTTGTTTCCTTGCTTTGCCCCTATACAGTGCTGAGCCCACCCTGATGCCTGGCAGCTGATACCCTACTGCCACAGGGCATTTCTACAGCCTCTATGGGAGGATGTGAGGCTCGCATCCAGCAGGATTAGCATTTCTCCAGCATACAAATAAGAAGACCACCCAGCCAAGCAGTACACAGCCTAGTCAGTTCTGGCTGAAGTGGGGAATTGGCTAGTTTTGTATGAAGTAACTGCACATGCAGCACAGAGGAAAGAAGTGCCTCCACCAGCAGGCCTCAAGCAGACTTTTCATGGACATCCATTGACCACCTCAGTTTTTGTTGCTTTATTAATAACACTATTAACAAAAACACGTGCCTGGAAAATGACTCAAGTTCCTAAGGACCAAGCCAGGTATGATCTGACCTGGCCCACCAACCAGAACTCAATGCCACCTCGCCAAGGGGAGGTGCTTTTGCAGCACTTCCTTGCCCTGCTGCACAAGAACCACCAGAGGTGCATCTCAACCCTTCCCATGCTCCAGGTCTCTGTGCTTGCCCTTCCCTCCACACTTACCTGCTCAGGCCCAGCGAGGGCAGCAGCAAGACCATGAAGATGAGGAAGGTGTAGCACTTGTGCATGGTGGTCCTGTTCTCTCCAGATCTGAGGGCAGTGAGGAGAATGTTAACATTGTCACCTCACCAACGTGGAACACTGAGCAGAGAGGTGCCCCCACACAGCAAGCCCAGTGAGCCCCATGTGTGTGCCTGGCCACAGATGGAGGGGGCTATGGTGAGGGGATGACAGAGGCAACCATGAAAGAAAGCAGAAGGCAGGTGAATGTTTTTTTGGGAATAAGCTAGCTTCAGTAATCTGCAGCTGCCAGAAACGCCAGCTGAAGGAGCTTATGTTCTCACACACGATGGGGCCTGGAAGACTGGAGAAGGGCATAGCAGCATCTCACCTACAGCTGGGGTGCTCTTGTGCATAAGTGGACAGAAATAATATCGTAGATGGTTTCACTGAAAGGGATCTGTAAGGGCGATCTGTTCCAGGAGCTCTCCTGTTCCCAACAGACAGCTCAAACTGCTGAGATAAGCTCTCCTTGCATGCCTCACATCAACCTCAAACAGCCTGCTCCAGGCGTTGCCACCCTTCTTGTTACAAAGCACTTCCCAGCGTCTAGCCCAAATCTCAGCATTCCCTCTACTGATACATGAATATGCCTCTTTCCCTCCAGGGTGTCCAAAGTCTGTTCCTGAGTTCCAGTTCCTCCCTCTTTCCTTGCAGCCCTTGTATCATCTTGTTTGTTCTCTAGAGGACTCTGCAATCATCTCTGCAGTCCTCAGAACTGGGGATGTCCTCCTCACCAGTCTTTGCAGCACAGAGCGGAATACAAAGCTTCTCACATCCTGTAGGGCACATGCCTCATAAATAGCACATTTGCTAGTGCTCTGCACTTCAAATACATTCACTCCTGCCAGAAGCCACGGCAGCTAAGGCAATTTTCCCTTGGAAAGGCTATGACTTTCACATGACCACACCTGCACGCTGACCTTAGCCACAACTTCCCTTGCTACTAGCATTTCTCATAGTCACCAGCCCTTCTTCCTCTCACCTTTCCTCCTCTTGCAGACGTACATCAAGCTCTGCTCAATCAACCCTATGCTGTGCAACAACACCCAGCTAAGGGCTGGCAAGAACAGCGGTCCATGGCAGGCCCCAAGGTGACCAAGAGGTGCCACATAACACCACACTTGGAATGCAATCCAAGCAAGAGGAGCCGATCACAGCTTTGCATCAGCGAGAAGCATCAAGATGCCAGGAAACAAGCCAGGAACAGGCACTGGCTGTCCTTACCTTGTCCAGTGAGCTTCAAAGAAGGCAGAATAATACACAATGGTGGGCAGCAGAGCAGAGAAGCACCACAGCAGCAGAGTCGGGAAGAACTGAGTGATGATTGGGTTCTGCAATGAGACAGAATAGACCGCACATTACACACAATGCAGCAGCTCTGGTGCCCATTACAGGTGCTGCCTTTGCTGATGCAGAGTCCCCAGGACCACAGCTGCCAATGCAGCCTGGCCAGGCTCAACACACCCCTCCTGGAGGCTGGGGGACATGTGGCAGGGCGCAACCTTCTCCTGGAGGACCTCTGCCTTGCTCTCAGGCTGATGGGACCTGAGTTACGTTGACTCTCTCTCTTGCTACCCATTCCCCTGCAGGAGCTGTTGTGCCTCGGGGTGGTTTCACAGTATTACCCATCCTGCACCCCTTCCTGAGGGCCTTACATTGAGGTACTCCACAGGCTTGGTGACATTGAACTTGTCCATAGTGGTGATGATGATTGCAGGGGTGGTGAGGAAGAAGAGGAGGATGAAGAGGACCACATTGATCACCAGACAGCGGATCCACCAGATGAAGCCCCGGATGGAGAGATGTTCCCTGGGGAGAAAGAGGGCATCAGAAACAACCACACTGAGCATCACATTCACAGTACAGCCCAGCGTGCATGAACAGCACTTGGGAAACAAACCCAAGGCTTTCCCTCACCAAGTCTCTAGCCCAGTTATAACTCTAGCCCAGCCTGGCCGGCCTTCAGTGAGAACAACACCCTCAGTTATCACAGAGCACGAGGGGTGTGTCCCTTTTCCCATCTCCAAGGGCCTGCTGAGCCCCACAGCTGCTCACCAGTAGATGTTCTGTGGGTCAGGGGCATAGGTGACAGTCCAGTTGGAAACGTGCAGGGATTCGCTGCAGGAGGAGGCCCTGGGCTCCCCACGGCATGCACAGCCCTGGCACTTGCAAGCATTGAAGTCTTTGAGGATTCTGGAGAAGAAAACAAAGGAGATGCTGACACAGAGGGTTGGCAGGGACAAGCTGAGGTGGTTGCCTTGGGGCTGGGACTTTTGATCTAAAAGACAGCTGTGAGATGTCACCTTCCTAGAAAGGACAGAACCTCTTGCAGCACTCACATGGCTGTGATGGTCTCATTGTGGAAGGTGACAAAGGCCATTCCCAGAGGCTTCTCATTCACCTTCTCCTTCTCCCGCTTGTAGTCATCTTTGAGTTTCTCCTCCAGCTTGGTGTAGTATTCGATAGCTTCCACCTGGGCAGAGGGACAGGCATCAGAACAGAGACCTGGGGACCTCACCCCTTTGTGCCACCACAGCAGCACTGTGGGGAGACAGCAGGCAGTGAAGCCAATGTAGGCTGGGCTGAGGGACAACAGCTCTGCAGCTGAGTGCCAGGAGAGCCACAATACGCTCCTGTCTCAGTACAGGGTGGCTGACAGGACCCAAGCATGCTCCAAGTCAGCGTGGGCAGCACAGGAACCCAGTGTCCATGGTACCCCCTCTGCCCAAGTGCCTTCCTCCAGCTCTCCCCACACCTCTTCACAGCCCCTGATGACACAGCAGCACAGGTGGCCACAGGGCTTGGGATTGATCATGGATGGGGTATTCTCCTTGCTCTGCAGGTTGGTGAAGTAGATCCGTCCACGCTCAGCTTTCTTCCTGAAGCAGGAGAGGGGAAGAAGAAGAAAGAAGGCAGCTAAGAAAAACCTCCATGGTACCAAGTTTGAAGAAAAAGTAGCTGGGAAGAGCTCATGCCCCCAGCTCCTGTGCACTTCCCACCCCAGCCTTGTCTTCTCCTCCTAGCCAGGGGCTGGTTACCTCTCTGCATCAAGGAACATCAGCCGGGCCACATCGTAGCAGGGACGTGCCTCCAGCACAGTGCAGTTGGCATAGGCCTCCCTGTGGATGGAAAATAGCAGCTCATCACATCTAGCACCAATGCTGTACCTCAAGTAAACCCCACAAGTCTAGGTCTTCCTCCTGTCTGGGGCTGAGCATCAGCAAAAGCTTGCTGGGCAGCCGGAGAGCCTGCAGGCTCTGCTCCTTACAGCTGGAGCAAAGTGTGGGGCAAACACAACATTCTCTAGACCCTGGCATGAGTGAGCTCTTCAGATTGGTGCTCTGGGACAGGCAGGCACCTCTCTGATCTCACATCGCCTCTTCGCCTTCAGAGGCCCAGGGCTTGGGGCTGCAAAGGGGCAGAAGGGTTCCCAAAAAGTTCAAAGCATTTTTCCTTTCCCCATGGTACTTCTGAACACCAGCCTCACACTTTTTACTCAGGTTCTGATGAAAAAGGACTTGGTTGTTGTTGTTTTGATTTCGGTTGAGAAGAAAAATATGCTCTTCTACAAAGCGCACTGTCAACACAAAAGCAGCAGCACAGCACCCCACAGATATATTGCTGGAGTGCCTCCGGCCTGCATCTCACATCTCTGAATTTGATAAATTCTAATGACATGCCCTGTCCTACTATATACCATGCTGACCCCTTATGGCTCTGCAAGAGATAGCTGGGCATGTCCCAAGACGCTGCACGTTGAGATGAAAAATTTGCACAGAATAAACAGCAGCAAGATGCCCAAAATAAAAGTGCTCATTGATTTTGACCGGCTTCTGTCCCAGCACTTTCAATGTATCATTGCCATTTTAGGTAACACCAGCACCACTTCACTAAAAACATCCCTGTTACAGAGCAGCCTTTAATTAGGAACACAGTGAGACTCACTCAAAATGCTTCTTGATCTTTTCTGGCTCAGCGTATTTTGAAATCCCATTGATGAAGAGGGTTCGCTTCACCTGGAAAAAAGAGCGTGCAGATAGGTATGGGTGGTATGAAAGATCAGACTGGAGAAAAAAAACAAACCCCAAGGCCCTGGCCTTAGTTAGCAACAGGAGGGCAGCTCTGACACTTGTGGGAGCTTTGCTCCCCAACTCCTACACTTCTCCTAGCTACTGGCATTCCACACCCGATGTGCTACAGGTTGATGGGGTAGGGGCTCATACTGCAGCTGCCTGAACAGCAATAGGGGTGTCATTAAGAAATGAGGATGGCAGAGACAACTAGGGTAGAGCTGCAAATCCACATAGCAGTTGGAGCAACTCCTGAAGAAAACAGGGAGACCCCTGCATGCATTCACCTCGCTCAGGTCTCTCTCACTTCCCCATATGGTGTCAGAACCACTGCTCCAGAGGAGATCTGACTTTGGCCAAAAAAAGTCAAATCACAACAGTCCCAAATTTCTATGGGAAAGGGGGTACTTGGCACCTTCTCCCAGGCCACCCAACTTGACAAGAGGCCATGGGAAGCTGTGCCTGGGGCAGCACCCAGACCCTGCTTACCAAGTCATCTTCTTTGTAGCGCATCTTGGAGGTGTGCCGGCGCATGCTGTACACCGTCAGCAGCAGGTACAGGAACGCAAAAGATGTATGCAGCCACAGCAGGTTATTCCTGTCACAAGAGAGAGAATGCTTAAAGCCAGCACAAGGTTGCCATTACAGCTCTGGCCAGACCCCTCAGGGACCCCCGTCAAAGGCTCTGGGGCCTTGAGCAGTGTAACTGGCTCAGCATCCATATGCCCTGCCAGCAACCTCCAGGAACTCAGTACGGAAACAGGGGAAGGGATAGCAGCCTTATATGTAGGTAAAGCTCTGCAGCAAGTGAGCATCTAGAAAATACACCCTGAGGGCCACAATTATCCACTCCATCCCTGCCCACACCTACCCAGAATTCAAGTTAGCGATTGTTGTCCTCCCAAAGCTGTACGCATTGTTTTCTGGGGAGAAAGCAGCAGACAGAGGTACATTCAGTACATTCACAGTACACTCAGTTATACTGAGGGGCTGCGGCATGGAGCTCCAGTGGGGTGGGGCATGGCAGGAACCTCACCTGCCAAGCACCCTAAACCCAAGCTGCCCAGGACAACCCTCCGGATGCTCCACGCCTAAGGTGGGACAGGAGTTGGGTTTACATGTGTTCCTCCCATCCCACCCCTCTGCTACTCCCTGGTGGCCTGTGGAGCAGCTCCTGCTGCCTGGCTCCCTGCCCTCACCTAGCAGGTCCCCTGAGAAGTTGACAGGCAGCACAATGCCCACGGAGAGCACGCCCACAGCCACCAGCAACCCAATGATGTGCCTCTGGAAGGACAGGTAGTGCACTGCGTCACCCCCACACTTGTCCCGGATCTCGTCATCCCTGCCAGGGAGAGAAAGGCAATCAGGCAATCTTCCCCAGCACTTGAAAGAATGCAGACAAGGCACAGTGATTGCTGCCCGTATGTCTTGAACATACGCAGCACCCCTGGATCACACCCTGCAGAGCTGCAGCCATGCCCTGGGTACTGACTCCAGCACCTGGCTATGAACCAACTTAGGCAGAAACTTGTTTGTGCAAAGCCTGCGGCAGCTCTGCTCCTCACGCCCTGCCCTCTGCCACTGGGGATGGGCAGCTGGGCCCATGCACACTGCACCTAACACTCATCCCTCTGCTGGGCCCTGCTTTCCCCTGATGAGGTGCAGGATGGCCGATGTGGCCCCACAGAGCCCTGAAACCCAGAAATGCTACGGAGATACTCCTGAGCATGGTCAGGCTGGAGGAATCTCCCTGCCTCCTCCAGCTCCGTCCTCACTGCCAGGGCCCTTCCTTAGGCAACAGTGCCCCTTGCAGGAACCACAGGGAGGGGAGCACTTCTGCAGGGCAGTGTTTCTGAGATAGGACTGGGGCAGGGGAGATCCAGGTTGGGTCATGTTCTTTGTCACAGACTGGCTGTGTGACCTGCATTCTGGCTCTGGCACACCTCATACAGTCCTTGTCTTTGCTAGTCCCCTCCACACTGCCTTCTCTGAAGGGTACACAAGGGCAGTGACATCACATGACTGTATTGTGCTGCTGTCCTAATGTCCCACGCTTCCCTTCTTCCTCACACGGCCACCCCCACAGGTCCCGGGGCACTTACTTTATCCTGAAGATGGCTGTCAGCCAGGAGCAGAAACCCTGTGCAGAAAAGACAGGAGGGTCTCATGTCACTCTGCAGTCCTCTACCCCTGCTCCCTCACCTCCGAAGATGCAGGCGACCAGGATGGTGTCCTTGCACCTCTGCAGCTGTGGTTCAGGACAAGGAGCCCAGACCACAAGCAGCTACCGCGATGTGCAGAGCTGTGGACAGGTCCAGGTGGAGGAGGTGACAATGCTACTCCACAGGGCACAACTCTGCCACGTGGCTGTTTCCCACCAGCTCAGCCTCCAAGGAAAGCTGTGCACTCCTGGTCAGCACAGCAGCTCTCAGGAGCCTAGGGATGCCCAAAAAATTAATCACCCAGGTCCCACACAGCAGTAATGCAGCCACTGTCCTGGACAGGAGCTCTGCAGGGATCAGGAAAGCAGTGCTCCTCAAAGGACATCTAGGGGGAAGGATGTCTCCTGGGAACTTCACATTCTGCTGAGCTGCACCTCCCCTTTAGAGAGGACCGCAGCAGTAGGCGGCAGCATGAGGAGGTGGGCACTTCTCTCTCAGCAAGCAGGGTTTCTAACGCTGAGATGACAGACAGGGCAATGCCCATCAAGGCACATGGGTGTACAGCTGCTGATTTAAGCACATGACCAGAAGCCATGTAGTAGTACTGTGTTGCCTTGGACTCTGTACTATACTCTCACACTTCAAGGTGTGGTGGGACCTAAGGCTCTGGGATGGGCAAGCAGTGCTGCTTCTGAAAAGCACTTGGTTCTCACAAGCTGTGGCCTCCGGGCTGCCCGTAGGCAAGGAGTTTGCCTCTTGCAGCTACTCACATTGTCCCTCTGGTCAAAGTCCACAGAGCTGGAGACGGAGGTGAGGCGCTCATAACGGTCGTGGTTGTCGGAGTGCAGAGCGGAGGCTACGCTAAAATGACAAACGTTGAGGGAGACAGTTAAAGGGTGAGAGGAGGCAGCTCAGCCAGGAATCAAGAGCACCCAGAAGGCCAGTGGTTAATTCAGGTCAGTTGTCCCAGGTGAGACGGACAGAAGACAGCCTCAATGAGAAGAGGGTAGCAGTAAGCAGAGATCCCTCCTCAGGCAGCACTGCACGGATGGCACCCAGAGCCCCCTCTCAAGTGTGGAGCTGGGCTCTGGCAGCCTCTGTGGGCTCAGCTGTGGATGCTGCCCCCTCTGTGCCCCTTCTCTGAAGGGCACACAAGTCCAGCACCAGTCTCTGTGAGGAGGAGCTGGCAGCAGCTGCCACAGAGGAGAGATCAGGTCTGTTTAGTGCAGAGTTCAGAGAGGAAAGAGGAGGTGTGAAGGAGAGGGTGCCACGAATGGGGTGCTCAGGTGAGGGCTCCCATTGTTTTCCCTTCTGTAATACAACTGCAGATAGGAGCCCAGCAGGTACTAAGAGGCAGGAGGCAGCCCCTAGGGCCATCAGGGAGCCAGATGGGAGCAGGGCAAGTCACAGCTCCATGTGCCAGGCTTCCTGCCTGGAAGGCCAGCAAATGGGGTTGCCAGCATTCTCAGAGCTGCCTGGCCATCCCTCTGGGGCACAGCGCAGGAACCATGAGCAGACAACACATTCAATCACCCACACGCTGCATTACAGAAATTTGCATCCAGCCAAAGGGCAGAGGAGCCTCCTGCCCTGCTGTGGAAGAAAGGAGGGAGGGTGCGAGCACTGTAGAGGCCGACAGCATCTCCCCATCCCTGGGGCACCAGTGGAGCCCGACAGAGCACAGTATTGCTTTACCAATGCCTCAGTGTGGGGAAGCCCAGGGAAAGAAAGACACTAGTGGCTTGATCACATTCTGTGCTGCCTGGAGCCAGGCTCAGCCACAGCTGCGTCTGCTGCCTGCCTGGGAATCCCCAGAGAGGAGCACGGAGGCCACTGGAAGCAAATGGCTGTGGGCTGAAGGGCAGGAGGTGAATATCTCAGATTGCTGTACTCCAGACATGGGCAGGGACCTAGATGAAGAACTTGCAGTGGTAGCATCCAAGGCAGATAAAAGCCCTGAGTATGAACAGAGGTGAAGGGTAGGCTGGCAAAGAAGAGGGGAAAATGGTCCAGAGACCTGAATAGCACCTGTAGATGACAAGATGACATCAGGCTGGGACCTTGGATGTGCAAGAAGACATATGGCTAGAAGTAAAGCAAAAAAGTAAAGGAAAACAGTTTCCCTGTAATCAGTACAGGCAGAAGGATCAGGTGGACAAGAACCCAGAGAAGAAATATATGAGAGACATGGCCTAGAGATAAGTGGTGACACTATGGGAAGGAAAATGAGCTCAGACCGTTGTGACCTCGCGGAAGGGAAGAGTACGGGATATGTGGCCTCCCTCACAAAGCAGAGCAGCACCTGCTGAGCCTGTAGCTGGAACACCTAGAGGGGAAATGAGATTAGCTGAAGGTCACGGGACTACAGGAGAGCAGATTAGGCAGCAGCATACAGCCCTACAACTGTACAGCCTGCTCTGCTGTGGGGACAGCACAAGCCTCCACCAAGCTTTGGGATCTTCAGCCGTTTAAAATCCCAGAGACCTTGCAGCCAGGCACAGGGAAAAAGTGAATTTGTGCTGCCTGCAGCCCTGAGGAGACCCCAGCACAATGTCACAGTGTGCTTCTGTCTCCTTGGTACCAGAAAAGCAGAGGGCAGGGCAGCAGTAGAGGGAATAACTTCAAAGAGTGCTATGTTACTAGATCAGACTAATTCAGCTCTGTGCAGGAGGATGCAGAGATCCTAACTGGGTCTCTATGTGATCAGCACTGCTGAGAAGACAGAGTGCCAAACCTTCCCAAGGATGGGAGGGTGGGGATGGATTGCTACCACCTCCTGGCACAGACTGAGTCACTGACTCAGAGTGCTGA
Organism: Penelope pileata; assembly: GCA_013396635.1. Lineage (NCBI taxonomy): Eukaryota > Metazoa > Chordata > Aves > Galliformes > Cracidae > Penelope > Penelope pileata. The sequence continues at coordinate 2,632,195 of WBMW01003581.1, read as the reverse complement.
TGGCTACTTCTACTTGCCCCAGCAAATGGCAGGACACGGGTGCTTGCTGGCTGTCAGGCAAAGTGACACATCAGAGGAGGATGCCCTCCTGCACATTCGATGACTGGCAGTGCCAGGCTGCATGCGAGTCCCTAAGCCATCGCATGCCACTGCACCTTTGCATGGAGGACAGCTAGATGGCAATCTGCTGCCAGCCTTAGAGGAGCACAGACCAGGATGAGGTTTCCTCGCTGAGCTCCACAGTCTTTTGGAACACTCTACCTACCAAAATCAACCCAGCTCAAGCATTAGGCTTGGACAGCTCCAGCGAGTCCAGAAGAGGAACAGGAAGAGGAAGAAGTAGACCCCTGGAGGAAGACAAGCACTCATGAAGATAACAGAGATGGCACCCACTATAAAAGACCACTTCTGAGCCTCAGAGCATGATAGCTCTGTGCCTTACTTCCCCTACAACATGTTAGCACCCAAGAGCTGCCAGACACCTGAAGCAGGGCCAACCACTAGTGAAGCATTAAGTGTGAGTAAGGCGTCCCCTCCGTGCCACGTACCACAGCTTCCATCAAACAATTGAGGTTGCTCTGTCCCTTCAAGGACAAGGAGCAGCCACAAAAATAAGAGGATCCCTGTGCCCTCTCAAGGCAGTAGCAGGCCACTGGTTAGCAAGTGATGGAGTGATCAGTACAGGCATTGCTGGCTGGCTGCCTCCTGTGCAGCATGTGCCACTCATCATGTTGGCAAGGCAAGGGAATGGTCTTTACTTAGGCATAAAAACATCATGGAAGTGGAAAGAGGAGGGAGAGAGGGTCTGTGACAGTGCTTAGCTGGCAGCCAGTTGCAGTCCTCATGAGTATCCTGTGGCTAATGCCAGTCCAAGGTGCTGGAGGATGCTCTCAGCCATGCTGAGGCAGGAGGTCTGCTCCTGCATGGAGAAGAGACAAAGGACAAAGACGCTGCCTTGTCTGGCATGCCACCAGCCTGGGGTGGGTGGTAAGGGACAAGGGCCAACACTTGCTCTGGTCCTGCCAGCCTCACGGGGGCTAAGGAAAAATTAAAGTCTTGTAATGACCTGCCAGATGCTCTCTGTGCACCCGGCATGAGAGCAGCCCTTGTGGCTCACCAGCAGGAGGGAATCAGGCAAAGGTGGCTGCCCCCTGCTTGGGTGACCCAGGTACGCCACGGGCTGAGGTTTCTTTCCAGCTACTCACAGTGGGGTATGGGGTCACTGGCAGGTACAGCAGGGTGCAAGATATGGCACCTTCTGCCTCAGCTGGCAGCTCCTTGGCACTGCTGCACGCAAGTGGGCATTTAAGGGCTATGAGGAGAAAACCAGGGTACACCCAGCTGTGGTAGGTGGCTGACACAAAGGAGAGGGGAAGAGAAGAGCATGAATCCACTGAGAGGCACAAATCCAAGCCCTGAATTCCCAGCCACTTAGATTAGTTCAGAAGCAAGAGAGAAAACTGCAAAAGAAACAGAGAAAGAGAAACAGAGAGAAGAAACAAGACCCTGAAAAAACATACTATTCCCGCTCCTCTCGCTCCGTCTGCCATCGTCGGCGCCTGGGGGTATAGAAACAGAAAAGGAGAGGTTACAACCAGGGAAGCAGGCGCTGGGTTCTTTCTGTCGCAGGGCTCCTTGCTGTCCTGAGGAAAAGAAACCTACTGGTGGTGAGGCTGGAGGAGACCTTCCCCCCAGAGTTCAGTGCTGTCCTGAGCCACCACACCCCAAAGTCTGTGAGGGCTGCCCAGTTCTCTCTGTGCTCCCCTTCTGTCCCTCTCCTCCCCAGCCCAGAGCTCAGCCCCATCCCAGCCTTCGGGTGCCATGAACTTATGAAGCCTATCATCAAGCAGAAGCACAAACCACCAACAGCCTTAAGCTGCACAGCCTCCAGCGCACAACAAAGCACAACACACACAGCAAACCACCCCCGGAGCCTGTATAATGTAGAGGAAGACTATCTGGGCACAAGCCCCTGGCTCCATCAAGGGGAGTTCCTTGTTCAGCACTGGAAGAAAACAATTGTCCTTCCCATTGCTGACAACAAATAGCAAGGCTATTTTTTTGAAAAATAAATTCCCGAAAAGAATCCCAGACATCTCCCTCCAACACGGAATTACCGTTACCAAGGGGCCCTAACTTTCACTAGAAGACACAGCAGCTCAAACACACCTCAGGCAGAAAGGATGCACACCATCAGTACTTCAGCACACAGGACATGAGCTAAACCTTCATTAATGTAGTAGCAGATACACAGCCCCTACAACTCCCTTGCCTCCTGCCTGCTTCGCCACAGGGCTCGCTTCCTGATAAACACACACAATAACTAGATACACACTGCCTCCACAAGTGAAATGTGAGGGCTGCTGGATGCATTCCCTCTGCCACCCTTGGCCTGTCCCTGCAGAACAGTCCACGCAGCCCCGTCCTGTTGTGCTCCACTCCCAGGCTCAGCACAGGTCTCATAAAGCAGAGCATGGGAGGGGTAAGCAGCAGTTTATTCACTCTGCCCTGCCAAAAACAGCTGTTGGTCCATCCCTTTCATCAGCTAGAGGAGGATGAGCTACATGGCATGCACTCTGCTACCATCTGGGCAGGTCCCTGCTCCAGCCTTATACATGTCACACGCTCACCGTGCCAGCCAGGCATCCCGACCATCCCTGCCCACTGCCCATCCTGCCTTCGCCTTTAAACAAGCACCTGGAAATGCAGCCTGCTGCTTTTAAGTGTCCTTCACAAGAGCTAAAGCCTTGTGAGAAGCCACCTTTAGAAGCTTAAAGACTTCATCGTGGCAGCCCTTGCCCCTTCTGTGACCTCTTTTCCCTCCCTCCTCCCCTCCGTCTGCCCCTTCTCCTCAGGCCATTTTAGTCCCTGTACAGCTCTGTCAGCACAGGGACCAAAAGTGACATATTGCAGCTTTAGCTCCTGGAGCCAGCAGCGACTGCTCCCTACACTGGGAGGAAGATGCTGCAACAAAAAAGCTGGTAAGCGAGGATTTTCCCTGTTCCTGGAGCTCAGAAGATACAACTGGCATGCCTGCCTCTCCTCTTCACCTGCCTCAGGCACACAAAAGGGGATTTATCCCTTCTGCCCCATAGCAGGGACAGGTACCACTTACGTTTGTTTTCCTGCCCCTGTCCCACGCTTACCTGTCAGCATCAGTCACCAGGGCCAGGCGTCCATAGTCCCAAGCAACTTTACGCAAAATTGAGAAGACAAACAACAGTGCCTAGAAGAGAGCAAAGGAACAGCTGCGAGGCAAGGCATTATCCTGCTCTGTCTTCATCCTCCGCTTGCAGAGCCACAGGAATCGGGGGTAGGAGGGGACAGGACTGCTCAGCTAACAGCACACTGAGGCACAGGGCTATAAAATCAGGCTGTCTGGGTGGCTGAAGGGTGGGCTGGCCACAAGAGGCAGAGGTCCAGGATGCAACACACAACAGCTAAGTTGGTCATGGGGTTAAAAAAAGGTCCCAAGAAGGCAAGATTATGGCTACAATGTCCATGCTCTTGCAGTTGCCAACGAGGAACAAGTAAAACCTTTGGGCAGGTAAGGCTACAGGGACTTAGCACCACAAGTGGGAGTTCTGGGACAGGGAACTGCCCTAATCTGACCTGTGTCCTTACAGAAAGTTTGCAACACCCTTCCACAGGCTCAGTGCAGCGGTGCTGGAGTTAAGTCAAGGCTCAGAGAGGTTAATGGACATGATCAGGGCCACAAAGTCTACCAGCAGCAAACTCAGGGATGGAATTTGGGACCCCCAACTCTAACCACCAGACCAGAGTTTTCCCTTCATGACTCATTAGAGGGGAAGGTACCAAAGCAGCCGTAGGCAGACTTACCAGAAAGCACATGAAGTCAAGGGCTAGGACAGTGGGCACCCCACCGAAGGGCAGCCCCTGCAGCACGGTGCTGCGGATGCGGGCGCTGTAGCAGTAGTCCTTGGTGCTGTTGCTGCAGGTGGAGGCCTTGCAGGCAGCCCCTGCTGAGCCCAGGGTGGCAATCACGTAGGGCAGCATCTCTACAGCTTCATTGTCTTCCCTGGGGAACAGAGAGAAAGGCCTGGTTAATGCACACCAGCTGAGTAACAGCACAGCCCATAGAGCTTGGGACCATCCTCAGCCACTGTCCTAGGTTCTCCTGTGCTACAGAGAACCAGCACCCAAGGACAGGATCATGCAGAAAAACCTGCAGAGCTCATGGGGATGAGCCCATGAGTTCTTCGATGAGCTGGTCCCACCAGGCACAGCCCCCATGTCACTCGTGGACTACTCCTTTTCCCAAAGACGCAGCATCTCAGCACCTTCCCCTCAGCAGAGATGACATTTAGCTACAGGAAAGAGCGAATGTGTGAGCTGGGCATTAAGTCACGTCTGGATGATGGAAACAAACTGCTACGGGACAGTTGCTGCATCACGATCCCACAATTTCCTTTGCCTGGCTGTGTGCCATTAGCTTTATTAGGCTGAATCACTGTGCTCTGCAGGCCTCAGCCCCGAGCTCCCATGCCTCCAGCAGAGGCAAGTTCCAGCCCTGCCTGCTTTCTTTCCTCTGACTGGAAGCACAACACAGAGGGCAGAGAGGATAATCAGGGTCTGCTGTTTAGCTGGACAAATATTAGTTCCAGTGCCCTCCCCAGTGTGCTGCAAGGCCCACGGGCGTGCTGCAGCCAGCACAGTGGCATTGCTGGAGATGGGGAAATTTTCCTCCTGCACAGAGAGGACTGTGGTAGCCATCGTCAAGAGCAAACTGAGCAGCACTGGGATGCTCTGGAAAGGACAGGTCAGTAACATGATTACTCTGGAGAACAGGAGAGCTGAAACCCCATCAGCTGCAGAAGGACTGCACCTACCCCAGCTGACAATCCCTATTTAACCCCTCATATCTAGCACCCACCACCCTAAACCCCTCACCACCCCACTGGCGGCATACCCTACAAAATGGCTGTTGGGCACAGCATCACCAGGTGACCTTCAGGCTGCCTGCCAGCCCAGAAGCCACCCAGTGGGTTACGCAGAAGAGCTGTCACTCGCCCCAAGCACAAGAAAGCTGCCCTGCACTGGCCTCTTGTCACAGTACGGCCACTGCCACCAGCCCTGCCCTCCCAATGCCATTGTATATGGCGACATTAGCAGAGGCCAGAAGGTGCATCCTGGCAGTCTCCTGCCTTGCTGCAGTGATTTATCAGTGTCACAGCTCAGCTAGGGTGGAGGCACGGCTGCAATGGCTGAAACCCATGGTGAGAGCACTGCAACAAGCAAAGGTCCGTCTGGGGACAGGCACTGAGGGGCATCAGCCACCAAGCAGTCCTTGAAGGGATTCACCGGCACAGCACTGGAGCACAGCTGCCAGGGGCAGCAGAAGGGAGCGGAAAAGCAGCAGGAGTCCAAGCCATGAGATCGCAGCTGGCAACTATTAGGGGAGCCAGCCAGCGGAACTCACCCCAGCTGAACCAGCGAGGGGTCACATTCTGCATGAGGGTGGAGGCTGGGAGCAGGGCAGCAGCTGGCAGGAAGAGAGGTGACAGCAGGGTACACAGGAGCCTGCTCACCAACAGCCCTGCCAGGCCACCATCGCCTCCAGGCCAGGACTCGCCATGGCCAGGACTCGCCATGGGCAGGTCGCGTGCTTTGGGGCAGGAAGGGCCCTCCCAAGTGCAAAGTCTAGAGGACTCGCTGCAAAGAGAAATGCTTCCAATTCCTCTTTTAGAGAATCTTGCAAGATTTTAGGTCTTGAAGGGTATCCTGCAGCAACAAGTTCCAGATGTTAGCAGCATTGACTGTACCATCCCACCGCAACTCCACTCCCTGTGCTAGCGAGAAGGCAAAGAACAAAGGCCTGTGCTGTCTCCAGGCCTCCTCCTACGACACCCACTACAAAGTCCCCTCTCCTCCCCACAGGGCAAGGCTCCCTCCTGCCCTAATCACTCTCACCACTCATCCCCAACGCTGCTCGCTCTCTTCTGACCCATAACCAGAAATGCACGCGATGTCCCGGATGTAGAAGACGACCTTGACTTCCAGAACAGCATTCTGATGCTCTCAGCATCTCTCTTACAAAATTCCTCATGCGTCTGACCATGACTTATTTCTCTAACTGCATCCATGCATCTCGAGGAAAAGCATCTCTGTAAGTGGCCCAACACCGCTGCCCTGAGCAGCTGCTCTAGCTTAGAAGCCAGAGATGTCCCTGAGCAAATCATCCCCCCCCAGTACATCTGGCTTTGCACTTCCCAGCACTGACTTTCTCCTCCCCTCACACCACTCTGCACCCTGTCACTCTGGAGTTGTTTCACACTGACAAATCTGACGGCCACAGGACACCTGCAGATTTTGGGTACCTTGCTACACATCTTTCCTGGGTCACTAATAGTGGAGAACCCCATCCTCCTGCTTTTGGCACACTGGAAATTGCTTATCCACTCTCATACTTTGTTTCTGGACCCTCCACCAGTTTTTGATGCATGACTCCAACGGAGGGTTCTGTTCACTGCCTTTTATGGGCAATTTCAGAGGTCTTCTAAACATCCAAGCAAGTTACACAAGCTGGCCGAGCATTATCTATTATCACAGTGAAGTACTGAAAGATTTGCAACAGATCACGGATGTATGAGCTTCCTCTGCAGAGACCACACCATTCACCTCATTCCTGCATGTTTTATAGCTCCATTTTCTTCCCTCTAAAAGAAACAAAGCCCTTACGCTCACATTGCCCACGACACTACCATTATTTATACAAGCCATTACACATTCAAGACAAACTTTGCAAGCCTGCGGGTAACATCAGCCACATCTTACAGAACTGGGTACCAAATGTGTAGTTTTCTTTCCCTACATCCTACAGGGTGGACTGGAAGTGAACCTTCCTTATCCCTCCAGTACCCTAGCCAGAACACTCCATCATGAAGAAGCTGTGGCACACATCCAAGACTTACACTGCCCTTCAGTTTGTAGGGATGCCAGGAGCATGCCTGTCCTCTGGCACCTGTCCCTGCTGGTGTGCCATTACAGCATCTTGCCACCTTTCTGTACCCACTATAAATGCCTCTCAGTCTCACCTTCTTAAAAGGATGCTGCCTTAGATGTGGAGGGAATACATGGTTAAATGAGTTGGCTGAAGCTTGAAGGAGCCCAAGGACAGCTGAAGCCCACCCTGACATGGTCCGAGGGACACTGACCCCTCTTGAGGGGCTGACATAATCCCTTCATGCCCATCGTTGATGCTGTATCCCAACCTTCCATGCATGGGGTCATAGGAATTAGGTGGTCCAAAAGGCAGGGTGCAACTTGCAGTAACCCCTGCCTGGTAATACCTCTTCCTCTTGCTTGCTGGGGACCTCGCTCCTGCGCTGAGAGCAAGAAGGAGATTTCGACAGCAACAGTCACAATGGTTTTGTCAAGTTTTCCATTTGCATCCCACCGCCTACCTCTGGAGAGGGACCCTGGGTGCCCGAGAGCCAGGGCACAGAGCAGCAGGAAGTGCTACAAGGGCTGGGTGCTGGGGGCCAGCTCTGCAGCCTGAGCAGCATTGCTCACTGCAGCGCGGGGTCAGCAGGGCTCAGCCCCAGAGCCTTCCCCTTCTGCATGGTGTGTTTAATGCTGACTTCCCCAAAACCGCAAGGACAGCATAGAAAGACTTGCCAAAGGCATTTTTGCCTCCTATTCAGCAATACTCCATTCTCTTTCCCACAAGCAGCAGGAAGGGGAGGGGAGGAACAGAGGTCCCTCTGCTTCCCCCATCCCCTGCTGTGTGCTCCCCACGAGGGCACGTGCTCCTGCAGCCCTGTGTGGGCTCTGGTGGGGCAGCTGGCAACGGGATGCTTGCTGAGGACCCGCCTGCCCCATGGCAGAGCACAGGGCTGCAGGCAGATGCATGGACAGGGCAAGCTTCGCCAGCTGCACCACTGATGTCAGCCAGACGCCAGGAGGTGGCCTGAGGAACGCTTGCAGAAAAATATAAATCAATACGGCATATGCCCGCGCATGCTGCCAGAAAGACGTAAGCACAGGCGACATCCGGTTGTTTTCTCACCGGTAAATTTTAATAACTCTCTCGGTAATTAGAGGAGCGAGACCATACCTGTTTGTGGCAACACAGCCGCCTCCTAATGGACTGGGGGCACAGAGACAGGAAGCTGGGTGCCAGCAGCTCCAAGGCTGGGATACAACAGATTCAGATTCAAAGAGATGAGAGCAGAGCCCCTTCTCTGCAACTCTCGGTGGACAAGACCCTCACAAGGGTGAGGAAGGCAGAGCAGCAAAGGGAAGGAGCAGACAGCTTTCTGGCTGCAGAGGTGCTGGGGAGCTGCCCTGTGCTGTGAGGCTTTGGGCAGCTGACAGCTGGAGAAGTGCTGATGTGCCAGGAGGGATGCGACCTGCAGGCCACCAGGGAAGGAACCAAGAAGCAAGCATGCTAGCAGCACGTTTCAAAGGAGCAGAGACAAAGTGCTGAGGCGCATGCAGTCGGGATTATCTCTGTATTATCAAAAAGTGGCGTGCCCACCAAAGCCCTACATCCTCCTGCCTCCTCTCCGTACCCCCAGCCAACACACAGCTCCCTGCATGCTTCACCTTCTATGTGAGCTGGCCAAGCAGCCTCCCAGTGGCTGCTGGGCCTCCAAAGCTTTGATCTGGCAGGCTCAGCTTCTTCAAAGCAAAAAACAGGTCAAAGCAAAAGACTGAGGTACAAAGTTCTTCCAGCTGGCTTTGCATCAGGCCTCAAATATCTGCTAGCAAAGGGCATCAGCTTGTCACAGCCAGCTCCTGGATCCATGTGGCTCTGCAGCTGCCTGCATGCCACCAGCGGTGCCCATCCTGCAGCTCGGGAAGCCCTGGTCCTGCAGCTGGCACAGCTGGAAGCACAGCTGGCCATGCAAGTGGCTCACTGCACTGGGAGGTGCCTGGCAGGGATGGATAGCAATTGCGGCAGCAGGAAGTCTTTGGATCCATGAGAAACCTGAGTCTAAGTTTCTCCTAAAGGCAACTGAGATCTTAGAGCTTACTTCATAAGCCAGATGGGAAGGGGGCATGATGTCCTCACCTGGAAGGTGAGGGGAACTCCTCCCTACATCCTGAACCTGCTGGAGGGTGATCCTGAAGGGACACATGTTCTGGAGGCTCCTGCTTCCTTCCTGGGGCTCAGCACCGTGCTGCTCCTTTGTGCCAGAGGCACAGCCAGGGATGCTTAAAGAGTATCTTCCCCTGGGAAAAACGGTTCTGCAAGCTGGGGCATCAGGGAAATCTTCAACCAAACCATTTTCTTCCCACAACTTCACCTGGACAGCCCTCCCTTGGCTAGGCTACATAATCCCTCTTCTTTCTTAAAAGCTATTTTCTCACCCATGACTCCCAAGTACAACTTTCATGAAGGTTAGGGAACCTTTCCACCTCCTGACTCCAGTCCTCCCGAGATGGCTGGATCACCCAGGACAGTCAACCACAAAACCTTGCCTTCGAACATCAGCCAAGCCCACAGAGCCCACACCAACCACCGTGTCTCCACGTGCAATCTAGCGATCAGCTCCCAGCTTGCACAGCAGTGTCATGGCCAACCCGATTTGCATTAAATTTTAAGCATTAGATTTCATGAGTCACCAAACCAAACACTTCAGTTCCAAATATATCTACCTGTCACTTTCCCATCAAGCTCCCGGGCTGTAAATCTATCAGAAGGAACCCAAGTTTGTCTGCCAGCCTGTACTTTATAAACAAATACTGCTTACTGTTTGGCCTCCCTTGTTTCCTGCAAGCATATGCTGACCATGATGCAGCAAATGCAGCACATTTAGTGGTGAAACCCATGCGGTGCTGGACCTGACACTGCACATCGAAGAGCTGTGGCCATATGGTGATAAAGCCCTGGCTGGGAGCTCCTGGTGCTGTGGTTACACACCTAAGACCCAGAAAATAGGGCTTCCTCATCTACCCCCAGCACCCTGGCAGTAGCAACTCTACCCATTCCCAATGGATGTTTGCCAAAGCCAAGGATGGATACTCTGGCACCCCCCTCCATCAGCGGTTTACAGCTTCTGGTTTATGGATCCCAGCAGCATACCACCAGTTCCCATGGGGCTGCCTTCTGGGACATCTCTTAAACGTATCTTTTCAGCACTTGCACTACTGCACAGGGTCTGCCTGCGGAACATCTCAAGGCCTGCTCTGGGTGGGCTGTGCCATAACATATTCTTTAGGTGAGAACGGCCACTTCTAGGGGATCTTTACTGCACAAATACCTCTTCGGCTTTTGAGCCCTGTTAAGCAGAACTGTTCAGGTGCATCATATCTGTCTTGGTTCAAACAATGACCTCCCCACTGATCCCTTACCTGCTCTGAATTTTAATACGTTCCCCTCAGTTTAAGTGACCAAAAGCCATCTTGTCAGTTTTGCACAGGCACACACTTTTGGCAGAAGCTCTGCACCTCTCTCATCTCTCATCTCCCTTCCCTTTATCAGCAAGCTCACCTCATCTTGTTTATCTCCGATCATAATCCTCGTGCATAGGGGAGCATCAACACATTTTCCTTTCCTCAAGCCCCGTATCTGTCCCTCACTGGTCTTCACAAGCTGGGCATTCTTATCCACACACAGCTTCTCCTCCTGAATGCAGAATCTCTCTCTCACAACACCAGGTTTCTAAGCTAGTCGCTCAAGGTCACATTGACTGTTTCCTCCTCCTCACTTCTGCATGACAGGAATCTTTACCTTCTTGCAGCGCAGAGCTCAAATACACAGAAATTTTGTCCACTGGGCATGATTACAAACCCTTACCCACACAGCATGCTCAGCACTTCCCACCCAGGAAACCCTTAGTGATGCAAGTCACCAAGCGGTGGCAAGGAGCATCTCTGTTGTCAAAGCTGCCTCCCCAGAGACTGGCAGGACATCCTGCTGCATCAGCCCTGGAAGCACCCTGCTCCTTGCTCCGCAGCATACAGGCTGCTTGCTCAGGGGTTACTGAGGTAAGCTCTTTTCACCAGTCCTTCCACTGCAAGCACTGACTGTTGGCATGTACCAAACAGGAGCAGTGTCTCTTGGATGGTACTACAGAAAAGCTCTGCACTCGTGCTTTGAGCAGTTGCTCCACAGAGACTCAAGAAAATTGAAACTCTGCATCAATTCAGGAATCGTGGCAAAGGGGGGTATGTGGGCTGCTTAGAACAACATCCCTGGAAACAACGCTTGGCAGCATGGAGAAAAACCCTCCTTTGTTTTGGCACTAGCAGGAAAGGGCCACGAGCCCAGCTCCCATCCAGCAAGAAACACATGGGAAGGAAAACCACAAAGCCTAGAGGGAAATCCTCTCCCTGGTGAGCACAGCAGGGCAAATACTTGTATGGGCAAGGAGCCAGGACGCTGCATGACCTGCTGCAACAGGCACAGATTCTCCACATCAGTGGGAATACCTGCTCCAAATGCTGCCATCTGCACCCTTTCTACAAGCAGGGCTGATCCTTTTCTATGTCCTTACACAGACCACAGCTCCAAGAGTTTGCAGGCTGGGGATGGTCTCACCTTTCCCTCCCCTTCCTTACCACACTGCTGGAGTAGTGCTTGTCTGGAAGGGTTGGTCTACAAAGGACCTACAGCACAGGCAAGTCACAAAGGTCAATGTAATCACAGCCCTGCAGAATGCAGAATGGAGTTCTTGTCACGATTGCATGCTGAGAAGGGATTCAGCAGGCAGAGCAAGAGGAGGAAAGCAGTCAATCGTTCCTCACCAATAGCCGACATCAGCAAAGGACTCTCACAGCAAGAGGTCTGGATGTGGCCAGCAAGCCAGGACAGCTACAGAAGATGATCTAGGAACAAGCATCCTGCATCCACTGGGGAAAGAAGCTCAGGAGCCAGAGCTTTGGCAACAGCAGTGAGTACTACACACAGGGCTGACACAGCATCTCATACAACCACAAGCAGCAGGGTGACCTTGGCCACCAGAACATCCAGCACCATGATGCTGGAAAAACCTTGAGGCTTTATGGCACATCGTTCCCCTTATGCACCCAGTCCCAACAGCTTCTGGCCTCCAACTGCAAAGACAAGTAAGCTGCACAGTCCATGAGAGACAAATTTTGAGCTTCTGCTCAAAAGGTCACAGAGTGAGATGGACACAAAACACAGCCTTGAGACCCACCCTGTCTCACAGCACTTCTGCACACTGCTACAGATAGAATGCTGGACGATGTTGCAGTCCCTCTTCCACAGGATGCTTGCTCTCATGCTGCCAGAGGGAACTGCTCCAGAGACAGGGAACAGCTCCCCAACAACCTGTATCTGCTGGGCAGAATGAGGGTGGAACACCTCCTTACGAGTTCTCAGGGTGGATCCTCCCTCCCTGAGCTGCTAGGGCAAGAGTTTGTGGCCAGGAGCTACACGCACAGACCAGACTGGGGATGCAGGGCCTGCGGCCAGCCACCAGCCCTTGAGAGATGCTGCACGGGCTGTTCTTTCCCCTGGTCTCTCCACACCCTCTGGGCTTGGCAAGAGGAGCTGGGCTGTGCCTGGGAACACAGGGAACAAAGTGCCGGTTGGGCACTGGGCATGGAGATGAGGGCGGCCAGCCAAGCCCAGGAACACAGAAGTGGTACTTCAAGGCAAGCAGCCTGGCTCCCAGACCCGCAGATAAAGGTGGGCGAGATGAAGTGGCTGCTTAGACTTGAAGGAGGGCACTGAATTTTAGGTGAGCCACAGCAGCACAAGCCTTGTGTCATCTACCTCAAAGGCAGAATAAACAAAACAATGGTACTTTAATTGGGCAAAGCCACTTTGAGTCATTGTTTACATGGAGAACAGCTCCACAAAGGCAAACATCAAGCCTGTGGAAGTCCAAAGACTTGCTCCTCCTGGGAGGACTCCTCTTGCCTGCAGCCCTGCTTGTGCCTACCAAAACCACTGAAGTCCTGACTTGACCCAAACATCACACCTGCAGCATCACTGTACCCATCAGATACTGTGCACTGAGGGCTCCCCTGCCCAGGTGGGTCAGCATCATGCAGGAGAACAAACATGAGGCATCTGCCAGGCCTGGGAGAAAGCAACACCATGACCCAAGGGAATGGCTCTGACTTCTACATAACCAAATCATTTGTAGGACAGGCTACAGGAATAAACACCTGCTACCAGGTTGAATCTTGATCCTTACGTGTCGGCGGGCACATAAGGTCATCACACGCTCTGACCATATTTTCCCAATTCCACCTTTCCCTCCCAAAGCACTCTCACGCTCCGTTGACTGTTTCTAACACCAAAGGAAAATGGTGGCACTGCACTGACGGCTGGGACCCAAATGTGCTGAGTCCAAGGGGCTTCCAGCTCTGACCCCATGTCTCTATCCTCACATGAAGCCTTAGAGTTTAAAGGCTGTCCCACAACCCTACCCCTCTCCTGGAGGCAGATACCAGCACACAGGACAATGCTGACTGGATACACCAAAGCACACTGTAGGTCTCCTCCAAGAAATCACATCCCTCCCATGGATATGGCATCTGGCTGCAAGGACAGACGGGAAAGTACAGCATCACACAAGTGGACAGGAGGGGCAATACACCCAATCAAAAGGGGCTAGCAGACCCCAAAGACAACTGGGGTGCTTCCGGCGAACAAAACCGTTCTTTGGTGGCTCACATGCTGAAGAGGGTGAACATGCTGTTCCATGTCTTGCTTCTGGATCAGAGAACACACCCCGTGCACTACACAAAATGACAAATCACCTGTTAGAGCTGCAGCTGAGGCCTCCAATGCAATACAGCCAAACAGCAAACAATTCCTCCAGAATTTTCCTTACAGGAGTGAAGTTTGGCCTTCACAACACATCACAGGAGCATAAGAACAATTAGTAGATGATGGCATTCAGAGTTTGATTACTAATTAATAACCTAGATAGGTTGCTGCTTAGTATTTCTCTCAACACAAATGCAGCCTTGGCAGCTGTATGGGCATAATGCTTGTTAAGAAATTTCTCCAAGGATCTTCATGAGAAAGAAATCACCCCTGCTCAGGAAGGTACATACTTATCTTGAAATGCTCTCATTGAAGTGATCACAACTTAAGTACATGCGTAAATTAAAGTGTTTGCCTAAGAAAGGATGGACTTGAGCAATGTGCTCTGCTTCAAGCACCAGATGTTTTCCAGGACCATTCGCTGACCCCTGGCTTTGTGTACTGGTTGCCAGCCAAGCCCCCGTTGAGCACCTTGGGGCAGAGGCAGGAAATATCAAGTAGCTGAACCAGAATTTGTCTTTGATGATGAGAAATAGGCTCCAGTGGTACACCTTGCAGCAAGAACTGCCGCATGCTGCTTTTGCATACGTACCCTGAGATGCCAAAGAGCTCTTTTTCACTCATATTGGGGTCAAACATCAAAAATCTCATCTTCTGTCCCCCCAGCTTATCCTCTCATTTACCATTTCCTCCCAGCACAGGTGCCTTCCAGTATCCAAATAGTCCAGAGTGGAAGAGGAAAGCAAGCTTTTTTTTGTTTTTAAATAAATACATAGTCTGACAAGTGCCAACTGTTATGTGATGAAATTCACTTTGCCCATTTAAATCAACAAACATTCAAGCATCCCTGATGTCCCATTTTTAAACACCAGAACACACTTGAACCTGGTTGCCAGACTCGCTACACCTCATCAGCATTAGCGTCAGGCCTTATCAGGCTCTTGGCAAACATTGCCACACACAACAAACACGGCCTTCATGTCTCTGTTGTTGTGTTACACGTATGGGGTATTTCAAAAAAGACTTATTTTGGAAAAAATAAACAACAAAGAAGCAACAGAACAAACCCACCAAACCTCTTGCTGGGGCAGATGACCTACAGATATGAAGCACAGAGGCAAACTTCCTTACCACAAGATGGAAGACAGGCTTCCTAGCACTTGCTTTCCAGATTACTGTGCAGAAAGACACACACTGCATGCCAGAGATAAGGTAGGAACCTTTTTAAAGGGCATTCAGGTTTTTTTTTTTTTTAAACCAATGGAGAAAGCACAGCACTACCACCTCAGCTCACACACCAGTCAGTCTGCTCCTAGCGTGCCTTTTGCCTGGCTCTTCCAACGCATCCCAGCAGCTCAGAGGGGCAGCTCCATACTCCAGCAGAGTGCTAGGCAGCAGTGGGTTTACCCACCTCAAGCCAGCACCTGGACGTGGAAAAGTACAAGGATGTAGGAGGGCAGCACCTCCTCCAGCCCTCCGCACGTGGCTGGCTGCTGCCAGCCCGGCGTTTGTTGCTGCTGGAGGCCTGTGGCAGCTATCTGGCCACAGCCCTGTAAGCAAGCAGGAAGACTGGAATTTCCCCCCTGGCAGCCTGCCCTCCTCTGATGCCACCTGACTGGCATCCTGATCAAAGCCTCCAAGGAATCCCGAGCACGGAAGGCAGGGCCCTGCCAGCCACTGTGCTGGGGACCGACAGCAGGGTGACCGTCCTCTCACTGGGGCAGCACGGGGACCAAGATCAGCACTGTGGGGCTCTGTGTTGAGCCACCAGGCTTAGGTTGGCTCTCACTGCAGGCCATCAGAAATCCACAGTCCCTTTAATTCAAAGTTAATGTTTGCACCAAAATGGCACGTGTGTGTCACCTGTGGGACCAGGAAGCAAAGAGAGCCCTCCCTCAGTGCCTCCTACCTCGGCTTCTCCCAGTGCCAGCCAGGCCCAGGCCCTACAACAGCCTGCAGAACTCCTCCCAATATAGCATCACTCACCTATTTATAACACGCTGTTTACCAACACTGAGTGCTCCAGCGGTGGAAGCAGAGGACCAGATGAGTCAAGAGAGCACGAGTGCTCTGGATCACCCGAACCTTCCTCCTGTTACGGGAAGGTCAGGAGAGCGTGGGAGGGTGACCTAGGGCTGGGTGCTGCAGAACGGCCGCTCACCTGCAGCTCCCTCACCAATGCCATCAGGCTCGAGGGCACACTCAGCACTTTTTAAACATCAGACCCCTAAGCTCCGCGCGGATCTTCCTGCAAACGGGTGAGCATATTGTTGATTAGATCCACCACACAAGAGCAGGCCATCATCCCCTTTCCAGCCCGCTCCAGGCTCTGGAGGCATGGAGAGCCAGCAGGTGCTGAAGAACACATTTAACACAGGGTCCCTGAAAGCCACCTGACAGCTTGCATGACCTTCTTCCAGCAGCTCAATGGCTGTTTTAGCACTGCGATAGGCAGTGCCCATCTCCTGCAAAGGGACAGTGACCCTGCCAGCCTGTGGGCCTCTGACAAGCACATGGGAACATGGCCCCCAGCTGCCACCCCCCCTCCCTCCCTCAGGGTCACCCATCACATCACCTCAGTGCCCTGGGAACAGCGAGACATCAGGGCCTGCACGAAGCAAGGACATCTGACTGCCTTCAGCCGTGGGCAGAGACAAGCAGGAGACAGTTTGCTGCTGGTCTCAGAGAAGATTACAAAGCCCAGGCCCACAGGACAGTCTCCGCTGTTTGGGATACTGTCCAGGAACTAGGCACCTGAGCAACAAAAGGCAAGAAATACTATCTCCCAGGGCTCCTTGAATTATGCAGGCTTCCTGTGGTGCCCAAGTATACCCAGCCAGGCAGCTACAAACAGACCCTGCAGGGATGTGACTGAGCTGAACACCCATATGGTGACAGATCAGAGTCCTGAAGCCCATCCAGGCAGAACAACCAGTGCCAGCCCCTGGCTCCTCCTAAAGTCACCACCACATTTTCCATTCCTCCCTCCTGGCTGAGCCCAGCTGTCTCTCTGTGCCAGACTCATTTTTAGAACCTCACATTTTCCTCTCCTTTCTGGAGAAAGTTATTGCTTTCCTGCCTACAGTCAGCACACCTTCCACTCCACCAAACTGGTAATGGACCTCCTGGCTCCAGTCCCCTTTGTCATTTCCTGGATCCATCTTCTATGCCACTGCACTTACCAGCTCCAAAGAGGTTGGGGAGGACGTGCACTTACTTTAAGAGGCTTGGATCGATTTCTGCATTACCACCTCTCCTAACGAGCATAGGGAAGGCTGTCCAGTGGTTTTACCAGAAAGCCTCAGCCATGGCTCAATGCCTGCCCAGTCACAGCTTGGAGCCCAGAGGCCTGGTTGGAGCACGCAATTAGTGATAGGACCACAAGACATCATCAGATGCAGACCCTAGGAACTGCTGATTATATGCAGGACAAGAGTTCCACCCATGAGCCCTGCTCACCCTCATGTCCCATGTCTTCACAGTGTTTCTCCTTGCTGACAAACCTCAGGCTTGGCAGGGCACCCTCACGCAGGCCTCAGCACCTGAAATGCTGCAGGAGGTGAAGGAGGGCTCCAGGGCATCGCTTGGGTGCTGGGTCCTTGCCACAGCAAGGGCACGCTGGGGAAAACAACCAGACACCCGCTGGCAAGCAGGCCTGCACCTTGGCCCACCCACTCCTCCCAGCACCAGCACTCACCATCCAGCTCATCTCCTCCCACCCGCAGCCATCCTGCTGCCCTGAGTCACAGGCACGCTGCTGTCCTGGAGCTCCTCTGCTTCCATCAGCAAGGTGCAGGGGCTGTCACTGCCCTGCTGTTCCCTCCTCCTTCAGGACCCTTCTCCCGGATAACACCTGTCCTGTCCTCGCCTGAGGGTTTCCGCAGGCCACAGGATCACAAATGAGAATGTAATTGCTTCCCCAGCTGCTTGCAGGGGTAACCACAAGAGCATGGCCTTCGCTCTGCCTCCACCAGCCCACGTCAGCTCTGAGCTGCCAGGGAGATGCTGAAGCAGCTTCCTGCCTGCACACCCAGGTGAGTGGCACCATGCACTTGAAGTTTTGTCCCCGCTATGTCTATCTTCCATCAAAGATCAATGCTCAGGTTCGTCAGGACCTGACGTGTTCCCTGCTCTTGAGGGATGGGGTGGTGGCACTGATGGATAAGCTCACCAGGCAGAGGGGTTAAGCACCCTGCTCTCAGCCCAGAAGCATCTCTTATCCACAAATGACACATGAAGAATTTTTTTTTCCCAAGGAGTGAGAAAGAAGGAATGAAACACTTTGTCCTGAGGGGCTCTGAAACCCACCCTACACAAGACTCCCAAAGGCCTAACAGAAAATTAACACTTGTGGACCTGTACACAGCGCAGGAATAATGAGGCCAGCCCCAGCACGGGGATAGGAGGGGAGGGTGTTACCCCAAAGCTCTGTCGGGGCTGCCAGAGCCAGCTCAGCAAGGAGGTGTGCAACCAGCAGCACAACGTGGTGTCGAGGGAGGGACCACTTCAGGGATGCTCTGGAAGGCTGGGAGGCAATGACAGGTTGATAGGGATGATTGGGCAAGGAGAAAACAGTCAGGAGGAAGGAGGGGAGCAGAGGGAAAGCAGGTGGGCACGCTTGCTGTGGGCCAGACAGGCTCACTGCACTCTGCTAACTTTTCAGGACTGGGCTGGGTGTTCCCAGACCATGCACCCATTCAGCCACACCACACAGTCTTGCCTGCATCAGTGCCCAGATGGGCCAGAGCTTACCTTCAAGAAGAGGTCTAAAAATCCCTTTTCTTGCTCCAAGAGATGCAGTGCAAATAATAGAGCATACAAGCTACAACCTAAACAGTGAATCTCCCCAACAGCTGGCTGAAACCTGCTTTGTTTCCCATTTACCAGCCATGCCCTTTCAGCACTTCTCCTACCAGTAGCTCAGCCACTCCCACACATTTTGGGCACTCTCTGAAACTGGATACCTCCGCTGCTTTGACTGCCCCGTTCCCTTCTCCTCCCTGCCTGAGCTTTCCAACCAGGCCAGCCCCAGACACCTTCCAGCAGAGCTGTCTCAGACACAGAGGCAAAGCCCCAAGCAATCAACATGCCTACACAGGCAGGAGTCTGCTGACGGAGGTGCAGTTATACTGGCAAAACCGCTTCTAGGTGTTTTGAGGTAGTGGAATAACCCAGTCTGAGAAGCTGGAGCATTTTTGCCAAAACAATGTACTGGCAGAGCAAGCAAAAGAGGCAATCCCACACACCAAGCCAGCCAGAAGACGGCAGGTGTTTTGAAGGAGGCACCTAATGCACCCACAGGCATGGCCCAGATGAGATACCACCACCAATGCCTTTGTGCCTTCATCAATCGCAAAGGTGCACCCTGCAGCCCATGCCCACCGGAGGAGAACTACAGCTGCTGCTCCACAAGTCTCTCCTGGAGCAACTCTGGCTATAACGCTCAGGCACGCTCCCCAGAACACAAATGCCTACTGAGGTTATTTCCTGCAAACCCAAGCTCTGCTCTCATCCAAATGGAACAACACTTGAGAGAAGACACAAAGAGCAGTGAAACATTGGGGGGGGGGTTCCCCTTCTCTGTGAAAAGGCATCAAAGCATTTCTTTTTCCCAACTCGCAACGACAGTCAGGAGCTATCTATTTCTTAGCTTTGAAGTTCCCCTTACCACAGACGATAATAAATCGCAAAGATATTAGAGTGCGAGATGCCGCGAGCGCTAGGCAGCGGGGATTTACACAGGATACACCCTCATCAGGCAAACTGGATCATCTTTATTTTTAACAGCATTACAGCGTTAGTGGGTGAAAGGGAAGTCGCGGATGTAGCGAGATTTTAGCAAGCCATCTGCTGCAGCATCTCGCTCCATCTCCTTCTCAAGGTTTGTTCATTGGGCTAAGACAGAAACATTGCCTTGCAGACTGGAAGCTGGCTTAGCGACCCTAAACAAAACAGCAGCCACAGGTGACAATGTCCAGGACCAGAGGTGACGGTGACATTTAGTTTTGTTTATCCTCGGCCTCGACAGTGGGCTTGGAAGGTAGAGGGTAGGCTCCCGAGTATTTTTTTGAAAAGGAAGCCAAGTGCACAGGCAAAAGGATGCTGTGTTAGCTGAGGTTGGGCTAGCGCTTGCTTTCTGTTTTGGAGGTGCCTCCTCACAAGGAGTCCCAAGGAAAGGGCTAAGACAGCAAGGCAGGAGCAGCAAACCCAGAAGAGGGGTGTGCTGAGGAGTGCTAACTGCCTGGAAGGAAGGGGCCAAGACTGGGGCCTCCAGCTGCCTACGTGGCTTGGAAATGATCGCAGCCCAGCATTTCTCTTGCTACTCTTCACAGCCTGGCATCCCTACCCTTCCAAACTAATGACACACAGTCATAAGATGGTTATCCTGCATAAGCATAACATAAGTCCCACCTTAATCTTTTCCTTGATTAGACAAACAGATTGATCTCCTTATGTTTCTCAGCATAAAGATTCATCTCCAGCCCTCAGATTATTTTGTAACTCTTCTGCATTCTCTTCAATTTTTCAACATCCTTTTCTGAGCACTGACACTGGATTTAGATGGAGTATTTTAGTACCAGTCTCCTCAGCACCTCCTACAGAAGTCATATTCCCATGGCTACTCACTGCTTCCTCTCCAGATATCAAACATTTCACACAATCTATGAAGGTCCCTTCTACCCTGGCAGTTACCTGGTGAGATTCTTTGCTTTGAAGCACAGCCAGCTATAACTTGTCCTCATTTAAAGACTATTTGCTATTTTCTTCAACAAGCAAAGCAGATATAAAACCCCATAAATCTTCAAAATTGCCTCTTCTTCCGCCTTGCTATCTCAACCAATGGTGACTCCACCATCACAGGTAAACTCCCTCCCTACACATAAGGAGACTTTCTGCTCTGTCTTCAGAGACAGTCAACTACAGTCTTCTAGCAGCACGCTGCTGTACATCCTTGAAGAAGTTCCCTCTTCCATTTTTTCTTCCTCAGACTAACCTAGTCCTAGTTCTTCTCATCCTTCCTCCCACACCATATTTCTAGAGACCTTAATCATTTCTGCTGCTTTGCTGGACACTCTCTTCTTGTTTGTGCACATCCTTCCAAGGATCTGAGCCTAGTCCTTGAGTAACACCTCATCTGTGTCGGGGACAGCAATAATTATTTCTTGCGCCTGAGAGGTGACACTTCTAACACAGCCTGGCACAAGGTTTGCCTTGCATGTTCCTCCTCCCCTGCCAAGCACTAACTCATCCTGCTCACGAATCCCAGTTACACCAACACTTTCCCCAGCTCTGTCTCTGCCCGGCCAGGGTCCCCTATCAGAGAGAGATGCCTTCGACCTGCACTTGGAATACAGCTTTTCAACCGGTTGCACATCCAGCTGAGGGATGCTTCGCATCTCCCACCCCTTCCCCATTTGTTTAGGAGGCTGACACATGGGTCAGTGACACAGGCTGACTCAAGCCAGGATCTATCACCTCCATCGCCCCCACTCAGCCGCTAGGCGAGCCATCCTTTCAGGAAAGGGAGTTGACTGATGTGGTGCGGTATGTTCCAGACAAAAGCACACTGGTGGATTTTTAATCAGCATATTCTCCTTAACACAACAGACACTAGCTGCTTAGCTATTTATTATAGTTTATTTAGACTGACTGCTTGTAGCCCTGTTCCTTCTCTCTATATACCAAGGTATGAAGCCTTGGGATCTCCCTCTGCTAGATGCTCTTCCCTAGGGTGGCTGCTCACCATGCCAAAGCTGCCCCAGTGTATTCTTCAAGTACTCAGGTGAATTCATAAGGCTTTGTTCACTTGACCACATCTAATTGACCTAAATAGTCATCACCTGTTCTCTCTTCGCTTGTACTTGGATTCATTTTTTAAAATTAACTCCTCTAAATCCCGCATCACACCCGACCTTCTGTACAGGTGATGACAGAATTCCTACTTACTGTCACTTTGCATTTATTCTTTTCCACTCAGCCAGTTCTTCCCTTTGTCCAACAGCACTGATTCTTCTGCCCCAGCCAGAGTTCACACGGTTTTGTGTCTGGTGCAAATTTGCTTCCTTTCTCCAGACGTATAACGTTGCACCTCATGCCAACTCCAGCTGCCTTTCTGCACTGAGTAACAGTGAGCCCCTGGGCAGTTACCGCAGCACAACAGGCACACAGTAATTTGTTTGCAGGTCTATGCCTCAAGTGTAGAAAAGAGCCCAGCAAAACCAAATCACCAGCTTGCACACACAGTCACCTGGAGAAGGTGTCAGCCTCACCAGAGAGCCTCCAGAGCCCAGAGGGTTCACCCAAAGGGAAGCCAGATGGTATGCACAGAGGTGAGGAATATGTCTCTTAACTTCCCAGGACCCCCAGCACTAGGTTTTTGGCTCAACAGCCCAGGTATTACTGAGCCAGATGCAGAGACCCTCCTCGGGCTGCATTACTACAGGGCTCTGTCCAACCTCCAGGTAGAAGACACCAGATGCTGATGACTGCTTCACACAGGAGGCGAGGCCTGCTGCCATCTGGGTTTCCTCTACGTAACAGATAGCGCCAAGACGGTCTCATTCCCTGGTTTTAAAGGGACCAGAGGCACAGCCTACTAAGAGCCCCTATTTAATTAGCAAAAGCACCAAGTGCAAGCTGCAGCCCCACCAGCTGCCACCCCAGAGCTGAGGTCTGCAGGGAATTTAGCAGGAGCACTCCTGGAGGAAGGGGCAGGAGCTCCAGAGCAAGCAGATACTTCACACAGCACATGGGCTGAGCTCACCCAGCTGGGCTCAGAAGGGGAGCTCAGGGGCAGGTCAGGCAGGGCCCCAGAGGTTCACAACCCCTTCTCCAGCCAAGGGAAGGGAGAGAGGTGCCTCAGTGTCTGTTCAGAGACAGCAGAGTTTTGGAGGCCCAGCAGAAGGCAGCGAGCACAGCCATCCCTGAGCCCTGCCCACGCTGATGCAACGTGCGGCCTTCCCAACACGCCACAGTCCCTGAAGAGACCCAGCCCCTTTCTTTAGGGCAACAGTACGAGCATTCTCCCCAAGCAGGCATAAAGCTGCTGCAAGAGCCTGGCCCAAGGAGAGCACAGGTATCCTGGGGAAGCAGGGAGGGGAGAGCAGCAGGCACGATCGGCAGGCAGCAGTGGTGGGGAGAACAGGAGCATCTGCACCGCTGCTTGGCGATCGCACACACACAGAGCACACAAAGATAACCCAGCAAAAGGGAGCAAATGCTGCAGAGACGCACAGAGGAAAACATTCAGCATCTTAGCGAGGGAGCCTCTGCCTGCTGCAGCTGATCAGTATCTGGAGCATAGGGCTCAGCTCCAGGCTGAAGGAACACAGAGCAGGAGACAGTGCCAGCCACAGGCCTGCAGCCTCAGAGAAAAGGTGTTTCCTACTGCAAACCTCTGCTCCAGAGCCGTGCTTGCAGCATGGGTGCTGCTTCCCGCCTGCTCAGCCAGATAAGGCCCCAGGGAGCTGGGAGGAGCAGGAGGCTCAGCTCCCAGACCAGACAAAGGCAAGCCTTCCTCTGAGTCATGCAGCATCCCCAGGACGAGGCCTGGCCGCTCCCTTCCCCGCCGCCTCCGCACCATCGGTGAGACCCAGCGCCGTGCTGCCGGGCAGGGGGCAACATGCTGGCCCCTCCATGTCCCTTCCACGGGCACCTGGTGGCTGCCAGAGGGCACGGTGCCACGGGAAGGCTGCTGCTGGCTGGTTGCCATGGGGATGGGGATGCGGCCCAGCTGGGAGATGTGGACCCACCCATGGGCAGGTGCCGATGGGAGCGGCGGGGAGGGGGCCTCAGGCGCAGGAGGGAGGGGTGGTGGGAATGCCGCTGAGCCATGCCCCTCTCCTTTGTTCCCACCCTCTGGAAAGCGGCTGCTCATTAAAAAGAGCCTTAACGGAGGTGGAAATGAATCCGCTTTCCAAACATCCCCATTCTCACCCTTCATCTCTGCACCAAAAAAGCCACCGGGAGGATGTGGCCGATCTCCTGCGAGCCCCACCAGCCCTGCCTCCACCACCAGCACCCGCAGACGCTTTGATATGCAAATCCACCACCAGAACTGCGCTGCCTGCAATCAGTAGGCACCCTACAGCGGCGGCACTGCCAATGCCCCCCCAGACCGCGGGACCCCAAAGGCAGTGCCCTGAGGACGGGGTGCTGATGGGGAGGACGCGTGCTGGGGTTGCAGCCCCTGCAGCAAGGTGAGGGGGGGGCTGGCAGGGCCCCGGGGGGCTCACAGACAGCAGAACCAGCAGTGGACAGGGAGAACAGTGCTGCTGGCGTGCAGGCTTCTGCTGCAAGCCTGAAGCTTGGGATGTCCTCCACATCCTCATTCATGGAAAGAAGCAATTCTACGTTTATATATAGTTTTCATGAACATTTTTCAGAAGAAAGCAAGCTCCCAGCCCACCTTGCTGATAGATACGGCTGAGGACGCTGTAAGAGCCCAGAGAGATGGAGATGAGCGGCAGTGCAGAGCTCAGCATTGCCCTGTTCTGCCTCAGCTCCTGACCTCGGGCTGCTTCAGGACAGTGACACCGCGCTCGGGTCAGAGGCGAGGAAACGGGAGCGCTGCAGAGCGGTGCCCTCCCGGCACGAAAACCGACACCTCGCAACAGCCAGGAGCTCCGGCTCCTCCAAGGTTACCGCAGCCGGGAATGGACAGACACAGGGCAAACCTGGGGGGACGGAACGCATCCGAAACGGAACCAGAGGCCCCCCCGGCCCGCAGGGAGGGCCCAGCCCCAGCCCCGCCGGCACGGGACGAAGGCCGCCCCCGGGCTGCGGCCGCTGGGAGCCACCCTGCCGGGGCCGACTGCTCTGGAAGCATCAGGAGCACAAAAGGCCCTGAGGGGCCGTGCAGCGGGGTGCTGGCTGGAGGGAGGGGGCTGCTGCCCGGCACCTGCAGGGCCCCGCCCGCCCCTCCTGAGGGCACCGCCGCGCAGCACCACACGCCCCGGGCGCGGCGCGGCCCGGCTGCGGGCTTCTCCCCGCTCCAAGATGGCAGCCCCCTACCCCAGCCGCCCTCCCCCCCTCCGTCCTCCTCCTCCGCCAGCCTGGCTAGGGGCTGCTCCCCACCCCGCTCACCCGGCATCAGGCGCGGACTGGCTCCCGGGCTGCTGCCGCCCCGCCGGGCCGAGCACTACGGCACCGCGCAGCGCTGCGCCGCCTCAGGAGCGAGCAGCACCGGCTCGGCTCGGCTCGGCTCGGCTCGGCAGGGGCGGGGCCAACTCGGCTGGGCGGGGCCTCCGCCCGCGCGGCGTGGGCGGGGGCTGCGGGCNCCTGCTGCGCTCTCCGCAGCGCTTCCTTTGCTTCAGAGCTCGCTGGGGGCTGCGCTGCGGGAGTGGGCTCGTGTGGGCACGGGGAGTCGTGGTGAGGTCGGAGCAGGATTCCCGCGCCCTGACCAGTGCAGCACTCGCCATGTGTGTCGTGTGGTGGGGGCTCGGCAGTGCGGCTGCGCTCTGCTGGTTGCCACCAAAAAGCTCCTCTGGGGGCTCGGCGAATAATGGGGGGCAGTCTGAGGAAGGGGCTGTAAGAGCTTTTGTCCCCTGCCTGAGTTCTGTGCGTGTTTGTTAGGAGCACTTTGCTGATGTTGCCTGCTTTTCCAGAAGGCTGACAGCCGCTATCACTCATCTTTCAGTGGACATCTCACCTAGGGCAGCAGTTCCTGACTTCTTTTTGTGGTTGAGCCACAGCTCCCCACCTTCTCCTCCTCTTTGCCTGACACCTTCTCCTTTACACAGCACCCCTCAGTGCTTTCTGGTTTGTGACCACCCCTGCTGGCTGAGGCCTGGCCGCCCAGGTTAGGGCTGCAGGCAGGATGTGGCTTTGTGGCTTGCCCCCTGCGGTCCCGTTCCTGAGACCTCAGCGCTTGGGGAAGCAGTAGAGATACGACCCAGAGGTGATGGCAGCCCTGAGTTAGGGGGCAGCAGGTGGCTCTCAGTTCCTGTGTAGCTCCAAAAGACACCAGTTCGGTTTCACCTCCCTCACCACAGACCACATCGGTGCTTCTGGGGTTGGACACTTCCCCTGCCACCCCTTTCCTTTGTCCTTAGGAAGTTGTCCTCTCTGCTTAATTTCCTGCCGATACTCCGGAAACAATCCCTTGCTGTTTCAGTACAGTGCTGTGAGGAATATATACCTTGGATTAAGGTGCTTGGATACTGGAACAACGAGAGTCATAAGTACCTTACAGCTGGGACTTCTGGATATTTAAAATATCAAAAGTAAGTTTTCCATTAAAGATATTGAGCTCTCTTTACCTGCTTTTCCTGCTTGTGGCTGTTAAAACAAGGTTTAGTGTGTTTCACTTTGGAGCTGTTAACAGATGCACCTGGAACGAGTTCCTGCTGGATCAATAAATATCCTGTTTAATAGCTAATCCTGTTCAGAAATGGAATTCACAAAGACTTAATTCCTCTTTGTGAATCTTGGCCTTTCTGCCCGTCGTTAATGCAAAACCAATTATGTCTCGGTAATGAATATCTCGTGTATTTTTAACACACCCAAGCCCTTAATCACATCGCTTCCTTTACGAGGAGGGCTGTGAATGGACCGAGCCCCACAGCTCTCAGCTAGACCTTCCATAAATAAACCCTCAGCACCAGCATAGGGCTTTAGGTATTTGCATCATGCATATTGTCTTGGATTTATTTCCTGCATTTTAGTGATGGATGACAGATGCAGTTCACATTTGTGTGGTGCCCAGAGCGTGTCTTTTTTCCATCTCCTGGAAGACTAAAGGGCATGTTGGCCCTCACGGTTTGACTGCTCAGATCAGATCACTGCTGTTAAGTTGAAGGATGTTTTTTCCTGTTTCATTTTGTATTTTTGACAGCAGACTTTGGCTGGTTGGCCTCAGGACTTGCTTTGCACATCCGTTGCTTCTCCCTGTGGCCCTTTTGCGTGGGTGAGTTACTAGCAGAAACAGAAATAACTGAAAGATTGTGGAACTGCAGGTCTTCAGGGGGGAACAGGGAGCAAATGTCATTTCCGAAACTTGTCATTAAGAAGGAGGGTGACGCTGGGTTGCTAGCTAATAGCGCTATCTAAAAGTACTTTTGTTCTAGGATGCAGGCAGGGTAAGAATGGCATCTTGACTGGGTCTTAGGCTGTGCACCATTGATTGAAAACTTGGTCAGAGCCGTTTCACTGTTCCATCGAGTGTACAGACAGGTGTCCCATGACTGTGGTAGTAGTGCAGATTCATTGTAGTGAAACACATCAGTATTTTTTGCTGAAATGGAAGGGATTCTTCTCACAATCTCGAGGTGCTCTCCCTTTACACCAATGTAAGTCTGCATTGCCAGTGAAAGGAGAAGTCTCAGCCCTTTGTTCTGCCACATCCCCTTGCTCCAGTGTTCATGTGAATGTGTGATGAGCTGGGTGAGGGGACTGATCTGGCTGAAAACGGTACTGACTGCCATAAATGCTGGAGCCAGCAGAAGGGAAGTGATGGACATGTGCGTTGCAGGGACGTAGTATTCCTGTCTGGGTACGTGGGTTTAAAGCACGTGTGTAATTCTGCCCTCCTTATCTGGCAGATGTCCTTGCTTCCTATCACCTCCCTGGGCCAGTCTGCTCACATGTTTGCGTGTGTTTTGCGAAACCGTTGTATGTGGCCCGCTTCAGTTAGCTGGGATGAAATCTTCCAGAATTCCTCCATTCAAAAACCACTTTAGCCTGCGGTAAATGTAAATCACTTCTTTAATCTCCTGGGAAAATGGTGAAGGTGGTGGCTTTAGAATGGCGCTTGAAAATGGTGGAGTGGGTAAATAACTTCCAGAAGTCTGAAACTGGTGAAGAGTCCCTTTGTTGTGCAGCTCCTGAACTTGATGTCAGTCTGTTGCACGGGATGGGGTCATGCTGAAGGGCCCTTGAGATGGGAAGGGAATGTTGGCTGTAGCGGGTTATTGCGTGTTCAGACTTATTCAGTAAAGCAGAAATTGGGTCACCACAGTGAACATTTGATTAGCAGACTCCTCTCCCTTTTCTGAATCTTACTCTGAACTCAGTCTGAAGACTCTGAATTTTTAACCGGTTTGTGGAGCGGGGAGAAGAGATTTGTGTTTCAAGAATTTAGAGCCGCGGCTAGGACTGAGGTGCTGTTTTTAATACTCCTCTTGCCTAGCATGGACAACTTTGACGTTAATCCTGTTTGAGCAGGAGATTGGACCAGATGACCTCCAAAAGTCCCCCCCGAGATAATTCCTTGATCAGGAGCGTGTTAGTGACTACGTGCAAAGCAGTGGTATTGTTTTCCCTGTCTGGGCTGTGGCAGAGCGCACTCCTCTGCCAGCTGGGCGATAGGACAGCAGGCTTCTAGGGCTTCCTGCACATTTTCCTGTGCTTGATGGTTGTGGGGTTACTCTTACATACACCCCTGAGCACTGAAATTGGATAAGAGACACTGGGCCCGGCTGAGGAGCACCGGGAACCAGACCCAAAGGGTCAGCTGTTCCTTTCTGGAAGGGGAGCTGGCTTGTTAGGATAGCTGGAGGTGTGATTCACTGTTCAGAATCCCACTTGCACCCCTGCGTGTTGGGCTTCGTGCTACAGATGCATTCTTCTCTTCCCTCTGCCCTGAACCTTCTTCACGTTGGAAACATTCTCCCTGTTTACTCAGTTCCTAACAGGATGCTGCATTCCAAGTAATCGATCATACAAAGTTTCTTAGTTTGTGACACATCTTAATACGCCAGGGAGTAATTCCTAGCAACGAGGGGGTACTGAGTCACGTGGAAAAATAAACAGTCCTTGGACACTTTAAACTGTTGATGCTTCACCCGGTGGTTT
Source organism: Penelope pileata (assembly GCA_013396635.1). NCBI lineage: Eukaryota > Metazoa > Chordata > Aves > Galliformes > Cracidae > Penelope > Penelope pileata. The sequence goes on along the minus strand of WBMW01003581.1, from coordinate 2,603,688 downwards.
TGTAACTTCAAACCTTCGCTGCTGCCACAGGGTAGAAACAAGTGGTGACTCCTCCTGAGACCGGGCAGTGAGTTCAGGGCTGAGGCAGCGCTTTGGGACTCTGACAGGTGCCCCTGAGCACGCTGAGCTGCTTGTGGCTTCCCTCTGACAGCGGGCAGAGCGCGTGCCTGTGCCTGCCCTGCAGCCCTGGCTCGGGAGGCAGCAGGCCTCCTGTCAGCCCTTCAGATAGGTGGGGGCAGTGGGTGAAACGGGATGGTGTCTGGATCCTTGCTGCTCCCTCCCCTTGCTTGGATCTGCCGCTGTCGCTGCCCAGGTGATTGCTCCTAACCCACGTCTGGCAAAGTGATCTGGGACCAGATAAGCTGTTGTGGCTGACTGGGCAGGCTGGTCCCGATCTGTTTGACAGAATGGGGTTAGGGAACAGCTGTGGATGCAGTTAGGGAAGAGGGCGTGCTAAACTCAGAGGTTAGCCTTGTAACCTGGTTCTGCTGCAGTCAGGGCAGCGTTTTGGTTGGGGTTGAGCAAGCACCATAAAGGCACAAGGAACTCTTCCTTCTGGGCAACTGTAGCAGGGTGAGATTGGTGGGGGTGAGATACTGGGCTTCAAATAAGAGTGCTCAACACCTCGTGTTTGCTACAAGGGGGCATGTCCTCATCGCTGGTTGAGCTGTGTTTGTCTAGCAACTTGTTTTTTGATGCTCTGGTGCCAGTCTGCAGAGTATCTCTGACTTTTTACCCGGTTTTGTAGGTAACATTGGTAGCTTTTACTGATCACTCAGTCTCTAAGTGAGAAACTGTTCACATCCAAAATTCACAAACCTGTTTGTTGTTACATGGTTCAGAGTGCACAGAAGGGCCTTTAACCCTGTGCACAGAAGACTGCAGTGCAGGGATACTGAGCTCAGCTTTGTAGTATAAGCATCTGAACTGTATTCTCTGCTGAATTCAGGCAGGGGTTCTTGCTCTGCTTTGTAGCACGCTGGGGATGCTGTTTGTGCTCTATATGCTGTGGACTGCAAATGTCTAAAGAGTGGCTGAGACTCTAGTGTATGATTCTCATAAGAAAAAGGAAGTGAAACAAGTTCTGTACTATGCCCAGAGTCCATAATTCTCTTATTTCTTACACAGGGTGGGTTACCAGAATCCAAATGGCTCTCTTGCAGAGGCGATTGGGATTTTTCTTAGCCCATCTGAGCAAGACAGTCATCCGACGACACTTCAGGTAATTTTCACATCCTGCTTTTGCTTTCATTTTCTTGGGAGAGTTTTCTGATTGAAAGAGATGCTATTAAGTAAATCAAGCATAAGATGTAGTATTTCTAAGTAAAAAAGGATAATATAATTTTTAAAAAAAATCATAGATGTCTGTTTGCAGGTAGTAAAGTGAGCCCAAACACAACAACAGATGCAGGTTCCTAGCAGTCAGAACATGATCTAAACTCGGCAATTTTTTGCTGTGCTGGAAAGAAGGTTTTTAGGCATTGGAGGGCCACCAAGCACAAGGTAAAAGTGCTCGTCTTCCTCAGCCAAGTGCAAAAAAGCAATAGCGAGCCTCCACTGATGTAAAGCCAATTACATGCTTAAAATTCTTCCGCAGTTTATCATATTTTGAACGAAAGTAACCTGAAAAAATATTTCCTTGTACTGTAATGCCATCTATTTTATTTTTCTTTAGGTGCTTGTTCCAAGCTCAGTGCATTTAGAATTTCTTAAATACATTTACATCTGTTCTACAATGCCTTGCACTGAGCCTGGACCCTCATTCTGCAGTACACTGAGTGCAAGCTTAGGTAATCTCTAGCATGTTGCTCTCTGAAGGGCCAGGGCTTCAGTCTGAGCCCTGCCAGTCAGCCAGTTCTCAACCCACCTCACTGCCCATTCATTTAGCCCATACTTCCTAAGCTTACCTATGAGGATGTTATGGGAGACAGTGTCAAAGCCTTGCTGAAGTCAAGGTGCACAGCGTCCACTGCTCTCCCCTCATTTACCCAGCCAGTCGTGACATAGAAGGCTACCACGTTGGTCAAGCATGATTTCCCCTTGATGAATCCATTTTGACTACTCCTGGTAGCCGCCTTTTCTTCCTCTTGCTTGAAGATGACATCCCAACTAAGTTGTTCCATCACTTTCCCAGGGATGGAGGTGAGGCTGGCTGGGCTGTAGTTTCCTGGGTCCTCCTTCTTGCCCTTTTTGAAGACTGGAGTGACATTGGCTTTCTTGCAGTCTTCAGGTACCTTTCCTTTTCTCCATGATCTTTCATAGATGATAGGGAGTGTTTGGCAGTCACTTCTGCCAGTTCCCTCAGCGCTCATGGGTGCATCCTCTAGGGGCCCATGGATTTATGTGTGTCGAGTTTGCCTAGATAATCTCTGCCAGATCTTCCTTGACCATGGGGAAGTCTTCCTTTCTCCAGTATCTTGGATTCCTGAGGGCCAGTCTTAGCAGTAAAGACTGAAGCAAAGAAGGCATTCAGTAACTCAGTGTCAGCTTTGTCGGTGTCCTGTTACCAGGGCACCCACCTCATTCAGCAGTAGGCCCACATTATCCCCAGTTTTCCATTTGCTATTGACATACTTAAAGAAGCCCTTCTCATTGTCCTTGGCCTTCCTCACCAGGTTTAATTCCAGGTGGGCCTTAGCCTTCCTTGTTGCATCCCTGCATGCCCTGACAATGTTCCAATATTCCTCCCAAGTGGCCAGACGTTCCACATTATGTGAACTTCTTCCATTTGAGTTTTTCCATGAGCTCCTTGCTCATCCACATGGTTCTCCTGCCACATTTGCCCGATTTCTTACTCTTAGGGATGCAGTGATCTTCAGCTTGGAGAAAGTGATGTTTGAACATCAACCAACTCTCTTGGCCCCCCCCTTACCTTCCAATGCTCTAACCCATGGAATACATCCAAGTAGGTCCTTCAAGAGGTCCAGGTTGGCTCTCCTGAAGTCCAGGGTTGCAGTCCTGCATATTGCCCTGTTTCTTCCATGCAAGATCCTGAACTCCACTATCTCATGGCCACTGCTGCCAAGGCTGCCCCCAGCCTTCACATCCCGAACCAGTCCTTCCTTGTTTGTAGGAACAAGGTCCAGCAGCACACCTCTTGTCATTGGCTCCTCCACCACATATTCAAAAGATATGTGCTGACAGCGAGAAGGAGATGAAGACACTGAGGTGAGCAATGCTGCTGCAGGAAGGCAAGCCACAGCAACCTTAACTGTGAAATCATTCTTATGTGGTGAGCCTGCTTCTGGATGTGGGGTGCTTCTGCTCTGAGACTGTCAGAAAGGAGAGGGGCAAAATGTTTGCCTTGCACAGTTACTCTTGTCTAGCAGTACCTGGGTAGTCACACGTTCATAGTTGGTCAGTTTGCTGCTGCTGCTTTCTACACTTTGTCCTGCCTAGGTTTTTCCTTCTTCTTCCTGCTGCAACACTCTTCTTCCTTTCCAGCTTCCACTGTTCTGCCTTCCCTGCTGCAGCCACAGCCTGGCAGGCAGAGGATGAGGTGTGATAAAAGAGCCATTCCTGAAAGGGAGGTTGAATTATTTCTCAGCTTATCCCTGCTGCTCCCAAGTGCATTCAAACTCAGATCTACCAATTTAGAACCGTGCAGTGTATCTATGTTACTTCTTACTCCTGATAATCCCACAGTGCAAGCAGATACAGAAGAGAGACTGCTTCCCTCTGGGATCTTCCCAGAGAGGAAGGTGATGTTCTGTTAGATTGTAATTTGCAGCAGCTTAGCACAGCTGCAGGTGGACCTCAGAGGTCTCACCGAGAGCAGAATAAGATTGGTGAGAGCACCTCACACATGTCACTGAAAAGAAGATTGGTCAGAAAAGTCCTTATTGCTGGGGACTGTGTACGAGATCGAAAGAGCCTGCTGAGTCTTAGCTTCCTGTAGGCTGTTTGTGGCAGAAGCAGGCATTTTTTTTTTTTTGCTTGTAAATTGAAGTTGAACTGAATCATCCACAGTTGCTTAAGAAAAAAAAAAACAGTAAATGCAAGCCACTCTTCACGCCATCTTTTATTCGTGTTTCAGAGTAGAACAGTTGTTTTATGTTTGACATTTAGTGAAGAGTATGCAAAGCTCAAAGTAGCATCTGGCTTTCAAAGAGCACATTGAATGCGATGAATGTGTCACCCATATGGTATGTATTTGTTGCTGGCGCCTTCTGAGTGGTTTTGTAGTGACAAGATCCTGTGCAGGGTTTGCCCCTGCTCCCCAAGAATTACTGGGAAGATCTGTCTCATTCTTTCCTATATTTTTGCCAGTATCAGTGGAACATGCCAAGCAATACAGAAACTGACTCGTGTGCGAGTGGTGGACAACAGTGCCTTGGGGAACACGCCGTACCACCGGCCACCAAAGTGTATCCACGTGTATAACAAGACCGGAGTTGGCAAAGTAGGAGATAAGATCCTTCTGGCTATCAAAGGAGAAAAGAAGAAGGCTTTGATTGTGGGGCATAAGATGCCTGGTCCCCATATGACACCTAGGTTTGATTCTAACAATGTGGTACTCATAGAAGACAATGGAAATCCGATAGGCACTAGAATAAGAACACCAATACCTTATATCCTGCGGCGGAGGGAAGGAGAGTTCTCCAAAGTGTTGGCCATTGCCCGCAACTTTGTATGAGAGCTAAGAAAGATCTCTGGCAATCCTGTTGGTATTCTTTCCTACAGCAGCTGTTCCTTGGTCCTTTTCTAGAAGAAGGTGGAACCTGAAAAAGTTGAGGTTCATCAAGAGTCTCTCTTCCTGTTTATGTAATACAAACAGCTAATTTAAATGCTGAAATGCCTTGCTTTTCTCCAAAAGATGGTCGATTTGTTTCACAGAAACATCTGCAGTGTGTTTGGGAAATACTCCTTCACTCTTATTGCTCTGCTGATGTTACTTTGGTCTCCAGTTATTAAAGTGAGAACATGAAAATCCTTGTTGTTTTGTACTGCTTATGCTCTTTTTCCCCATTTCTGCCATTCAGAGTTCCACTGGAGCAAGACACAAAGCCCAGTCTGTGGCCCTGTGATTCTGGCACGTACAAAATGGATTCACGTAGAATAAAGTAGGAGAGATGAGAGCAGTATAATGAATTACTGGTGCCTTGGGTGCCTTCAAAAAAAGGGTCTGTTTCCTCATCTTTGTCTCAGAAAAATGTCTTTAGTAGTGATTGGAATTGGGAAAGCCAGCTTCAATGATGTGTGGTTGAACAGGGTATGGCAGAGGTGGGAAGGACAATGTGATAGGTTTGAGGTACAGCCTATGCTCTCTACATGATCAGTCTCAGGAAATTAACTTCTGTTTCAGATAGGAAGTACAAGGGTTAGGTTCAGACTGAAAGTTCCACAGGAAGAAACTTTACTTCAGACAGCTTTTTGGGACTGCGTCAGAGAACCTAGGTTTGTCCGTTATCTATTGCTAATAGGCAGCATATGCTGGTTGGTGATACCAGCTGTTGTCCAAAAGTGCTTCCTAAACTTAGGCACGACAGTGGGTAAGTGCTGCTCTGTTGCTTTCAGGGCTAACTGTAGTCCAGGAGCCAAACAGAGAAACGTGGTGCTTGCAGGGGGTAAAGGGCCATGGGAGCACAGCACTCCCTGAAATAGCAGTGCTAGAGAAGGGGATGCAGCCAGCAGCAGACTGCCCTGCTTCAGGCCCCTGAGCCTGCTCTTCACAGACCCAATGGCAGCGGCAGCTGGCTGTGCCTTGTCCTCTCACGTCCCCTCACTGTCATGTGGGAAAGCTCTTTACCTTGGCCCAAAGTGTAGCTTTGGCTTCAGGAGCAGAAGACTTGAAGGTGACAGTGCTGAACTTCACCAGGTTTGACTGGTTGCTCCTGGCAGGTCCATTTGCCCCATGTTCCCCACTGTCCCTGTCAGAACTGAGAAAATTAGAGAGCCCTGGATCTCCTCCTACTCCATTGCTCCAAGTAACATGGATAGAATGAGGATTTGTATTTAAATTCAGCTCTCACCTTTAAGTAGCAGCACTGTTCTCCATAGTAATACTTCCCTGTGAGCCAGAGGAGCCCAAGCCTATGTGCTTCTCAGTTCAATGCAGAAAGCGAAACTGCCTGCAGCACTTCACTTGTTTGTTGCCAGCAAATGCTGCATCTGCTGATCTAGACCCTCCCAGGCCCTGGGGTGCTGCCAGTTTGCCCTCAGGCTGCCTGCTGGATGCAGCAGCACAGCAGCTGCTTGGCTGATGTTGGTCTTTCCGGTCTGTCTGAGCACAGTCGCTTTCAAGGAGAGATTTCCATGCTGGGAGGTGACGTTTATGTCACTTTGCTGGGTGGGTTAGTGAACAAATCGCACGTGCTGGTCACAGCAAGGAGCATGGCTGGGTCCCCCTGTTGTTTCCTGGAAGGAGCTGTGATCTGTGGCATAGCATCCCCAGGCACACACGCTGGCCATCTAGTGGCTCCTGCAGCCGGGGAGCTGTGTGGGAGGTGCTCTGCAAGGTCCTGCGTTGGAGCCTTCCCCTTGCAAAGGTGAGACTTGCTGGGGCTGCTCAGCTTGGGGTCCTGCCCACGTTCGTTGACTGGGGTGCTGTGAAATGTAACAGAGCCAAACTTAGTATTATTTTTTAAAAGATGTTCGTTATCTGTCTAAGACTCTCCTAAATTCCTGCAGCCCTGCTTGAACCTGCTCTTATCAGAAGTGGAGATGCGTAGGGGTTCCCAGCACAAAGTCACCTGGAAAAGTGTGGCTTTGGCTTTAGGAGCAAAATGGGTCCTGCTTGAAGCCAGGGGGCTCTGGTGAGTGCTGGGTGCACAGGTCCCATCCTGGTGTCTGTGACACTTTGTATGGACAGGCACATCGCTAAGCACAGCTGCAGGAGTTTCAGCCTAAGCTAGGACACCATGAGTTCCAGCTAACCTGGCCTGTAACTCACCTCCGGGGCACTTTGCTCGTTGGTTGGTTTTGCTTAGCAACAACTTCAGCCTTGAAGCGGTCTCCTGGTAGGACCCGGGGGCCTACAAACAATTTTTGTTTTTCTTGTCCTGACCATGAGGACTATTAGTTCCTCATGGGATGCATGGACCCCGCTGTTTGGATATTAAATATTTCACAGAATATTTGCTAATAACTTTCCAGCGTTTTGCAGGGATAAAGGTCATGGGGAGAGGGCACCAGAGGAAGCAGGCAAGACAATGGAGCAGACTTGAGATTAAAACGTGGAGAGGCACTTTATTTGTAAGTAAACTGATATGTGGCACTAAATCCTTAACCTCAGAGCCTAATAAGCAGGCACGCAGACAGCTAAGCTAAGCATATCCCGCAGAGCAGCTCCTGCAGTTTGGACCTGGCTTTTCCCGATGAGGAACGTGGCATCAGCAGAAATCCCTGCTCCAGGACGCCACGTCTGCGCTTGGCACATTCCTGGGACAGCTTCTCACCGGGGTCTCTCCTTCAAGCAGCCCCATAAGCGTGCTCTCTGGTCAGCATGGTGCTGCCTGCATGGGCACGCAGCCCACGCCACGCTGCACTCGGGATATATGGAGCTCTGCAGATGGAGGCTTTCCCCGAGCAGCTGTCCTGCTAGGAACCAACCCTGTCCGGGCAGGGGGTTGGAATCGGGTGATCTTCAAGGTCCTTTCCAACCCGAGCCATTCTAAGAAATTGACCGAATTTCTCCTCAGGGTAGTGATTCTTGCAGGTCCTTTCCTTGAAGGAGGCTGGTTGTCTTCCCTGACCCTACTCCCTGTTTGTGTTTATTATTCTGCCATTAAAATGATTTTATATGGGAAGGTTTCCCAGCAGGGGAGGAATGGTGCCGAGGAAGAATTCTCTCATCTCCTGAGCAGCCTCTGGAGGAGCTGCGAGCCACAAGAGAAGCCAGGAGCCAGAGTCCTCCCAGGGTCCCTTTTCTTGCCCCAAGGAATTGCTTACAAATTGTTACACACGTGCCTCCCTGGCCACCTGTGCCTGGGTCCTTGGTTTAGTGCCTGTTCCCGTGTGTTTGGATGTGGGGCTTACGTCAAGCTCAGCTCCCACGAGGTGCCTGTCCCCCTGGTGACAGCCAGAACTGTGTGCCCAGATGTTCTTTGATGGGTCCTGGGGGAGAGCGGTCTTCTGAGGGCATCCTGTGAGGGCAGGGAGAGATGGCCTCTGGGGAGACCATGCCCAGAAAAGACACGGGGCAGAGCTGGCTGCTGGGGTCCAGGGCCTGGAAGGGGGAAGGCAAACACTGGGGATTAGCTGACCTTGAGAAGGGGTGTCCTGAAAGGAAGTGGGCGAGACAGATTATCACTGAGGGATGCTGCAGGGAGCTGATGTCTTCCATCTGCCTGGAGACAGAAGCTGGGAGACAGGCGGCCCTGGCTCATGGCCTGGTGCCAGCAGGGCAGAGGGACTGCAGGGCCAGGGAAGGCAGCAAGGGACCGAGGTGGCTGGGAGAGGGGATGCGACTGGTGCCACAACCAAGTTGCTGGACTCATTTGCCAACCTAGACTTGTTGTTAGCCCTTGGTTGGTGGGGCGAGGGCAGTCAGAGGGGCTAAACTCCAAAACAGTGGTGAGCTGCACGTCCCAGAGCAGGAGGCAGGGGTTGGAGCATGTGTCAGGAGGATGCCTGGTAGTCGGACACTGGCACTGGCTGCCTTGCAAACTTATTTTTGGGATGTAACCTTCTCAAGCGTAAGGAACGTGGTGGTGAGTGGGAGTGGCTGTGTTCTTAATGCCGCTGCATGAATTAGCGGTGGAGCCTTGGGGAACGGGTGCACGCTAGGCTGGGCAGCTTGTCGCAGGAGCTGTCGGGGGCAGGTGGTGGGAATCTTCCTGTGCCTCTCACAGATACACCCTCTATCAAGAAAGTAGAATTGGAAAGCTCAGGAGTGAGCTAGCATGGAGAGAAAGAAGATTAATGAGGGCTCGTGACAGAAGGATAAAAAGAAGGAGGTGGAGAAAGCACATCAGGAATATCCGTTCTCCCTGTCTGAGGGAGCAGTGATGATTTCCCATCACACAGACTGGTGGACGATGGAAAATCAGTTGTTTTGTTTCCTTTTCCCTGTAGCACCAGTTACCCTGTGGAACTCATTGCTGCAGGACACCAGCAAACATAATTGGTTAATGCAGCTGGAAACGAACCTGGGCACTCACCTCTGTGGCAGCTCAGCAGGAGCAGCGCACACACCCTCCCCAAAGGGGAGGTGATGTGCCTGGTTGTTGTGATGCAGACACTGCAGGCAGGCTGTCACCTGGGCTTCTGAAACACGAGCTTGCCTTGAAAGTGGCTGAAGGCTGTACATTCTGTGCCCTAATGTGGTTCTTTAAAAACAAACATGTGAGCCCCAAGCTGCGGGGCTGGGTAGCGGAATGCGTCCCACTGCAAGCTGCAGACTTTGGCCCACGCCTCCTGAGATGGGGATCCTGCTGGACCACGTCATCCCATGTGGCTCCTCTCTTTTCCTGCATTAGCTGCATCTCTCACGTTTAAACCTCCAGGAGGCCCTGGGCAGCCCTGGGCAGCCTTGTGTCTGTGTTTGGTGATGCTGGGGGCAGCAGCTGGTTTAACTGGCTTGTGTTTCTGCAGAAAGTTGAGCAAACCTTAAGACTTTTAAGAGTTGGGAGATGCAGAGTTAATGGGTTTGTCTTGTGCTAATTTTAGGCCACCAGATGGACTCAGCCCCCTCCTACAGCCTCCATCTCTACCTGTCTGGGGTGTGGCTGAAGGGTGAGGGGGACCCCTGGGAGACCCTTGCTATGTTGCCAGCTTGCATCATGGGGGTGGGAAAGGGGCTCTTGTGAGTCAAGAGCGAAGGGGCTGTGTAACCTGGGAGGCACGTACTGTGGCTTTAGGGCAGGTGGAGGCTGCTCTGGGGCTGTGCGAAGGCCAGGTGCTGCTGGCAAACAGAGGGTACCCTCCCAAGAGGTTGGTGGATGAGCTCTGGTTCCTGCTCCTCAGGAGCTGGGCTTTGCTACAAGGACAGCAGATCACACCTGAATTCTGCCACAACTCTGCTTTTTTCCATGTGGGATGTGCGGAACAAGTAGGGGCTGTTTGTCGTCTCCAGGGCCTATAGTTACGTAGTTTGCGGTGGAGATGCTACTGAGCTGCACGGTGTTGGACCAAGGACTTCTGTAGTCTTTGGGGAATACCTGAACCCTTTGCCTGCCCTGTACCCTGTCTGCTCCCCTGTGACCATCCTGTTCAGCAGCAAGCACACAAACCAGGCTCAGGCAGCGACGATGCAGCCAGCCCATCTGGCTGCCTTGTCCCTCCCATACATCCTGCTCACCCCTGCTTTCCCCACGCTGTCCTTCCAGCCCACCCCGTTCCCTGTGCTCCAAATCAGTGTATCCCAGGCACTGCTGTACCCGATGAGCCAGCTCTGTGCGATCAGCCTGGCTCAGGTCCCGGGCGCTGGGATGTGGCAGCCGGTGGCCCAGCGGCATCAAGATGCCAAACCCCAGGCGAAAGCCACGCAGAAGGGTTAACAGCTCGCTCCCTCTGCTTCGGGGAGCTTTGTTCATTGGAGTATTAAATTCCACAGCTGTAAATAATCTGCAGCAGGAGAGATTATCAAGACCCTGGGAAGAAGCAGCTTTTATTAATAAGATCAGCTCTCCCTGTGCAGCATCACGTAGCCGCTCCCCACCCTTTCCTCGCTGCCTGGTGGTGCTGCACCTCGTGGTCTTTCTGAGGGCCAGCAGGCAGCTTCCCTGCCTCCATCCTGGGCCGAACTCTCCTGCCAAGCTCCTCCATCTCACTGGCACTGCTCACAGATGGGGCCTCACAGCCGTCCGTGGCACGGGACAGTGTTCCTTGGGAGAGAAATGCTCCCTGTGTTACCCAAAGCTTCTATCAAGAGCCTCCTGGGAGCCTGCAGGGGAAGGGGACGGCTGCCCCAACCCACACCTGGCTCTGCAGGATGAACTTGCCCTTCTCCCATGCCTCCCAGCCCCCGGGTACCGCTTGCAGGCTGCTGGAGGGGCTGGCACCGCGGGGTGGTGCACACCCCGTGCTCAGGGAAGGAGCCCCATTAGCACCGTGACACTGCGGGTGCTTCCAGGAGCACCGTGCCCACGGCAGAGCGCTCAGCTCTGAGCTGTCAGCCCCGGGCAGTCACGGTTTCCCGGGCATCTCCTCCCTACAGCCCCGGAGCAGCCCCGCTGCGAGGCTGCAAGGCAGATGGCGGCCACGCGGTGTCAGGCGACGCCGGGCTTTCAGCTCCGAGCCGGCTGCTGCCCGCCCCCGCTCCTCGGCCGGCCCGTGCTGGGGACCTGCCACCAGGCGGCTGCTGGGGACCTGCCACCGCAGGGTGCTGGTGGCACTCGGGATGCGCCCCTGGGCACTGTCAGGCTGCGTGCGGCCTGGGAACTGCCCGCTGCTGTCTGTAGGAGCCGAGGAAATGGTGTGCGTGGGGAGGAGGCTGGGAGAGAGCACAGAGCTCCCTGCCATCGCGGTCACTGCAGCCCTCGGTGCTCCCGCCTGTATGGGGAGGAGGGCGGCTGCTCCTGTTCCCATGGCACGCAGGAAGGGTACTGCTCTTTGCAGATGCTCTGTGAACGTTGCTGGTTTTTTTTTTTTTT
>WBMW01003581.1:2534391-2592135 GCA_013396635.1 Penelope pileata | reverse complement strand
GCGGTGCGGAGGGAGGGAGGGTGGGTGCCTCAGTGGGTGACGCGGTGCAGCGGCCCAGCCTCGCTCAGGTGCAGCTCTCCGTGCCGCACCTCACGTACTGAGATGCTGTCTGTCCTCCAGCTATTTACTGCCAGCTCATTTTGCAAACGCTGCACTCACAGGATTTTTTTTTCCCTCTCTCTCTCTCTCTCCCTTTCCCTCTCTCTCCCNCACCAGGCGGCTGCTGGGGACCTGCCACCGCAGGGTGCTGGTGGCACTCGGGATGCGCCCCTGGGCACTGTCAGGCTGCGTGCGGCCTGGGAACTGCCCGCTGCTGTCTGTAGGAGCCGAGGAAATGGTGTGCGTGGGGAGGAGGCTGGGAGAGAGCACAGAGCTCCCTGCCATCGCGGTCACTGCAGCCCTCGGTGCTCCCGCCTGTATGGGGAGGAGGGCGGCTGCTCCTGTTCCCATGGCACGCAGGAAGGGTACTGCTCTTTGCAGATGCTCTGTGAACGTTGCTGGTTTTTTTTTTTTTTTTGCTGACAGGTGAGATGAGTTGTGCCAGGCCTCAGCCTCCAGCCACAGAGCTCAGCAGGATGCTGCCCTGCGAGGGGAACAAAGAGGCGGCAGCAGCAGCGAGCAGCGCTGTGATACGCGGGGAGGGGCGTGGGGAGAGGCTGCTGGGCTCAGGGGTCCCCAGCGGGAAAGGACTGGGAGCTCAGTGCCCCCAGAGCAGGGACACCCTGCGCCCGGCTGTGCCTCTCCCAGCTCCTGCTGTGCGGCTGCACTGGCTGCAGGGGAGCCCATTTTCCCGCTGCGTGTTGGTGGCNCTCTCCCTTTCCCTCTCTCTCCCTTCCCTGTAGGGATGCTCAGACAGTGCTCCCCATTCAGCCCGGAGCCAGCTCTCCCACCTGTGCATGCTGCCTGTGTGCAGGTTGCTCTGGGGGCCACCCCCTGCCCCTTCTCCCCTGGCTCCGGTCCCAGTGGCCATGGGGAACCAAGAGCTCAGTGGGCTGGGAGCTGCCCCGGCGTGGAGGCTGGCTGCAGGGCCCTGCTTTAGGCTTCTCAGGTGGGAACCTGGAAGGGGGCTGGTCCTCTCGCCATGGAGAGCGGCTGCCTGCCGTGGTCCCCCCTGGAGGGCAGCTGGGTGTGGGGGGGTTCCTCTGAGCGGGGCTGTGGTGGCCGCTAGCTCTCACCTTGTCCTGGCCGCCACGTGCTGCTTCCTTCTTTCTCCAAAATCCTCACTGCACAGGCTTTCTCTCCCCTATCTCCCCAACTCGGCGGAGGGCTCTGTGTCCGCAGGGAGACATGAGCGGGGGGGTTTCCAGGGGAGGGGGGCCAGGCTGTGCCGCCCGCAGCCGGGCAGTGCGGGGCTCATGGCCTGTGGCAGGCAGGGGCTGTGTGCAGGCTCCAACCTGGCACAGAGGGACTTGGTCATGTCTCTGCCATGTGGGATGCCCTGGGGTCAGCGGGGGATGTGGGGAGCAGGCTGGGGGCCCAGGGGTGTCAGTGGGTGAAGGGGTAGGCAGCAGGCCGGGGGCTGCCGAGTGCCCGCAGGCCGAGCAGGGCGGCCATCACATGCTACGGTAGATGGCAGTGCCGCCCGGATTTTATGAATGGAGGAGGAGGAGGAGGAGGGGAGGCAGATGGATGTGGGGAGGTGGTGATGGAGGGGGGGAATTTGCTGGCTGGGCTCCGGCCTCCACCTCCGTTCCCCCTCGCCCCTGCGCCAGGCGCCCTCCCCCAGCCATTAGCATAGGCCTGCCCGGTTTACATGTCGGGCTGCACGTTGCAGCGGCCGGATCCAGCAGCCAGCAGTGCTGGCAGCCGCCCCGAGTCAGCTGCTTCCCAGCGAGGAGCAGGAGCGAGAGGCAGCCGCAGGCCGCAGGCCTCCACGTTAAGGTGTCCTTGCCGAGATGCGGCCGTGCGCCCGCTGCTGCCATCCCACCCTCTCTGCTCGCTCTGTGCGGGGGTTACAGCTTCCTGCATGAGCAGCCCTGGCTGCCTGTCTTGGTGTGAGGCCTTGGGAGAGCGGGAGGTGCAGAGACACTCAGGGGCAGCTTTGGGGAAGGTCCTGGAGAGCGGCACCTCCCTGAGACAGAAGCTCTGGTGTTGCTGTTCCCTCCAGGCCTTTGCCTGGTGGGGGCACATCCTTGGTGCCAGCCCATGGCGTGAGCGAGACCTCGCAGAGAGCCTGTGCTCACAGGGAGCCTGTGCTCGGGGTGGCCGAGGCACGAGCCCCCACCAGGGCTGGGTGCTGCCCCAGGCACCATTGCTGCAGAGCCACTGGGGGAAAGCAGCCAGGACGCAGCCCCAGCCCCTGGCCACCCCTGGTGGCTGTAGGTCTGGTGGTACCTCCAGCACCGGTTCCTGCCTGCTGCTCCTGCACCAGCCTGTGTATTTCCACCTGCCTGACCTAAATCCTGCAGGGTTTTTCACCACCTCTTGTCCGAACCAGTTGTGTAGCATTGCTGCCTGCTGTGAGGTGTCGCCGTGTGCCATCCTAAAGGACCCCACACTTCAGCAGCATCCTAAATCCTGCAGGATCCTCTGTCTGGAGTGGGAGCAAGATGGATATCATCAGACAGCGGGTGGGCTGGGACACCCCTTGCATCCTGACCTGAGCAAAGGAGAGAGCTGCTAGTGCTGCAGGGCTGCTGGGGAGAGCTGATGGCCCAGGGATTTTTGTTTGCACATTAAACCATCTAAGTATTCAGAACTGGCTCCAGCTACCACTGCGGGGAGGGCAGCTCCAAGGTGTGGAGCTCCCTGCCAAGCCTGCCTGCAGGGTACTGCCCTCCGGAGCTGCGGGCACCTCTGCTCGCCCTGCACCACTGGCACTAAGCATCTTCTTCCAGACCTTGGCCCGTCCTTGGGAAGTGGTCAGGAAAGTGTCATTTGTGCCTGTGGACATCCCCTGGTGCAGGGGGCAGGACGGGGAGCCAGCGTGCACCTGGCTGGGTCAGCACCTGCGTGGGGCAGAGATGGAGGGGTTTTGGGAAGCAGGGAGTGGGGAGCACGCACTGCCCGGCACGTAGGACATCCTTGGGTAATGACTGTGAGTGGCTGGCAGGGCTGATGCAATGAGCTAATTAGGAATTTGCTGTCACCACAGCTGGACTCACCTGCCTTGCACGTTGTTGCTGGGTGACTCTCGCTCCGTGTGACAGCCCCTCAGCCTTCCCGGGGACCAGGAATAGCAGCCAGGGTGTCACATGCCCGCGCTGGCTGTCCCCCGCTGCTCCGCGCGAGCGTGCTGCCAGCCACGCACGCCAGCGTCATGAGGTGGCTCCAGCAGCCGCGGAGGAACGTGCTGCTCCTCGCCAGCCCTGGGGACAAGCGGGTGACGCGCTGCTTGGCGTGCCAGCAGGAGCCCAGGGGACTGTCACTGCCTCTCGGCTTCTTCGGGAGTGGTCACGGTGTGCAGGGACCCCGTATCCCTCTGCAGTGCAGAGGGCTGTCAGCGCTGCTCAGTGGCTCTGTCACCCATGGAGGAGGCCGCTGGGCTGTTGGTGCCACGATGCTGGCTCAGGGTGTGCGTTTTCCCAGGGGGAACTCATGTACGGAGCCCATTGCTGGCCATGTAGTGGCTGTCACTCGGTGCTGCTGCTCCTGGCAGCACCAGCAGCTGGGCAGCTGTCACCTCCCGCGGTACTGTCACCTGCAGTAGGAGCAGCTGGTGCGGGGACACGTCAGGGCTGTGCTGGGAGCACCCTGAAGCCAGCTGAACACCCGCTTGGCTGCCAGCTTCAAAATGAAGAGTTCAGAGAAGCCCATGGCAGGGGAAGGTGATGCTGAGCCGCTTGTGTGTGCGTGGAAAAAAAAAGTATTGATTTCCTGGAAACCTATATAAATTGGAACCATCTCCTGACGAGGAGCACCGAGTTTGGTTTCCCAATGTAAAGTGGCAGCTACAAGAAAGATAGAAAAAAAAAAGCCCACCCTGGACCACCCACCGCCTGCAGCGAGCGGCCCTGGGGTGTGAGGAGCAGGCAGCAGCCCCTGTCCTGCAGGTGGGACATTTGCTGACTGCCATGGCGGGGCTGGCTTCCCGCAGCCCGCCCCGAACCCAGGGGAGCCACCTTAAGAGCTCTCCCTCCATAGGAGCGAAGGGATCCGCCAGGCGTTTCATATACCATATTCTATAGCCAAGGAAACCCTAACAAAGAGCCGTACGCTCTCACGTTTCGCTTCAGGCTTCTCCCCGCCGCAGCTGGGGCTGAGTTTTTAAAAATCTTTGTGTCATTATTTCGCCCCTCTTTTGATTCGGCCATAGAGGGACAAGGAGATGCCAAACGAAAAGAATGGGCATTTAAGCAGAACTAGATTGAAGAGGCAGTGTGTGCGCAGAACAACAAGGCTTTTTACATTTCATATGATCTTATACATGGGCTCCATTCAGTATATTTCCCCTCTGTTTCATTTGAATGTACAGAATTAGCCATTCACATCCTCTGGAATTACGTCTCTTTAACATTTCCATTCGGAGCTGCCTCCATGTTCTGGGGGCTGGGAAGCGCAGGCTGAGGTCAGCGCCCGTGCTGCAGCCTGGGAGCGAGCTTTGTCTTTTTTTGGAAAGTGCCAGATTTGATGCTCGGCGACGGCGGTCGGGGAAATGCACCAGCATACACCACTACACATATGGGTCGGAGCATGCGTGCGCCTGCTTGCAGCTGAGGGGGGTCTTTTTCATGATAATCCCGGTGGATTTATGTCTTCCAGCAGAGAAGTGAGACCTGGGCTGTGCTCGCTGGGGGCCACATGCGTGGCCATGCAGTCCTGCGGTGGGGCTGCTCAAAACAAATATTTATTCTGCTGTTCACCAGAGCTCCCCAGATGCTCCTGCAAATTTAGGAACCTGTGCGTGTTTCATTACAGCGGGACCTGGCAGCACTGCCGTGCTGAACGGTCTGTTGGCATTCCCATGGCGAGCCCAGGCTGGGAGGATTGCGCAGCCGGAGCGTTTGAACCGAGCCTCAGACACAGACTTGGCATCGGTGCAAATGAAAAGATTTTCAATTGGCTGGTGGCAGTTTTGAGAAGGGAACATTTTTCACATGCTTAGCCCCTTCTGCTCGCTTGGGCGGCCTCCCCCTGTTGTAACGCTGAGCAAGGAGCCATGTCTCACCCTGCCATGGCCACAGCCCGGGCGAGGCCCTGTGAGGAGCAGTGACGGGGGAAGGTGGCATCCATCGCAGCTGGGCTGGGGGATGCTGCACCTGCAGGTCCCGGAGCTGGTGCTGTGCTGCTTCGTGCCCCACGGGCCGTGGGACGGGCAGGACGGAGCGGAGCCAGCGGGGCTCCCAGCGGGGCGGTCACCATGGGAACTTCAGGGATCGAGGCCGTTGGCAGCTGATCGTAAACCCCGAGGCTGACAGCAGAGGCTTTCTTCGCCTCTTCCTCCGGCCTGGCCCCGCTGTCCCGCAGCGGGCAGGCTGGCTCTGCATGCACATCCCCTGGCACCGGGCGCTGGCACCTGCTGCGTGGGAGCCCGGGGAACCCGCGCCCTGTCCGTCCGTCCCAGCCAAACGGAGCGGGATGCTGCGGGGCTGTGCTAAGCTCTGGTGGAGCAGAGCAGGCGCTTGGAGGCTGGGTGCCAGGGCCATCCCCGTGTCCCCTCCGGGGGACAGCTCCTGGCTGGGAACGGAACGCACCGCTGCCACTTCATTCTTCTGTGCTTCACGCTCCCCTGTTTCTGTGGTGGGTGAGTCATCTGCTGGCACCCCTGCTAGAAGATGGGCCACCCTCCCCGGGCTCCCGGCCCTCACCTAGGTGTGAATTTGGGAAGAGAAGATGCGTTTCCCAGGGAAAAGCAGCAGGGCTGGTGCCAGGCTTCGTGTGGGATACCAAGTGGAAGATGGTAAGTGGTGATGCTCTGTGAGAGAACAGGGGCTTTCTGTGTTTATTTTATTTTAATTTTTACAAAAGTGATAAGAACATGTTCCTCCTGAAGGGAAAAATGAAGCAAAAGCAGAGACTGGTAGCATTGGCTGCTTATCCTTGGGGACCAGCAGTCCTACGGAAGGCCGGCTGATGCCCCTGGGACGCTGCTCATGTTGGTTCCCAGAGCTGATGAGGGTGGCTGTGAAGGGGGCTCTCGGTGCTAACACAATGTGAGGAGCACAGGCTTCAAGTGTGCACCTGGACAGCCTCCAGACCTCCTGCCCTCCTTTGGGCTGGGGCTGAGGTGGGAGACCTCGGAGCTGCAAGGGTTTCAGCGCTGCTGCTTCCAAGTCGAACCAGAGCATCACAGTGAAAATAAACAAATAAATGGAGCTATTCCGAGCCTTAGCAATGTTGGAGCGTTTCATTTGCACGGTACCGAGCAGGATGCCTCCCTCCTTCTTTGGAAGCAATGTTCCCGTTTACATTTTGATTGAATAAAGATGAATTCCCTCTGTTGTGAGAGCATGGAGCCTCTTGGCTCCTTTCTCCACCTGTCTGCGCTGCCCAGGCCAGGAGAAGGGAGCACACAGCTGTTAGAGGGGCTGTGCCGGGGCACAGTGACCCACACCTCTGCCACCCAGCAATGCTGCTCAGCCCAAGTGGGGAACATGGTCGAGGTGCAGGGCTGGGGAGTACTCCCAAGGCAGCACATGTGAAATGGATTACTTCAAAGGCTGGGCCGAGATTGGCGGGAGCTAAGGGTGAGTCTGGACTCAACCGAAGGCCTTCCCTGCTCTCCTTTTGCCAAACTTCAGGCCCGTGTGCCAGAAACATGCCGCATCGGGAGCTCTTCAAAAGAGAGGTCATCAGATTTCCCTGTAACAAAAGCAAGAGAAACCAAAGTATTTCCCCCTTACAATGTTCTTGGAAGCGGATGAATCATCTTGGCTGAAATTATATATTTTACATCTATATTTGTGTAGATAGCTCAGCGCTAGGCAGCCAACCAGCAAGACATAGCTCAGTTAAAGGCAGTTTTAAGTACGGCCAAGTGAAAACCGGCTGAAAACCGGCGCTTGGAGCAGGACGGGCGGCAGACCTGCTGCCGTAGAGACCCTGCTTTGTCAGGATGAAGGAAGCATCAGTGGTGGAGCTCATGGGGCATGGTTGCTCCTGCAGAGGAGAGATGGGCAGCTCGTAGCTGTGCCTCCCAGCTGCCTTGAGCTCCCAGCTCATGGAGCTCTGGATGGTGCTGTGCCCTGCGTGCACATATGGTCCTCACGACGGTGCTGCGTCTCCTCAGAGGTGCTGCTTTCACCAGGGCCTCCCATGAACATGCTCTTCCCCATCTGCACCCAATAGGGGACTTCCCTGCAGCAAGCCAGGCAGGGTCACCTGCTGCTGAATGGCCTGGAGGCGCTCCTGAAAGCCACAGAAACTCCATACTCGTGGAGAGCAAAGAGCTGCCTCTGCGGCCAGCCGTGGACAAGGCCACATCCAGCACTGCGCTGCTTGCCAGGGCGGCCCTGCTGGTGATGCCAGTCTCCCAGGACACAGCCTCCAGCCCTGCAGGCGCTGGGACCAGCTGTGAAACAGTGACGATCGCATATCTCTCACTGCCTCCAGAGGTACAGCAGCAAGGAGAGTCTGGCAGCCTTCTGGGGTGCTAAGGGGAGGGCAGAGGACACCCCAAGCACAGGGGCAGGCTCACAGAAGTCAACGTGGTGCCACCAAGATGTGCCGAGCAGCCTCTGAAGACAGGAGCCCTTGCCCATCCTTGACTGCAATGGCCTGGCACAGAGCCTCCTGCCAGCCTCGGTCATCTGCTGATGTTCCCCGGTCTTGAGCTGAGGGAGGCCGGCGTGTGTGAGTCACCGGCCTCCACTGGCCCCCGTCCATGTGCTCCATTTGGTGCTGCTTTGTGTGTGTGAGAGCGTGCTCCCTCTCCCAGCTGTGCGTGCCTGCCTGCCAGCTCGCTGCTGATTGCCTTTGCAGCTGCTGTGCTGGTCTTCGCCTCTCTGCTAGCTCTGAGAGTCTTGTTCGTGAATGAGGGGAAAGGAGGAGGAGGACAAGGAGGAGGGAGGGAAAATGAAAAATAAATTCATAAACCAACAGAGTGAGAGATGCCCTGTAGAACAGGATGTCTGCTTTCAGCGCTGTTGATCCCCCACGCATGTGGCGTGCCATTGTCCCCAGCGCACCTTCACCACCAGCAAGCAGAGGATGTCACCTCCCCGCTCCTTCCTGAAGATGAAGGGGGTCCCTGCTGGAAGCCCCCTGCTTGGCACGAGGGCTGCTAGCTCCTCCAGGCACCACCGAGGCCTTGTCTCACAGCTTTGCACTCAATTCGGCTGCTTCTGGGGTTGCTTCTGCTCTCTCCATGGGGCAAAAGAGATCACCTTCCCCGCGCATAGATGGATTGGACCTTCTTCTGTAGGCACCGCCTGCTCTTGGCTAGAACGTATGGCCCACAGAGCTCAGAGGTGGCTGGAAAATAGATGCCATTGTGGTAGAGCTCCCTGCAGCCGGCTCCTAGGAGCAGATATGGAGCTGGGCAGCCCCTCCAGCTGCAGAGCTGGGACACAGCCGCACAACCCTGCACCCGACGGGCTTCTTCTCTGCAGCAGGTGCAAAGGAGGTCTCATGCTGTGGCACCTCGCAGGGGAACAGCGAGATCCCAACGCCAGGAGGTGCTTGGAGGTAAGTTCTGCTCCCCATCTGCTCCCTTCGCAAAAGGTCAGGGATGGGCTGCCTGGGATCCTGGAGCATCTCATAGACTGCTTAACCCTCAGAGGGTCCTGTGTATCAGGAGGTGAATCAGGACCCATTTACCATAGGGCCTCCATCCCAATGCATCCTGGAAAACCTGCAACGGGATGGCACCCACTGCATGCAGCTTTCCAAAGATGAGTAGGACTGTGAGAAAAGGGGTGTTCTGGCTTTTGGGCCAGCCAAAACAGCATGGGTTGTGCTGCACACCATCTGGTTTCTCTGAAGCCTAATGTCAATGGATTTGGTGAAGACCTCACAGCCTATTCTCCCTGACTAAAGATTTTCCTGAGCAGTCTCTACAAGGGCCATTCTGACTTCTTGCTGCTTGGCCATGCTCATCCTCTGCCTTTTTCCCAGCAGCAGCAGCAGCCCAGAGCTCAGCTCTGCTTTATCTGGCATGGGTGTGGGCACCCACCTGCGGGACACCTGTGCAGATAAGCTCAGGCAGGCCCCAGGGACACTGGCTGGGCCAGACAGAGCAGTGGTTTCCCAGCAAGGGGCTGGATGAGCTGGAGCTTCCCCAGCAGCTGGGAGCCCATGGTTGTGATGGGAAAGGAACCAGAGGGGTCTGGGCTGGTGTTTACCAGCCTGAAGCAGGACCAGGATGACTTTATGGTTTATGATCGATGTGTACGCTGCAGACAAGGAAAGAGGCACTGTTTGGAGGTGCCCGTGGCCTGGAGGAAGGACCTCTCATGCCCCTGCCTCCAGGTGTGCCCCTTGCCACTGACTCGACCTGTCACACAGTCCATGGACTTTCCCCATCTCGCAGAGGCCGGGGGCGGTTGTGGCAGAGTTGCTCTAATCAGGGACTTTGCCTCCCGCCCCAGGTGCAGGACAGCGTGGTGGCACCTCCTGGCACGGGGCTGTCCCTGCCAGCCAGGCCAGCCTGCGTGGTGGGGCTGGCACGCGGATGGAGGGGACAGGGAGACAGGTGCCACAGGTCACCAGAGGCTCTGCTTGTGCCCCTCAGAGCTGCGGGCATGGGAGGGGAGGATGGTGAGGAATTTGTCTTCCTGCCCCTGTTTTGAGGGACTGGAGAGCTGTGGTACGCCCTGTACAAGGAGGGGGCACAGCTGGCCCCCCAGCTCAGGCAGGGAGAGCAGCATGGGACAATGAGCCCAAGGCCCAGCCCCATCCCTGCAGCCCTTGCTGCCTGCTCTCCCTGGGCACAGCCGCCCTCTCCTCAGCAGCCTGGCAGCAGGGAAGCCCAGGCAGTGCCCAGCCAGGCACTAAGCCAAACCAGCCTCCGGCCGTCACTATTTGCCCCACCACCTGCAGCTCCCCATGGCCCCTTCCTGCCACCCCGTCCCATCCCGTCCCGCGTGGTTGACTGGGGGCCTTCCCCCGGCACACTGGTGCTGCCAGCAGCCCCTCCTCCCCACCTGGGAAACAGGCTCCCTTCTCTTCCCAGCCCGCCGTGCAGACACCAAGCTTTGCACGTAGCAAATGGAGGCGATTTCCTCCTTAGCGGCAGCACATGGAAAGTATTGAGCTGTGTGTGGTTTTTTTTTTTTTGCTCCTTCTGTATTTTTTTTTCTTCCCAGCAGGCTGTCAGCATGCTTTTGGACGCGGTATTAGAGCTCCCACACTTCTCTGCTCATGTACATCTGCTCCTGGTCATCCTGCGCGGTGCTGGATGTCAGGAAATGACTTAATCGGGGAGCGAGCAGGGCCGGGCTGACACGGCAGGGCAGGAAGGGAGGGAGCGGGGAGATTTGGTGGGGATGTTGGGAAGAAGGGGGTTTTTGGAGACCCCTTTGTGCTGCTTCTCTGCTGGTAGGGGCAGCCTCTCCCCTGCTGTGGTGCTGGGCAGAGGGATGGAGCTGGGGCAGGCGGAGCTGCAGGAGGAAGCCAGAGCTGCGGCATGGCAAGAAGAGGCTGGTGGGGGTGACAGGGTGACAGCTGGGGGTCCTCGGTGTCTCTCCCTTTCCATCTGGCTGGTATCCCCAGGGTGGATTTGCTCACAGGGATACTTCTTTGTTCACGTTTCCAGTAGGATGTTATCTACCAGTAACTGAGGAAGGTGAAACCATGCAGCAAATACTGGAGAAGGGCCCTTTGCTCATCCTGCGCATGGTGGGGGGCCAGAACGCAGCTACACTGCATGTATCTGTATTGATGTGTGAGCTGCCCATCAGCGGGTGGGACCGGGATGGCCAAGAGAACATTCTTCTGGTTGGGATGGGGGCCTCCTTAAACACCCAGCACTTGGTCTTGTCTGCTCTGACAGTGCCAGAGACCCAGAACGGACAGGTGCCATGGGTCATGAGCTGAGGGTGGCAGCCAGCTGAGCACCAGGGCTTGTGAGCTGCATTGTGAGGACCTCTGCCATCAGGAGTCCCTGTCCCCAGAGGAGAACTGGGATACCTGCAGCACAGCTACGCTGCCCCTGAGCCAGGGCAAGGGCAGGCAACCAACCAGCATGGAGGGGCCAGGGCCTGTGCAAGGCACTGATGGCAGAGCCCAAAGGCTGTCAGTGTGTGTGAGACTTCTCTGGGAGAGGACAGCAGCCAGGTGGGTACATACACCTAGTGTGCAGCCACCTCTGAGCTAGCAATGCCAGCAGTTAGTCACCACGCGGACATGGCCCAGGCTCCATGCTGGGAGTAGGTGACTCATATTGAAGGCTGCAGGACCAGAGCTCTGTTGCTCTTGGCACTTAGGCCAGCTGGGTTTAACGCCAGGCTGGGTACATCCTTCAGGAGGGGTAGAGGCTGTCCTTCGCAGCATGCTGTGCCACATCCAGAGACAGCACATATGCTCTCTGGAACAAGCATCCCATGAGAGCTGTCCTCTCCATCAGTACCCTGCCATGTGTTTGGGAAGTCAAGAAATTTAGCTGTAAACTCTTAAATGGTGGGAGAAGGGTGAATTTTTGCAGCAGGCACCCCACCAGCTCATCTCCGTGCTGGGCTGTTGCTGTGGTTTCTGAGCTCGCACACTGAGGAGCTCCCCCGTTCCTGCTGACGGAGTGGACACCTTCCCCATGCTGCTGTGTTCCTCCTTGCAGGAACCTGCGGTACGTGAGGGCTGGAGGAGGCTCCAGGGAGGAGGCTCTCCACCTGACTGCCTGCTGTTTGTCCTCTGGACTGTTTCCTTCCTCTAAGCAAGCGCCCATCTGAGTCATGTTGGAATCCCTTCCCTGCCGCTCTCCAGGAGCACATTGCACACAGGGATCGCTGTGTGTGCACAGACCTTGTGCCGTGTCATCCCTCGGAGCACGCTCCCTGAAACTCAGTGTCCTCCTACGAGCCGCTCTCCCCGAGCTTGTTACAAGATTTCTTTCTTCTTGGCATATTTTCCATCCAAGTTTGCTCTTTTGTCTCCCAAATTCTCCTTAAGATCCAAGCCCTCTTCTGCAAGCTGCAGCCCCAGCGTGGCTGGTGCTTGCAGCAGCTTGCAGGTGCACTGAGCACGACGTGTTTCCAAAAGCCGTGGGGCTCCTGAGCCAGAAGGTGTCTGCAGAATGCCACCTTCTCCTTGTTTTAGTGCTGACCCGGTCACTCTGTGGGGTGTGAGGAGGCAGGGGTGAGCACAGGGTGCTGCCTGCCAGACGAGCTGCACAATGTGATGCCTTGCCCTCCAGCACGTTCTGCCTGGTGTTGGTTGGCACCTGGATGAAGCTCTGGGAGCACTTTCACTTGGGGTCACTCCGACCATCTCACAGAGCTGGTAGCTGCAGATGTGAGGCTGCGTTCTGCAAGGCAGCTGCTCTGCCCAATCCCAGAGGTGGCTGCATCTCAACCATGAGCCAGAGGGATTTGGTTTTCAATTACTCTTGGAGCATGTGGGAGACCTCTGGGCTCTGGTATGGGGTTTTCTTTGTTTCCAGTTCCTCAGTAGCCATCCCTAGATCGAGGTGTCATGTATTCCAACCAGGACCTAGCACAAAAGAAAGGCATAAGCAGCACGTGTGCACAGTGGCGGTGGTGACTTCGATGGTTTAGACATTCAGATGCAGAACTGCTCTGTCGACCTGGGACGGGCTGATCGGAACACCACCACGGACTCAGCTCTCGGTGACCAATGGTGGAGGAGGCCACTGTGGGGTGACAGGAGATGCAGCCTGTCAGGAGCCAGGGGAGGGCTCAGGAGCCAGGGCCATGTGCTGCCTACCCACCCCTCTGCTGGCCCGCAGGAGCACAGGGCTGGGGCCTCCCACCCCTTGCCACCTGCCCTGCAGGCACACAGCCCTGTTTTGGCACCAGCTCTGCTATGAGCTCGGGCAGGGCCAGACAGAGGTGTGACTGAAGGGTTTGCAGGGAGGGAGCAACCTTCCTGCCCTGACTTCTGAGCATCCCTGTCACTCAGACTGTGACTGCAGGCTTGTCCCAATGCTCAGATTGCGATGCCTCTGTTCAGTCCTTGGGTCCTGCTTTGCCTTGCTCTCCACCTGAGAAGGGGTGATCTGGGTTGTCTCTCCAGCCCATTCCTCCATTGTCTGTATCCTCGTTCGGCACCGTCCTGCTCCTGGAAACAAGCTAGCACCCTCGCATCCTCCAGTTCTTCTTGGCCACACGACCATGTCCCAGTTAGCCAACAAGCTGCAACCCCAGGGGTCACCTGGAGGGAGCTGGCACCATCTGGGAGCAGGTCCTGGAGCACAGGAGGATGCACCCTCCTTCCTGGGAGCAGGAGGTTCTGGGCCTGCGAGCCTCGGGCAAGGCTTAGTCAGAGCCCTGTTGCCGTACGTGCAGCCTGGCACTGAGATGGGGTGTGAGCCTCCGTGAGAGGCAGGGAGGGAGCACCGTGATAAACTGGCCCGGTAATTAATTCCCACTCCCGATTGCATGTTTGCTCTTCAAAATGTATGTGCTGGCATGAGCCTGGGCAGGGCTTGGCAGGCACCCAGCAGGCAGCTTCTTTTATCTGGGTTATTTCATCAAATCTGTTAATGGTATCTATCTCCAGCCCTAGGCTCGGGATGGAGATTTCACATCAAACAGCGACTGCTGGTAGAGCAGCTCCTAGCTGGGAACAGGGCTCTGCTCTGAGGCTGCGAGGAGGAGACCTCCCGGGTGGTGATTTCATCCTCCCGGCTCTGCTGGGGCAGCTGGGGTCTGCAAAAGGCTGTCAGACCCCGTGTCTGGCAGGCTAAGAGGGGAAGGAGTTTCCTGAGCTGGTGACCTCTGAAGGTTGTCCCGGCCCTGCCTGTGTCAGTCAGGAGAACGTGGCCACCTGAGGCTTGGAAACAAGTCACATCTGCATGCTTTTAAATTGGTAGCAGGTAATCCTGGTAAAAACCTCATCTGGAAATTGGGCAGTGAGCATTATTCCAAAATACGTGGTCTTGCCACCAAAGTAGCACTGGCATGAGTGATCACTTATGATTTTCCTCTTGCAGGAGCTGCCTGCCTAGCCCTAGGAAGCTCCCAAGGCTTCCAATCTGACCTGCACACGCTCTGCAGAAAGCTCACTGCCTTCTATTCCATGGCCCAATCCCTTCCTCCTTTGACACAGTTCTTTAAAAGTCTCTTTACGGCTCTCCAGCCATCCCACATTCTTGCTGGCTTCCCTTTTCACAGCCCTTTCCAGCCCATTTCCACAGCACTTTGCCCTGAGCCTCCCTTTAGTAGATCTTCATGGCTGGGACCTCGGCACAGGAAGACCACAGTAGCCAACCACAGGTTCCTCTCTTGCCTTACAGCCTGGATGCGTAGCTTCAGGGAAAGACATAAGAAGCTTCAACAAGGCCATGAGGAAAACAGCTGTGGTCTGCACACAGAAAGGGCAGCAGCTCAGAGGCTCTCCTAGGGCTGCACTTGGCCAAGAGGCTCCAGAGCAACGTGCTCAGCCAGCACAGGGTTGCTTCTCCTTCAGAGTGCGTGTCAGAGTAGTGGTCCCATAGGCTGGTAAATCACCTCTCATCTGGCTGGCGCTTGAATCACCCCAGTGCACAGCAGTACTCTGCAATTTCATCTGTGCCCTTCCCAACCAGGGGCTGCTCCCTTCCCCCAGCCGCCTGCCCGCACTTGCTGAGGGAGCACCGAGCTCTTTAACTCCAATCACAAATCCTGGAAATGATTAGCGGGCTGTCATCACTCAGCCGCACCGGATATCGGGCACGGGGCATTTCCGTCCCCTGTAATTAATGGTGTGCAGGGCTGCCTGGCTCTGCGGCGGGCAGGGGAGGCGCGAGCGAGTGGTGGGTGTCTCGCCTCCCCCTCTCACCGCCCGGCTGGGAAAACCGCTGGACCAAAAAGCGGGGCAAAGAATAAATTCATTCATGGCTAGAGGTAAGGACAAGGCAAAAGGGTTCACCGAAGAGTAGGGCCTCTCCTGTCTGGGAAAAGAAACAGAAAGCAGCCCTGGGAGGGGACACTGGGGCAGCCCCCTTCACCGATGCGCAGCGCTGCACTTTGTGCATCCCCCAAGGGGCCTGGGAACTCGGTGGCCCGCTGGTCCCCGCTCCCTTTCCGGGTGCCCAGGGCAGCTGCCAGCTCCTCGCTGGTGGAGGGGACATCAGCCGAGCTCCCCGGCCCTGCTTCACGCCCCCAGCCTTTGTTCCCCCGCTGCCTGCCCCGTTCCCAGGGTGCTCCCCATCTCCTGGGGCTGCTGGCTGCCAGCTGCCTAGCAAGAGCACTCCCTGCCCCGCGTGAATGCTGTGCATCCATCCAGCAGCCTGCAGGCCCTCTGCT
Organism: Penelope pileata; assembly: GCA_013396635.1. Taxonomy (NCBI): domain Eukaryota; kingdom Metazoa; phylum Chordata; class Aves; order Galliformes; family Cracidae; genus Penelope; species Penelope pileata. The sequence continues at coordinate 2,576,857 of WBMW01003581.1, read as the reverse complement.
GAAACGCCTCATTGTGCAGCTGACCGGCCTACGTGAGCCTGGCTACGTGGAGGCTGCTTTGCTTTGAAGCTAACTCTTCCTTTTTAGTCAACAGAGCTGTGTGGTGCAATTGTAAAATTTCCCCTCGTTGGCCAACCTCCTGATGTTAACAAAAACTCCTCATTATGTAAACAGGCCAGATGCTGCGGGATGCTGTCTGCAGGCTCACGTACCCTTCTTGCACTGTGGGGATGCTGTATCTGCACCTGTGGGCTCCCTTAGCAGGACAGAGAGGGGCCCTAACCCTAACCCCTGGCCAGCGCAGAGATGTGGCTTCCCTCGTCCTCTGGCTGCTGACCTCGGATGCGGTTCTCCCATCCCTATCAGCTGGCTCTGGCTGAAACCATCTCCAATGTGATGGTAATTACCTAAGGAAAAAGGTGTGAGGATGACTAGGAAAAAAAGGCAGACAGATGGTACCTGGCCTTAAAGGAGTGGAACTGCAGCCCCATGACTGCGGACTGCTGGTCCCTGGAGCAGGCGAGCTATTTGTCAGACTGACCAAGGTGAGAAATTACAGCCAGTGCAGACTGTCAACAGCCTGACTGCCGCCTGCAACAGGGTGCTGGGGCTGTAGGAGTGAAGAAGTTGTGTCCTGGTTCCTGTCTGGTGAGCTCGCCTGGCCAGCCCGGGTGCTGGGTTGAAAGATGCATGTTACATTTGCTGCCGATGATTGGCCAGGTGGCAGCTGCAGGCCCTTTGGAGAACAAAATGGGAGTGCAAACGGATTGTGACCCCGGTGGAATGGATATAAACAGGATGCAATTCAGTAAGGGCGAATGCAAGCCCCAGCACTTAGCAGTATAATCCGCTGTGAGCATACACAGGGGGGCAACGAGGCCTTCAGGAAAGGACACGGGTGTAATTGCGGTGACGGGTGTCATCACTGACCTGACAGCACACAGATGTGAAAACAAATGCCCCTACTAGGACATATAAACAAAAGGGCCACATACACCACGTGTGCTGCAGTCATTCCACTTCGCGCAGTGTGAGGAAAGCCTCGTGCTTTCTGGATGTCTCCAGTTTTTGGCAGTGCAGCTCCAGAGAGGTGTAAACTTCTGAGAGTCTGTGGCATAAGATCAGCAGCCCAGTAACCACAGCCTGTGAGTAAACGTTGAAAGAACTGCATTTGTTTAGTCTGCAACACGAGAAGAGGAATATGTAAGAACTGCCTGAAAATGGAACAGGATGGATTGTTCTCCATCTCCAGAAGACATAAGGTTAGATTGTCAGAAAAACTGTCACCTCTTTAAGCCCTTAGGGGCTCCTACCCCTTCATACAGGGTCCTTTCTCTAGAAATTTTCAAAACCAAGGTGGTCAAAGGCTCCTAACTCTGCAGAACTGAAGGCAACCAGAAAGGCTCATTACATCATTCTTGTCTGCAAGAATCAGATGTGAAGGCTTCCTGAATGGATTCCTCATCCTGTGCTGGCTAGATATCAAGTGAATATTCAGAGGAGCGATGGATGAAGACTACCCTTTATTGTGGCTGCAGCTAATCCACTAATCCGGAGCAAAATTCAAGTGTGGAGCAAGCATCATTCCTTGAATGAACTTTCGTGAAGGCATGAGACAGAGCACCTAGTCACCACTGGGCCTTGCAACGCTCCTTCAGGAGGAGAACAAAATGCAGCTATCAAGGAAAGCTAATGCACAGGAGTCCTTCACAGCTGTGCCAGCCTTTACCAGGAGCCTGCTCAAAGCAGATCTGAGCCATCTTCCTTCTCACACAGACCTGGTGCTACAGCCTGTGCCTGTGCAGCTTGCACAAGAAGTCCCCTTTGTGTGGTTCAGCGCAGTCTGAAGCACACAAACCACTCCTTTGAGCCCAAAAGCATTGCAGAGGTTGGCCCAAGCCGATATGTGCCTCAGCTAGGATAAGCATGTTCACATAGGCTGGGTGGAGCCTGAGTTGAAAAACTAGGCCCTAAGCCTTGATGACACAGAGAAACCAACCCGCCGCACGCATTAAGGGAGGCATTGGCAAGGAAAGGGCTGGCTGCTGCCTAGATTACAGCATCGAAGCAAGGGAGGCCACTGTGGTGTAAACATCTGTCAGGAGCAGAGGAGGGCTGGAATGGAGACATTCCCCATAGGTTTATAGGATTTTCAGAGACCTGAGGCCAATGATCCATTTTCTGCTCCTCAGAGATTTCACAGACCAGTGACCTCAGGGATCTCATGACCCTTTAATAACGGGGTGTCCCAGACTCACCCCAGTGTACCGGTGCAGGATCAAACTGAGGGGAACACCTTCCCCCAAGGCTTCCCGTAGCAGGTCAAGAGTATTTGACAAGGCCATCCCCAAAAAGAGTACAAAATCCCCTGTGCTCAGAAGGAAGTAGAAAAGGGTCACGGTGGAGAACGCAACACAGACCTTGGAAAGTACCTTCTCTGGCTGTCCTGCTCAGCCCCAGCAGCTGGTTCTCTCCTGCCCAGATGAAGAGCTACAAGGGCATCTGCTCACCCAGAAACCCTCAGGAGCTACAGACGGCTCTCCAGAAATTGCCAGCTTTCACTGAAAACCAAAAGGGATTGTGTCTACACTGTTGATTTCTACCAGCCAGCACCGCTTTGCTGCTCGAGGGTGTGAAGCGGGGAGATCAGCCACACCAGCCAAATGTCTCATAACATCTCATTTTGGTATCTGGCAAGCTTGTTCTGGGGGCTGAGCTTGGAGAAGTACCATGACCTCCTCTCCTCCATGTTTGACCGTGGTGTTTGAGAGAATGAGTCATATATTTTGCATTTGGAGCTCTCCATCGTTCCAAGGGAAAAAGCCATGCTTCCGGCATCCCTTGGCATGCAGGTTTCCATTCATCTGTCGATGGCCAGGCAACATGCCATCCCTGGGACAAAATGGCTTCTCCTTCGTTCCTCTGCTATTAGTTTATCCCTTAGGATTTAACAAATTTCCTCCAAGATCTCCAAGTCTTTTGAACAGCCTGTCTGAGTGGAGAGAGCTCAGCGCCCAAAGATTTTGCTGTTGATAATCCCTCAGTGCACTGTGGCCACTCATTTATAGCCATGTGCATCACTGGCACATCAGAAAGGCTGTCTCTTCCTTTCCTTTGATTTCTGCAAGTCAGCTACATGTGTGGCAGGAGTGGATCAGACCCTTTGCTGCTGAGGCCCTGTATTTTCAGACAGCAGAGGTGCATCTGTCTCCGAGGCTCATCATCAGGTTCTATTAGCAGGGGACCCTAAGGGAAAGGCTAGTAAATACCGTATTGCTTCTAGTTTCCTGGTGGCGGGAACCTGAGATGAATAAAAATCGCAAGGTGGGCTGGCCAGACCAGGCACCCTTGATCTGAAGAAGTCAACCAAAATGGCACAGGTGGTCATCAAGTGGGGAGCACATAAACCTATCTCTTTCTGGTAGGGTCAGCTGGCTGTCTCCTCAGTGCAGACAAAGCTCTATGAACACTCCCCTGTCTCACAGGAGGTGGTAAACAAGCCCTGGACCTCATCCCTTGGCTCCAGGGCACGCAGTTGCAAGGCTCCTCTGATCAGTGTGGGAGGAAGCGCCTCCACCCTCTTTATGGCTGCCCTGTAATGAGCCCCAGCTGTAAGCCTCTCCCTTCCATGCCTGGAAGGCCAGGCTGGGCCCGCGGGGTGGGGCATAGGCTGTTTAACCCATTCCCTGGATGGCCAGACAGATGGATGGACGGATGCTCTGCTGGGTTGGCCAACTGGGTTGCCAGAAAGGTGCCAAAAAGTTGGTGGTGCAGAGGCATACAGATCCATGTGCCAGGGGGAGTGGCAATGGTTCTGTTCTGTTCCCACCTGAAGGCACCCCAGGGAGTTGTCCCCAACCTCAGGATTGTCCCCAGCACCTTCTCCACTGGGGTGTTCCCAGTGGCTGCTGCCAGCATCATCAGGCTGTGGGCACACGGGTGCGTAGGGTGCCTCAGGATGCCCTTTTGTCTCCTGGCTGCATCCCAGCAGCACCTGGGACTTTGGCTCCTTCTTGTAGGCAGCTTTTGTCCATTAGAGAAAATCCGTGGAGAGGAACCGTCCCCGCCTGGCTCTGGCGTCCAGGCGCAGGCGAGTGGCCAGGCAGCCGCTGGTGTGATGCCTACGTAGCACCGCGCCATGGAGACGGGGCAGGGGATTCCTGAGGTGACGGGGCTGCGGCGCGAGAGCGGAGCGGCACAGGATGGTGAGAGGCTTTCTATACTCATATAGCTAATAGACTAATTAGCAAGGAGCTCGAAACTTGGCTGTGTTTGTTGTCAAATGCAGGCCCCTTTCCAAGTGGTGTTAACAGCCTTCCCTTTTCACTCCGAGCGCATTGTACAGTCAGTGCTTTTCTGCCGCTTCACAGAGGATGCTTCATTTAGTAATGGATATAGGCTGAATGGCTACAGGTGACAAAAGGGTCAGGAGCGAGGGGTGACCAGGAGGGGGCTGGGGCGGGGGGAGCAGCAGGAGGCTGGGAGCAGGCACGAAAGGGACATGGACTGAGCTGTGCGTAACATGGAAGCAGGCAGGGGGTAGCAGGGGGCTGCAGGATGCCATGTGGGCTGCCAGGGCAGGATGGAAGGGCTGGGTGAGATGAACTTTTCGGGCACCTGGTCGTAGAGAGGGGAGCCTATAGCAGAGAGGGGAACACCTTGGCAAAGGTGTGCTCCAAGCCAAAGGTACGGCTCCCCTTGCAGTTTGCCTGCTTCTAATTAAGATGCCAACGTTTAAATGATCCCTTTGAAAATGCTCCCCTTTCACACGAGAGACAAAAGTTCACACAGGCGAAAGGCTCCAGGCACTGGCAGGACGCTGGCAGCATGTGGGCAAGGGGCGGGCAAGCTTCCCCGCCGCTGCATTGCCAATGCAAATCTGCAAGCACAGCTGAGCTGAGTCCAGGGGGAAGCGGGAGGGTTTCCGCCGGGTTCCCACAAGTGCAGGAGCTGTGGCTGTGCCTGCCATCACGTCTGCCCACTGCCTTTGTAGGCAGCCTGGATAATAGTTATTCAGTGCCACGGGAGCGGAGAGTCTCACCCCCGTGGGGCCACCCATCCATCCGGACACCTGGCACGTCGTTCCCTCCAGCCTCCCAACTGGAGTGCTCCAAGTTCTTCAAACCAAGTGGGAGACCTGGCTTCCTCTGGGAGAGCAGGGCTGGGGTGCTTGTGGGATGCTGCTTCCTGCCTTCCTCTTGGGGGGCAGCACCAGTCCCTTCCCAACAAAAAATCTAGGGATGTGCAGAGGGTAGCATCCTGGGAGGTGCTCACAGCAGTGTAACCTGCCCTGAGGACACATACCTGCTGGGGAGATACTTTGCTACATCCCCCTGTTGCTTTTTGCAGCATTGCAGGAGCTTGTGTGCAACCCAGACTGGAGGCAGGGGAGATGCCTGCAAACCTGGCTGCTCCTCAAGTGCTCCACAGTGCCTGGAACAAGGTATAATTGACACCTTCACCACACACTTAAACACCGCCTCAGCCAAAGCACCTGCCAGCCACACACATATTATCCTGGTGTCATGGCAAATGCTGGGCTCAGGGCCAAGAGCTTGCCCAGCCTCCCCCCAAGCTCCACAACGGCTGCTTGCCTGAGGCTGGCTCTCCTGAAGATGCTCGCAATGACATGGCATCACTGTTTTCCTTGGATGTGGGCCCAACGCTTCTGGAAAAGCAGCGTGGAAGGCAGGTGGTGCCAAGCGGGCACAGGGTGTCCTGCCGACACAATGGCTCATGTCTCAGGTATGGCTGGGTGGAAATTGCCCCAAACCTCAGAAGCAGGATGATGGTTTGGCAGAGGCATGACTCCGTGACAAAAGTCATGCCTGAGAGTGTTTGACACATCCACACTCATACATGAGATACGTGGAGCCAGAAAACACTTCCAAAAGCATGGCCCCTCCTGCTGCTGCTGGAGGTGCAGGCAGGATTGGCTCCCTTCAGCAGCAGACAGAAGGCCTAATATCAAACGTGTTATTATTTGAGCCTTCTTGTGCCCTGGCTTCTTGCCACCAGGATTTGTCCTCTGTCTGCACACCATCCAATGAGCTTTATTGTGAATCTGACGTTAGCCAGCCCATGGCTGCTTGGGAGCTGGCCACTGTCTGTGGAGTGTGACAAGCCACCACGTCACCCTGGGTGCCCTCCTGTCCCTCGGCCGAGCCACCAGCAAGGCTGCAAGGAGCCCCAAGTGACATCTGAGGTAGCTGTGCAGCCTGCTGAGGAGCTGAACCTCAGCACTGATATGCTCTACATCTCAATATTTAGACCCTGGGCCTGAAGTTTTCCATGAACGTCAGCTTCTAGTCTGGAAAATAAGCTTGGAGACAGAGTCAGGTTTCCAGCTGAGAAGAATGAATGATCTCACTAGCACGCAGGTTAATTTCAGAGCGACGTTTCCCAAACGGAGTGCTCAGATGCTAAGCTCCCCCAAAGCAGCGCTGGCAATGCGTAGCGGGGCCAGGCTGTTTCCCGGTGTGCCAGCTCTGCTTCATCATTTCCTTAATTCTCCTGTCTCCTGTTAGGGATTTCAGTGCAGAGACCTGGCTGCTTCTGCGTTTCCTGCTCCTTTCTATGTTTGCCTTTCTGAGTCTGGACATCTCCTCAGTTTTCCGGATGCTGGTAATTCCCACCCATTCATCTCCCTTCTAAACTCTGAGTTCACACGTCTGTTAATTTGTTGCTCAGTTGGGATCCAGGCCTAGAGGCTGGGCAGCCATGGAGGCAGCCTCTCTCCCAGGTAGTTCTCAGCTTAAACTACCCCTGCAATTCCCTTTGAGCAACCCTTTCCTTTCCAGTCCTTCCAGTTCATCCCTTCGCTCAGGTCTTTCCTCACGCCCTTCCTCTGTCTGACCCAGTCACTTGTTCAGCTCTTCAGCCATGCTTTCTGCTCATCCCTGCTCCTTCCTCAGCTGCTTCTCTCCCCTGTGACCTGCTTGCTTCCTGCTGGGGACAGGGGGGAGGCAGGGGTTCCCCCCCACAGACCCTGGGAGGTCTGCGCCTGCAAAAGGGCCTTCAGCTCAGGGGAGCTGCCAGAGCAGCCAGCGAGTGGGGATCTGCCCTCGCTACCCAGCTGGGCTGACAAGCTTGGCGACTTTCACATTGCCTTTTTCTGTGTTGTCAGCAAGACCTGGCTTCCCTCACCTGCCTTCAGGTGTAATGCTCCTAATGGAGTTACATCTGAGTGGTTTCCAGAGGCAGAAAGGGAGAATCAAGCCTCCTGTGACCTCCGCTTGAAGCGAGCACCGCCATAACCCCCACCTTTTCTGCCATGAATGACGGAAAGCAGAAAACTGCCAGACAAAAGGAGAACCTTGGAGGGCAGGTTCTCTGCACAACAGCTTTCCTCTCTCAGCAGAGTCTCACTGACACTCTGTGGACACCAGAAACAAGCCTTTGTGGTCAGGCTGCATGGATCATCCATCCTTACCGAATATGGCAAGGGTGGGTTGGAGTGAGTGAAGGATGTGACTGAGACCCGTCTCAGCTGGCTGCTTTATTTGGGGGACATGACGGCAAGCTACCTCCAATCTAGCTTTGCCACATTTTATAGCTATTTATTTATACATCTACTTCAAGAAACCTGGGTTATTGTTTATCAACTCTCACAAAGGAAATTGACATTTTGCTATGCTGAGAGTTCAGACTACAAACGTGCCGTGTGTCTGCGGTTTGTTGTGCTGCAGGGCAGGGGCGAGGGGCGAGGGGCAGGGGCAGGGGCAGGGCCAAGGCCTGGGCCTGGGCTGGGCCAGCCAGGCCTGGCACAGACAGGAAGATGTGCAGAGCTGCCTTTATGCAGCAATGATTGTGTGCCAGGCCTGCTTATGTATTTAACGCTCCCTAACGCTTTTGCCCTCTGATAGCTAGATGCTGCCCAGGGGCATTGTCTGGGCCAAAAGTGGGCGAGCACAGGCGCCGGTAGCAGTGACACATGGCTGGCAGCCATCAGCACGAGGGCTGTGACAGCACGGAGCTGCCTCAGAGCAGCGTGTGCTGCCTGGCTCATGGGGACACCCAGCCGCAATCACGCCAAGGGTGGCTTGGAGCAGCCGAGCTGCTACGTGCCTGCTGTCCAGTGCCTGATGCTGCTGGGACTTTCCAGCCCCAGCGATGTCACCCACGTGTGTGCAACCCGTTACTGAAGCTGCTGACTCATGGGTTCAGCACACCTCCGGCTCTGGAACAGCTGGAAACCTCGTTCATCTTCAGGAGATGAGGAGAAGGAGATGGGGATTTAGTTAACTCCTAGCTGACCCGTGACATAATGCACAGAGGGAACAAACCACATCTTAAAAAATGCTCCACTGTGTCTGCTGCTTCCCTTGCCTTCCCTTGCCTTGCCTTGCTTTGCCTTTGCCTGTTCCCTTGTCTTCCTTCCAGTTTGATGTGAACATAGAGGGAAGTGTACCCGAGCACGGAACGTGTATTTTGGGTGTACGCGGGGAGGTGTTTGTGAGCAGGGCTGTAAGCGGAACCTCTCTTTGCTGTGCCGCTGCCCCAACATTACCCTGTGGACACCTCAATGGCCAGGCACTGGGCACAGCCTGTGTTGCTGGCACAGCCGCGGGCAGCGTGATCCCAAGCACAGCATCGCCCACCGGCTGGCGGGAGGAGGAGGCGCACGGCCTTGGGACGGCTGAGCTCACAATCCCTCTTCCCTGGGCCGAAACCAGCAGGCAGTTCGGGGTGCCAGAAAAGCCCTGCAGCCCGCTGGGAAGCTCGTGAACATCCCCATGCATGGCCCCGGGGATGTGCTGGCTGGCACGTGCCACCCATGGCCAGCTGCGGCCCCGCCACCGCCACACTGATGCCAGCTGCCGGGGCTGCTGGCCGGGGCGTGTGGAGGAGCAGGCCTGCCTGCGGCCCGGCACGCACAGCCCTGCACGCTGCTGGCCGCACGTAGGTGCCCGCAGCCCCCGGCACCCTGGCAGCGGCTCCCGGCTGCCCTCCTTGTCTGCCTGCCAGCCCACGTTCCCCACGCGCTTCCTCCTGCTCTTCTTTTTCTGTATTTTTTTTCTTTTTCTTTTTTTTTTTCTTTTTTCCTCTCATCCATTCACTCTGCAGGGAGAGAGAGCGGGTGCAAGCAGTGAATGGGCAGCAAGAGGAGATGGGAGGAGAAGGGCGTCATCGCCCTGGAAAGCAGTGGGTGCTCACCCCACTGCCACAGCCGCTTCCAGAGAAGTCACTTCCTTCCCTCGCTGGGCTCTTTCTTTCTCCCCACAAAGGAGGAGAGGATGGGTCTCCCTAGCAGCTGCTGTGCCTTGGATTGCCTCTGGGTCCTGCTGCTGCTGCCTGGAGCAGAGGGGTGCTGCTGAGCACTAAGCCATCACCTCTCCTCCTTCCCCATGTCCCCGTGTTCCCTGGGTGACCCCAGGGCTGGCCGTGCTGGCCCAGGCTTTGGGGTAGGCCTCAGCTCAGCAGGTGGCTGTGCAAAGTCTGGTGCTGGCTGGTGGTGTGGGGCTCAGTGGCAGACAGTGACAGAGGAGAGGCCTGGATGCTGCCTGAGGGGGACAGCTTAAAGGGTGGAAGGGGGGCTGAAAAGGGACATCTCGAGGTCTGGAGGCACTGAGAACCTGCTGGACATTAAAGGTGAGCAGGGTTTGCTTGTTGTCACGTCCTTTGGTGTTCTCCATGACTTCCAAGATGATATCCATCACCCCACTTCTAATCCCTGGCCCTTTTCCAGCTTGCAGCAACAACTTTNCTTTCCCTTTTTTCCCCTTCCAAAACATCTGTCCTCTTGAGGTTTCTGGCTGGGAACTGTGAGCTCATCCCTCATCCAGGCAGGCTCCAGGTTCTCAGGGTCGCTGCTGTAGGTTTCCCGCTCATCCTACAGCTCGTAGTCACACCCTCCCTGTTCGTAAGGGGAAGAGCCAAGGGCGTGACTTTTCCTTTGGACCCTCTCATGATGAACGTGCGTCTCTGACTGTGCCATGAGGCACAACCTTTACTCACTGCAGCAACGTCTGCTCCTGTCCACATGCCCATAGAGGCCAGGGGCAAGCCTCAGTGAGGCCTCGCACCGGCCGCGCTGCCCCTGTCAGCAGTCTCAGCGCACAAAGGGACTCGCCATGAGTGTGTCCTCCCTGGTCCCCCTTGCAGCATTGGGCCCTGCTGGCAGGCAGATGGTGTGGTCACCTCCACTGGCGCATGTCTGCAGGAGCCGGTTAGTGGTGGCCCTAACTTAGAAGTCTGAGTGGCCATGTTTCCCCAGACAGATCGCCTTGAGCTGGCATAGCACTCTCACACACACCAGCACTTGTGGATGCTGTTGGATACCACTGTGTCTTCAGTGCAAAGGGGCATATCTCTTCCCTGCCCCGTGTTTCTCTTTGGTTCTCACCCCTTGATTCTCTACCTGCTTGCTGATCTGTCACCCCCAGAGTTCCTGCCCCCTCTGCCTGCAGATCCCACGCAGATTGTGACCTGCTGGGGGGACTGGGAGTACTACTGTCACAGGTGACGATGGACTCCCCCTAATTTTCTCCGAAGTGTGTGCAGATGGGGCTTTGGTATCCCCACCATTCTCTCATTTCAGAGAAATCTGTCTCCCTGTAGCTCTCAGGACTGAAGAGCACAGCTGTGCATACTTTGACAGCTTGGAGGATTCCCAGCCAGCCCTGTCACATTTGAAGGTAAGTGCTTTTCACCTTTTAATCCAGTTTCTTCCTGTAAGGGTAGACATGTCCTTCCTCCTTGAGTCCAAAAGCTTGCTCAAGCCAGCACTGGCTTTCTTCTGTCATAATTCCTGGCCTGTACACATCTTTGGCACTCCAATGTCATATTTGAACGTAGCAAATTTTTCTTCAGCAGAAGATTTGTGTTTCATCAGCAAAAGGAAATCCCTGGATTTGCTGATGGTCTTGGGAAACTTTCTCCAGGACTTGTCTCCTGGTATCCCAAGGGCAATGTGGCCATTGCTGATTTTATTATGTGAGCCACGCTTGGTAATGAGGCCAGTCATCTGTTCTGCCTCTCGTCGAGAGCTATATCAGGGCCAAGCACTGTCCCAGTGAGTTTCTTTTAAGGACTAGTTTTCTTCTACACAGTCAAGGCTCAAGCAGCCTATTATTAATCTCAAATCACGATGTCTTTGCATTGCCATTTTAGTCTGTGTTGTCACTGACTCCAGCACACAGTTGCTGCGCCCCTACTCTCTCCCTGAACTTACTTTGAGCCCCTCCACCTTACCAGACCACCTGTCCTGACCTCGTGCCTCGGAGTAACCTGTTGTGGCCTTCACCCGTCCACAGAGAAGAGGACATGCGTTGAGTGCTCTGTCAGCCTGCCCTAGTTCCCTGTCCCATATTCCCAGTATAGAAGTACGGCTTTGCTCTTCTAGAAGGGCAGCGGCAGCAAAGCAGCGTGCCAGCAGCACGTGGGCAGCCAGAGGCAGAGGCATCATTTGAATGCAAAGCTCCAGAGCTCCAGGCTTAGGTCAGGACAAATGTCACAATCCTGAACGACAACAGCGGGACAAAGTGCGTATTTTGCCCACACCCAAGCAGCTGTGTCACCGCTGATAGCAGGAACGGATGAGAGAAGCTTTGCTAATAAAGGTTAATTACGAAGCTGCGCCTGAGCTCAGACCTCCTGCTTAGAAGGTTGCTCTGCGTGTGAGCGAGTACACAGTGATGACCTTAGTGGGGCAAACCTCAGGGAGCACAGTCTGCCTGAGGGTGCCAGGCAGAAGCAGAGACCAGCCTCTGCCAGCCCATCTCTGCAGAGAGGTGAAGCAGGCATCCAAAAATAGCCTGCCACCCCGATGCCAAGAGCAGCAAGCCTTTGATAAACAGTTTAAAAATAACCTCTGCGGGAAAGACATGGCAGCTCCCTCCATCGGAGCTGGTTTGTGTTGGAGCCTGTTTGCCTCCCCCAGCCCCTGCCAGCTCACGTGGTACCTGCTGCCAGCAGACGCTGGCCCTGGCTGGCACACGGGTGACCACGAGGGACCGGTGAGATGCTGCGCTAAATTTTGCCGCTGTGGCAAGGATTTGGCTTGGCTGGGAGCAGGGACACGGCCAGCGGGGACGTGCTCGGCGAGGGCTACAAGGTGCTCCTCGTGCTGTGGCTTCCCAGCTGCCTGCAGACACAAGGGGATGGCTTGTGTGGGTGTCACATGGAGAGGGGAATGTGCAGGGAGGTCTGCCGCAGGAAACCAGAGCCAGGAGTGCTGCGGGCCAGAGTGTCCTGGAGAGCCCTTCCCAGGGAAAAGGGCAGCAGGGACCTCTGCTTCATGAGCCCTCCAGGAGGACACAGAGGGGTAAAGGAGAGGGGTCCTCCCCCTGTCCCCCTGCTCCCCAGGGAACGCTGCAGTGGGGAGGTCAGCCTGAGATGCAGCTCCTGACGGCAGCACCTCTCCTAGGGGACGTGGGACTTTGCGCGGAGTGGGACAAGACCAGTCCCTCAGGATGCCAGTTCTGCATGGTGGGACTCAAAGCTCTGATGATCTCATCTGTGGCCCCAGCAAGCAGCAGGGGAGCAGGGCTGATTGCACCAATGTGTGCTCTTGAGCAAGACAGTCACAGTGCTGGGTGAAGAGATGGTTCTTATATCCCTCTCATCCCAGTCCCCCCACGTGCACACTCCTGTGGCTTCAACACACAGACCCTGCACAGCTCCCCCGCCCCACTGGCCCAGCAGAGCTCCCTCCAGAGAAGCAGTGAACGGGGCCTAGGAAGACAAAGTCCCACGCAGACAGAAAACACTGGTATTTCGGAAGGTTATTGTATTGCTCTTGTGAGTGGGGAGAGCAGAAGGGAGGTGGGGCAAGGAAGGGGCTGGCCATCCTGCTCCAAGCCTTGTCACTGCGACGCAGCAATGCTTGGAGAGCCCTTGCTGTTCTGCTGCCAGCAGGCAGGAGCCAATTAAGGGCAATTAGGGTGGAAGCGGAGAAGGCGCCCCTTTAGCGGCCGCCAAAGCGTCCGCTCCGAGCGCTGGCAGGGCTCCACACTGTAAGGTTACTGGAGTTCTCCCTCACATTGTCCTTGGAAGGGGTTCTTCAGAGCTGTCTGCGTGTGGAGTGCCGACATGAAGGAGAGACCCTCTTTGATGTGTTCACATAATGAGCCCCAGAACTTCTGCAGCACCTTCCACTGCTGTTGATTGCCTAGACCGGTTACTCCAAAACCTGAGGTCTTGCAGGCAGAGTGAGAAACTTCTGGGGCACAGACATGGCCTCTGCCCCACGCAGTGCCTCCTCCTTCGTGAAACAAGATGCAGCAAGCAAGGGCAGGGAGCAGGCAGAGAGAGGGCTAGCTGTCTCCATCTAAGGGAGGGCAAGCGTGCTCAGCCAGGCTGATGGGCTTGCTCATAGCCACATGGGCCATGGCACGAACACAGGGCTCTTCCCGGTGGCCCACATGCTCAACAGCTGGATGTGGATGACCTCAAAGCTTCCCTCCTATCTGCATGTACTGACACAGCAGAACAAGCAGTGTGGAATGGCAGCAGCTGAGCTTGCAATGGCTTTGATGCTTATTTTGTCCCAGCATTTACAAAATTCCCCTCTTTGGCCGCCCCTTTTCTCCCCTACAGCTTAGGAGCTGAGGAACAGCAGGAGATGGAAGAGCTCTGCTGTATGTCATGAAGACATCCTCTTGGCCTGCTGCAGTGATGCTCTCTTGAATCCCTGCTCTGCAAGCCTGACTGTGAAGTGCCTCTGGGCAGCAGTGTCCTGCCAACTTAGAGATCTCACCGTGGCACAGAACTTCCTAATATATGTTGCCTGCAGCTCCCTTATCCCATTTCCCTCTCCCTGCTCTGCTTTAGGACAACCCTCCCCCCTCCTCAGGGATCACACCTCCTTGTTCTTATTCTCATGCTTTGCTGCTCCTGATGTCACCGTGCCTGTCTTGTGCTGCTCCCCCAGGCAGAGCTTAGCCTGCTGCCCTGTGTTATTCTTGCTGCTGGAGGGCTGTTGCAGGGTGAAGCTCAAAGAGGAAAGAGGTGCAGCTCTTGCCACCTGGCAGGGGACCAGGATGGGATGGGCAGAAGGTCCTTGGTAACTCACCATCCTTGCAGGAGCTGGATGGATTTCAACTTTGTCTTGACATGGAAGAGAGCAGGAATGCTCTCTTCAACTCAAATTCCAAACACCAGTCCTTCAAACTCCAGGCACCAGTCCTTTCATCTGCAGGATCTGGGCATTGTTGGTTTGGGCCAGGTTCCCTGCAGCCTTTTGCAAAGCAAGCACCTCCACTTAGGTCACCTGCTGGGCAGGCCCATTGCTTTGCCCTGTGCTGGATGGCTCTTCATGTTTCCCAGCCACACGAGCCTGCTCCACTGGTGCTGCAGTCTGCAGCATGATGAGAACAGTGTGCTGCCTCCTGGTCTCCGACGGAAAGGTGGACCCAGAGCGCTTCCCATGGGTTTGCCACACACAAGTGCCACCTCCCATTCTGTCTGAGCAGCATGTGGCTGCTGACCCAGGGCAAAGCAACCCATGGCCTTGGGAAGTGGAATGCAGTGTGGAAACCTCACAGTGGTACACGCAGCAAGACGTTGCTCACTAGATCACAGTGTGTCCAAAGCAGGCCTAGCTTGGAGAGGCTGATACTTGCCACCAGCTCTTGTGACAGCTGTATTTCTGCTTTTCAGTCTCTGTGAAGAAGAGGAATGATCTTGATAGTTTCCTTTCCCATCTCATCCTGCTCTTGACACTGCAACTGCTGCGGAGCAGAATTGCAAACAGGTAGACACAGACCTTGGTCTGCTTTGTGAAAATACTTTTAGTGTTGTCGGATCTAGTAAAAGTCTTTCATTTACAATTTGACCACAAGGCACCTGAGATCCTCTCAGAATCTTTGTCAGCATCCGTGATGCTTTTGTCTAGTTCCAAGCAGGAAACAATGGTCTTGGAAAAGTTCCTCATGGCTCCAGAATGGGTCTTGGGAACTCGGAGGGTAGCTGTAGTGCAGCGCTCGGGTGTGCTCTTCCCACATGTGCTACCTCTTGGAAGCCAAGGAGGGATTGCTGGGGCCTGGAAGAGAGAGTGGATGCCACCATGTGGCAGCAGACTCCCAGATGAGGAGCTCTTGAGAGCTTCAAGCAGCCTGGCTTATTGCTCAAGCTGGAGGATGGCCTGGCCCTCCACATGCAGAACTTCAGCAAGGAATTATGACCTGAGAACTGGCAGGGAGGTGCTGTGCTGACATCCTCTACCTTCCCCAAAGACACCATCCACCCACCCAACAGAGGTAAAATTTATTCTGCAACTCAACAGCCCTGGAATTTACCATAGCAGCCAATATATGTCAGATAATTGTATTCCAGAACCAAAGACCTATTATTCACAATGACAGCCTGAAGAACTGAAAACAAAGAAAGAACAAAGTCAAATCGAGTAGCTTTGGACACAAACGATCCTGCCTCAAGGCAGAAGACAACTTCTAAGCAAGAGAGACAACTTCTAAGGGAGGAACTCTTTTGGCAGGCACATTATCCCACTGTTGCGGAGCTTCTTGCCGTTCTCGCAGAAGCAACTAAAAGCGGCCTCCACAAAGTGCTGGGCTAGATGGAGGCTTAATTTGATCCAGGTTGGCCACTCTTATCGTCTACATTTTTTCACTGTAAGAAAGAAAAAGAAAAAAGAGAAAAAAAATGCGTCTCTCTGGCAATGAGGAGAGCCCTAAATATTTGAAGCTAGAACAAAAAGATGCAACCACATTGTTTGCGGCCTGAAGTATGCTGCAACAGCAGGCTCTGAACTGTCACTCCTATCAATAGGCTGTTAACTCCAAACTCAGCAATGGCAACTCGGTCCTTAGTGCTCTTCATTGTTGGATGTTGGCTGAAACTTTCACACCCTAGGCTCTTTACTGCCCTGCTTGATGCTTGCTCTCTTCTAGCCATCAAAACACCAATTTGTGCCTCCTCAGCAGCCCTCCCAGTACAAGACATGCGGCTGCTGTAATCTCTTCTGTGAATACACCACTGACAGCTTGAAATACATTTGAGTATCAAAAAGAACAGCATGGGGACAAGTTTGTGGTTAGGGTACTTACTTATTTCTTCCCACAATTGCTGCACTTTGTTTTGAAGGTACAAATGCAACTATGGACAAGTCTGAGGTCTTCTGCCCTAGAGATCCAAGTAGCGCAAAGGGCGAAAGAACTGCAATTAGACCTGCCTTGAGCAGCTTTCCATGGAAACAACTGGTGTAGGAAGGTTTAGCTGTCTTTGGTTGCTGGGCCCTGATCGCTCCAGGTGGTTTCCCAGTTCTCTGAATGGAGCTAAGCTGTCAGAGTATGCAGCTGGACTTCTGAGGCTGTGCTCCTATGGAGCATCCGGCCTCTTGTTGCTATTTGGAAAGACCAGGTCTGTACTTCCCTGGGAAAAGCACATAGGAGACGTGGACTGGGGAAAAATGGAGCAGATTACTGCTGCTGCCCTGGTCTGTAGGTGTGCAGAGTAGAACAAAGTATCGCCTTGAGGGGCAGGATGGGCTGTGGAAATCTGCTGCAGCATGGAGGAGAAGGAAGGACCTGGGGTCTGCAGTGCCATGTGCTGGGAAGAAATGGGCTTGCAAAAGGCATAGAGCTGAGTTCATGGCAACAATGTTGATGTGGTGGAGAAGCAGCTATACTCACGCTGGGAGAAACAGGCCTTGAAATACAGCAGTAAGCAATCAAAACAAAGGAAAAAGCATTTCAAAATGTTGGTCTGTATGGCTGCTCTAGCCGAATTTTGTAGTGAGCCTGGAGCTGCCCCTAGTGCTGTGCTGACCACACTGCCCACCAGGTGCATGGCAGCAGAGCTCATCACCATGGGTCACAAGGGATGGCTGCCTCAAAGGGTTTAAATCATAGCTGGACTTTGGACCCCTGCTGTACCACCAAGGGAACGTCTCTAATCACTGCAAACATTCCTCCTGTGGTCTCTTTTGTAAAGCTCTGCTCAGCTTGGAGGAGGTGGTCGGTGTCAGAGAGCGGCCATGTCGCAGCCGTGCAATGCGATGATTCACGTGTCTGGGGATTTGGCCTGTTTTGATACGTGTAAGCAGTTGCTTGCTGGTGCTGGTGCTGCGATGGGAGGTGACCCCCACCCGGGGGATGCGGCTGCCAGCCCAGGGAGGGCACAGCTCCACACTCAAATGAGGCCTTTGAGTCACCTCCAGCTCCCATCGATTCCTTCCCAATGTCATGCAGAGACACACAGAAATGGGACCCCTCATCTAGACTGGCCTGGTATTTGTTGACCCTTCTTTCTTTGGCAGAGCGACAAACACCCTTGGGCCTCCCCACAAAGGGCTGAGTTGTACCACGTTGCCCTCCCTTTCCCTTCTCCGCACACAGCCTGTTGTCTTTGGCCCCCTCCTGGCACCTGTAGGATGGATGTGTCCATCCCCAAAAGACCTCTGCAGCCATTTTGCAGCCTCTTTGACATCTGGCAGACCACGGGCTGAGAAGCGCTGTGTGAGATGCTATCTCCTGAGCTGCCTCCTGGACCCAGCCTCTCCCGGGAGGATGAAGATGGGGAGGCCGTGGGGGTAGGCAGGTACTGGAGGCGCAGCGAGGGCCTGCGGTGGAGGGGGAGCGGGGAGCTCTCGCCAGCCCCACCACACTCCAGCAATCAAAGCCCAGCCTCTGTAATTAATACTATTTAGCCCAGGTTAGTGGCGGAGGAAAATGTCTCTTGTCAGCCTGGCTTTGCCCACTGGCCCTGATTTAGCAACATGAAAGCATTTTTTCTGATTAACTGCTCACTGAAGGAGATAAAAGAGATGACCATGAAATGTTTTCTTTAATGTGATGAATGTAAAGGGACTGGTAGAGCTGGAAGGGGGGAGAGGAGAGAGAGTGCTCCCATAGCAGATGGGGCTTTGGGGAAGGGGTGTGGGGCAGAGCTGGGGGCTGGAGGGGCATGGGGCAGGAATGGGTGGGCATCCAGGGTAAGAGCTGATAACTGAAGCATTTCTGGAAAGACTGACTATGAGAAAACCTGCAGTTGTTACAGATAAACATATATACAGATAGATGTAGATTTTTGAAAGGATTTGACAAAGTCACAGTCTGAATGCCAAATTTCACTGCTCATCTCTACCACTAAGCTAAAAAAAATGCCGGTAGCTAGGAAACAAAGTAAAGTAGTAAATCTCCATTTCTAATATGGTGTGGTGAGGATATTCTGGGGAAGAGTGCTGCTGCCTCTATTTTGTAAAGCCATACCAGCAGGTTCAAATGCTGTATTTGAAAGCTAAACACAGTTTCCTAGCAGCCCTGAAAAGACATTTCAGCAGCACGTCATCCCAACTGGCCTTCAGTGGCTTCAATGTACTTTAAACTATGCATGCTTGATAGCTTAGATTTTAAATTTTTCTCAAGCTGGAATATGAAGTTGATCTGACCTTCTGAAGATTAATTTCTGCTGCCCGTGTATTATCAAGCAGTGAATGGGGACTTGGATGGGTTCTTGCCAAAATGAAAAAAACACTGATTTAGTAAAGAGAAAGAATCCAGTGAGCACCTTTGCTTGAGTTAGTTTTTGCACTTTCTTTTTTTCCTTGGAAAGCTTGATTAGAATGCATTTTGCCACAATGTTGTTATGTGCTCCAGGAAAGAAAGGGAGGGTGCATAACATGAAATAATTTTCAGATACAGTATCCTATTGAAAGGCGATTGGGCACAAGCTGGGAGATAAAAGCCCTTATGGATGGGTACCAACTCATGCAAACCGACACGTCTCGTGCAAGCCAATCATGCCAAAGAGGGGACAGCTTTGCAGGCAAGCGAGCTGTCGCCTTCTCTTCCCAGTGCGTGCAGAGATGTGCTCAGGTGTGCACAAAAGCAGCGGCCGTGTTCAGTGCGGGGTCGGTGGGTCCGTGAGCAGATCGGATGTCCTCTCCCTCAGCCTCTTGGATGCCACTCGGCTCCTCTCCCAGGGGTCACAGGAGATATAGGAAAGGTCCCTGAGCAGGCAATGGGATCACTGAAAGGGAGCGGAGTCTTGAATGCAGATAAGAGGAGGGAAAACTAATTATCTGGAAAAGCACTGTGATTGCGGGGTATAAAATAATGACTGCAAAGTCCCTTTTATTTACTGTGAGGCAATAATAGCAGAGGACAGTTGATAACACGGCAAGGGTGACATTTTAGGGCTCTTTAATCTGGCAGAGAGAGGCATAACAAGCAGCAGGGACTGCAATTTGAAGCTAGGTGAATGTAAATAAGGAGCGAGGCGCGTTGCATGGGGTGTGCTGGCACACATCCACAGGAGGGGGGAGCCTGGGGCTCCCCATCTCTCAGTGGCTTTGTGTCCAGCCTGGCTGCTTCGCTGAGGGATGAACACAAAGTACTGAGCTCAGAACAGCGGCAATGGCTGAAGTTCAGCAGCTGGTGATGTATGGCAGAGCAGGAGCAAGGCCGGTAAGTCCTTTGGGTACTAAGCTCCTTCCTTTATTTCACTGAGGCAGGAAAATACAGTGTGCACCAGAACAACTTGCTCACAGGCACTGCTCACAGAGGCAGTGCTCATGCCAAAAACCTTGATTTCTCTTCCCAAAACCTTGATTTCTGCAAAGCGCCCTGGGACCCATCCTGGTGACCTGCAGCAGCTGCTGGTGCTGACAGCACAGTGCTTCTCCCAGGGTCGGGGCAGGGAGCTGCTCTGGGTCCCCATCCCTGCCCAAGGCGCTGCCTCGCCTCTGGCGTGAGGTGCAGTGTAAATACTGCACAGCGGGCAGGAAAAACACCCGCAGGTGATTGCTGAGCGGTGATGTTTTCCCAGAAAGCGGAAAATCTGTCAGCCTGGGGTTTATCGTTGTAAATAGTTTTTCTTTTAAAAGCAAACAAACAAACTGATCAAAAGTCTCCTAGTAACAGGTGCTGCCTCCACGCTGTGCCCATAGCTCACAGTTGGCTGTTTATTCGGCCGCTATTTATAGCCCATCAGGCCTCTCCATCCCAGCGTGTGTTTCCTACTCGCTGTATCTTCCTAACTGATGCATTTACCATCGCGGTTTTAATAAAATAAAAAAATATTTGAACGACAAACACAGCCTGTGCCCCGGTGCTGCTGATGCGCGCTGTTTGCGGGGCTGGCTGTGGCGGCTGCCCTCGGCCCCAGCTGCCTCTGAGGCAGACACCCGTTGTCCCCTGCCTGGTGGGGACGGGCAGGGTGGGCATGGGGGTTGTGCCAGTCCAAGAGGAAGGTGCTGGGGCACAGTGCTGCAAATGAATTGGGAAGAGACACCGTGTCTCACAGAGCCACCTTCCAGCGGCTGCACGAGCTGGACGTGCAGCTGCCTTGCTGCGTCAGCTCCATGTTTTCTCCAGCAGCCTTGCGTTTCCTGATGTAGGTGCAAGTTTAGGCATTGCTTGATAGCCTCAAGCAGACACCATCCATGCCTCTCCCTGCCTTTAATTCACTCTTCCTGCCAGTGCAGCACAAGGATCTGCAGTGCAGGGATGTAGCAGCCCCTGCTTTGTGGGGTTGCTTTGGTCTCTGTTATGAACGGCACAGCCCTCTTTGGCCTTAAAGTACAGAAATTCATCAAAGCCACTGCTTTTCCAAGAAGAGCACATTGTTTTGTTTCATGTCAGGCCTTTTGGGCAGCCAGCTCTAAACCAGAGGCTCTCTTCTCTCTCATGGTTGGTCCGTTGCACTCGTGACAAACATTTGCTCTGGAATTTGAGCAGCTGCATCCTGCACCCCTCTGTGGAGGCAGCACCTGGCTGGTCTCCAGTGGGCATTTGCTCACCTTGGAGAAGACAGATCTGTGCTTCCCTGCTAGGCAGGAGGCCAGGGTGTGAGGAAGCCTCCTTCCTCTCCTGGAATCTCCACAGCTGGAAAGTGAGGGGAGCTCTGCGGTGAAGTGAAAACATTGCAATCTGATGGGTCATGAGTGTGCACAGAAACACCCAGCCAGATAAGCAGGTGGGGCGTAAGGCCTAGGCAGAGAAAGCCCAGCGAGCTTTTCTTTTCTAAGCGGTCCTCTACTTGGAATGCACACTCTGAACCCTTAAGAAGTCCCGTTATGACTACTCGCATATAAAAATAACACAGCTGATGTGAAAGAGGAGGCTTAGGGTGTGTTTTGTTAACTTTCAGGAGATCTGCACCGAATTAGCTTATTACGTTGTTTTATACTTGATAGGTTTCAGACTGTTTCGTTTCCAGGGCTGCGAACGTAACAATAGGATGTGACCGAGCTATTAGCAGCCTCGGGCACCGTCCGGTGATTCACCAAAGCGTTTCACTCCGACCACAGCTGATATTTGTGTGTCATTCAGTGTACTGAGTGGAACATTCAATATTTGGATCTCGGATTCCTCCCAGACAGAAAGGCGCTTGGGAAGGGCTGCAGACTATCTCTGGGCTCCTTCTTTTTCAAAAAAAAAGAGATTTGATTAAGTTAATTATATTTTGGGGAGGAAAAAAAGAATAGCAAAATCAACTTACAAGCTGTCAGGAAAAAAAATAGAAAAAGCTGTCTGAGAAAATGGCTTAAAACAGTGGATTCCTGCCATCTCAGCTGTCTTAACTTTTCCTACTGGCTGGGCTGTGATTTACATCTGCGTCGATGTCCCTGGATGGACATGGGGCTGTCCAACAGCATTCTGCCAGGGTGCAGTTCACCCCCTGCAAATAACCAGAGGAAAATCTACACATCCCTTCGCAGTGTTTCAGCTCATTAAATTAGTCGAAGACAAAATAGAAGAAAAGTGGGGCATGTTTTTTTTTTCTTTTTTAATTGACGTTTGCTTTATGCACCAGGGTGTCCCAATCTCTTCTGGAATTGCCTTGGCAGATGCAGCAGGATGTGGACTGAACCCTCCAGGAAGCGAGGGCAGCTCTTTCCGTAAGGCACCACCCTGCATTCCAGGCTCTCTCACCTAAGCATTTTTTGATGCCAAATACCTTTTCCGACAAGATTTACGGGGGTCTTAAAGAGCCTTATCAAAAATCAGAGTGGAAAATTGTCTAACAGCCTTCCCGTCTGGTACAGAAGGGAGTGAATGGCATAACAACACTAGAATTTTTAGTAGTTTATATGATTACACAAATATTTCTTTTATTCCTAGAAATGGGAACCCCTCAAAAAAAGGGTTTCATGAGTTGGGCAGATTACCCCATTCTCCACTGTCTGCTGCTCTTTTTTACCTCCAGCGATACCCAGCTGCAGCATGCTTGATGTCCCTGCGAACCCAAATGAAAGCAGTGAGCATCTCTCTAAACATTTCCCTAACCAAACCTGCTCACATGGACTCAATTAGGTACAGAAAGGACCTGCACTTGGATATTTAGTTCAGCATTGTGTTACCTGATGCTACTGACCCATTCCGTGATCTTGAAAAGAGCCCTCTTTCTTTGTCTTTCCTCTCTGATCCCATCACCCTTTGTTTCCTTATGGGCAGAGTGTTCCACAGCAGAATCAGCCCCTTCCTCTTTGTTTGAGGGAGGCTTTGCATAGCTCAGCCACAGCCTGTGCAGAGTGGTGCTGCACAAATGGTGCCTGTCGCCTGGGCAGATGACCCCGATGTGTCACAGCACAGTGCGTTTTAGTGGGTTGTGCAAGTTGGCAACGCAGAGGTAGAGAGATAAGGCCTCACCTTTGGATGCTGCTGCAGTTCAGGTTGCTGGTGCAGCACCCCAGCAGCACAGATGGGTTTCCTGCTGGTGCCTGAGCTAGACGGACGCTTTGATGCCCACTGGCTCCTGTTGCCCCACTCCACGTGCCTGGAGCACGCGAACAAGAGCATGTTGCAGCTGATGGGGCAGCTCTGAAGAGGCACTGTGTTGGGCAGACACAACGTGTGCCAAAGGCAGGCTGGTCTCCAGGAGAGACAGGAGGCAATTTCATACAAAGCTGATCTGAGCTGTCAATGAAGGAATGAGAGCGTATGATAGAAAAAAAAGGCAGATTTCTGTAGGTTGCATCAGCCGGAGCTGTTAGGACTCCCAGTCTGCACAACACTCCAGCCCTGGGGTATTTCAGCTTTTTGTCTACCCAAACCACCCAGCTTTGGGCTGTTCTGCCTCATGGGGCTTCTCATAGTTGCCGGGCAGAAAACGTGCTTGCATGCAGATTTTCTTTGTAAGTTTAATGGGGATAAAAACTGTACAAAGGTAATGAAGATAAAAATCCTGCGACATCTGTTTGCACTTTAAAAAACTGCGTAAAGACTGAGAACACACAAATAAACCTAGCATTGGTGAGTGATGAGCAGTTTTCCCTCTGCCTGTGTGACAGTCCAGAGTTGCTAATGACTAGACAGGCTGTAACTGCAGCTAAGAGAAAGCCACAAGAAAATAATTTGATGAATAAAGCCAAGTGCTTTATTCGTCCTCCAAATTCAGCCTCACTGGAGTCCCCAGACAGGTGGGAGCTGACAACAGGAGCAGCCCTGATGGCTGTTGACTCTCCCGAGCCAGCTGAATGCTCAGCTCTCAGTGATCCTGATGCAGGCAGTCATCTGTGTGTCTTCCAAATCACCCCGCCACCACCAGACCCTCTTCCTATGCCCTGAAAATGCAGGTGGTTCTCCAGACTGTAACCACGATGGCCAGGTTACCCAGCAGTGGAAGAAGGCTATCAAATGCAGGATGCTCTGGGCTTCTCTTCAGGTGTGACAAGCAGGGGAGCTTGGAAGGTCACGGAGGATGTGCTTGCAGCACCAGAGAAGAAAAGGAAAGGGAAGAGGATAACTGGGCATTTCTGGGAGTGTTGGAAATATCCATATGGGATGCATCCCACCAGCATCCTCTGTCTGGCAGCATCCAGCACCACAGCCCCTGAGGAAGGTGTTGGGGCTGAGGAGAGCAAGTGTGGAACCAGCACATCTCCTGCCTTCACTGTCCGTCACAGTGTCCTCTCCAACTGAGCAGCTCAGTCAGTCAGCAGCTAAGACAGCACCCCGAGCAGAATAGCTCATACCCTTCTGACACATATGGCCATTATTTACAGTGATCCTGAGCCCTGCTGACTGTGTGAAAAATTACAGAAGTTGGTACAGAGCTAACTTAAGGCAAACAGCACTCCCCTTTCCCTGAGAGGGAAACTCACAGAACTCCCTGGGCCAACTCTCAGAAGCCAGCAATGAGGATGGGAAAAAAATTGCATAACTTACTGCTATTTGCAATGGCCCTGTGCCTTCTAGCTATCTAGGCCCCTTCTGAGTATTGCTAAGTTCATGGATGGTGCTAAAATACATGTTATTCCACTGGAATTCCCCACCCTTCAACTTCTCCGCCCTTTCTGCTGTTATGAGGGAGATGGCAGATGTTCCCAGCTGTCCCCTTTGAGACCATTAACACACTCATATTGAGTTCCCTCTTGCTCTTCTCCCTCCTGATGTAATGTATCTCAGTATTTTCAGGGTATTGTCAGACGAGAGCTAGCCCAGGGCCATTCTCACCATGCTATCTTTATGGGACCAGCTGCAGCGGCCGCCTAATGGATGACATAAAGATGTTGGGACCTCAGCAGTGCGCTTTCCCAGGTTTACATGGTGTCCACCTTCTCCCTAGGCATTTATACAGAACTCTGAGAGTTCTCCAGGCTGCATTAAGTTCATCACCCTGGGCTTTCTTCTGCAACTGGGATCCCTCATCGCCGAGCACCTGAGGGTGTCTCCTCAAGCTTCCTCAAGTTCCTTCTTGTCCAGCAGGTATCTGCACCACTTTTATCTCCTTACACAACTTCCTCACCTCATTACACATCCTTCTTGTAATATTGTACATCTTCCTTTCTAGGTCATTTAAGAACCCAGCACATGGAACCTGCTGACTCTGATAAGGCAACTTAGCCAGGGAGGAAAGTGGGAAGTAAGCAATTAATGGGTGAGTAGTATTGTGGCTGGGCAAAAGTGTCAAGCTCCAGATTAGGGAAATCTGGGAGTGCTGGAGGGATCTCAAGAAGCTAAAAATATCAAGTGCTCCAGAAGCTGCCTTTGACTTCAGGACCTGACAAAGGGGGATTTGAAGAGCTGGACATCTCCCATTCTTCCAGGGGAGCTTTTCATGAGTCCATTGACACTTCTCTCCTAGGCCAGCCTGTGGCAGAGAAAAGCTCCTTTGGAGCTGTGGCCCTAAGCTAGCCGCTCTTCTGATCTGCACCAGGACTGAGCCACATGGTGTTTTCTCTGGTGGATGGGAGAGCCTAAAAGCAGTTGTGTTAGAGCCTTGTGCCCATTGGACTGCAGATAAAAGAAAACCCAGAAGATGGATGAGAAAATGAGAATGTATCACACTGCAAGGGTGGAGAGCTGGTAAAACCTCTCTCCAGGACATCTGTTAAGGTCAGCTGAATTTAAGCACTTTCCTAGAAATATGCGTAAGCGATTCTCTGAGCAAGAGCTCCGGAGCAGGCTTGGGCAAAGCCTGGCAGGACGAACGTGACTGCAGTCAGAAGCACTCTCCCTTTCCCTGGGATGCAAACTCACTAACCTCTGTGGGATGGTGGGGACAACACGAGGAATGAGCACGGATTGCACAACACGCTATGTTAGAAACCAGGCTTGACACTCAGCCAGTGTAAATTTAAACGAAGTGCTACATTGGGTCAGATCAAAAGTCCACCTAGTGCATTCTCCTGACTTTGACAGCATCTAAAAGTGTGAGTTCAGTGGTACAGCATGAAAATTGGACCTCAGCAGAACGATTTTTCCCTGCTGTGCGCCCTCATAGCTTCCAGCATGGCAGACATGTCCAGAGGTAGAGTTTTGGCTGGACCATTGGGTCTAACAATGAAAGCCTTCTCCAGAAATCTGCCTAGAGCCTTGCTGGAGCCGCTTGGGTACTTGCTCCCCACAATATCATGCAGCAGTGAGTTCCACAGGGTCATGGGGTAGCCATGCACCCCGTGAGAGGAGAAGTGTGACTGAAAGGATGGAGGGACCACGTGAAGGTACACTGCACAAAATCCAGCCCCCACCCTCCACACACACTTCTTAGCACATCCACAAGTGAAGGCTGTAAATTGTTCTGTGCCAGGGAAGAATTCCTGCAGACATAACGTACAGAGGAAACTGGCGAAGTCCAAGTTTGAAGCAGGTTGCTGCTCATTACCGCATGAAAGGTCTTCGTGGGAATTCTGCAAAGCAATTTTAATTGTGATGCTTTGAAAACATTGTGTAAACAATTGTTTCTGTGATACATATGTTGCAAGTTATTATGAAGCCGTAAAAGAGCAAGGAAAGAAGAAACCGAAACACAAAATGTTCTGTGACGCCAGAACACTCTTCTGGAGAGTATCACTTTGCAAACCACAGTGTAAGTTTATGCCCACAATTCAATTGACCTCCTGAAAGCAAAGGTAAACAGGAATAGAAGGACAGGCGTCTGTGGTTCCCTCTCTCCTCTGGAGAAATTTATTCTCTATCAAGCTCTGCCCTGTTTCACCACGGTCCCTCAGCCCCTGAGCAGCTAAAACAAAACCAGCAAGAGATCTCCTCACCGAGGTGTGCTGGAGACATGCTTTGCAGTTCTGGGAGCAATCAGACAGCTCCCAAATCTAAAGAGGGAACCCTACACCCACCCCGAAAACCACACAAACCAAAACAAAGAGGTGGCTTAAGAAAGCAGCCTGCTCTGAAAGGCTGCACTTTTGTGGTGGGAAGTGTGGGAACCAAACCTTAGCTGGCCGTGGCTGAGATAAAGAACATGTTGGCTCTCCTCCCCGAACTCGCAAGCAAATGCTGACCCTTTGGTCTGACAGAACTAACCCATTTCTTTTCTTTAAATATGATCTGGCTGCGAAGGAGTGTCAAAGCAAGCTGAGAAAGCATGAGGTGTGAGGCAAGTTGCTGTGCCCAAGAGCAGCCACGGGAAGGCAAAGCCTGCCACCTAAACCGGCAGATTCTGAGAAGTGGCTTCTAGTGGGAAGAAAGGCAAGTTCTGGGAGGAACCTGCCCTCCAGCAGCAGATAAAGTAATTCTCAAGGAGGTAAAGTCAGAGATTGTCTCAGCTGCACTGTTGGTTGCAGCTCAGCCTCTCCCATCACAGCCCCCCTACATGGTCCCCATGATGACAGGGTCATGACGTGATGACACAAGAGGGTAAGGAGAAGTTTGTAGCTCAGCCACTCCAACAAGCAGGCACAGCGTGTGGAGAGCCACCAGCAGCTCCCTGAATCAAAGCTGGCGCCAGGTTGGAGCCACCCAGCATGGGCAGGGCAACGAGCTCTCCAGCAGCATCTCCCCGACATTTTGAATTCCCCGTGTCCTGCCACACCAAGGCCATCACAGAGCCAAGCTCTGGCACAGTGCAGCACAGCCCAGCTCTCTTCATCTGCAATCCCAAATGTCACATCTGCTTCATGAGAAGAGTGAGGCTGGCCATGCTCCCTCTTGGGGAGCCGCCTGTAGCACTTGCGTGAAGGCTGGAGAGATTAAATCACAAGCGCTCACCTGGGAGGAGCTGCCAGCTGCAGCCTCACTCCTTTAGTGTGAGATGTGCCAGGGACTTGGAGCTGATTGTCCCCAGAAGGCAGCTTCCTGATGCAATTAAGATAGAGGTGAATTTGGAGACATCTTGCCAGTCAGTCTCCTAGGACACACGCTGCTAATTAAAAGTCAGCCCATGCACTTAGGACCAAGGACTGGGATGCACAGTCTGGTGGTAGAGGACATTTCTGAATGTTCTAGTTACTCTGGTATCTGATCTACAGAACACTGCTGTGGCTGCCCATGCAAGAGAGGTTTCCCTTGGACTCTTGGCTTATGCTGCATGCTTTCTCCAGTTTAAAAGCTTGGAAAAACTAGAGGGGCAGGACGTCCCATAGGTCAGGCACTGGGATGGGGCTTGGGAGTTCTCAGTTTTGCATGCAAACCATCTGGATTTGAAGCACAGTGCTGGAAAAGCCTCTTTGCTTGTGCCTCCATTCACACCACGCAGGCAGGGCGTGCAGAGGGCTTCCTCTTGTGGGACCCTGCCCAACAATAAAGCTTTGAGCCAGGGACCTTTTCCTATTCCAAGCATGCATCACGGCCAGTCCCTAGTCTCCCTCACCCTGAAGACAGCTGTGATACAAATGGTCGATCATCAGAGGATTGTTTTTTCCCAACTGTGAAGTCAATTTTAACTGGGCATCATATTCCCTGCAACTCATGAGCAATTCTGTAGGAAGGTTTGTGACCCTGGCTAGTGAACAGGGCTTATGCTCTGACAGTAATTAAATGATGCATTCACTTTAGGGTTGAGGAGGAAATGTGCTCTAGGGTGGTCCATGGAATCCAGAAGCAGCACCACACGACGAAGAGGCAGCTCGAACAAAGGGTTTCACAATAAGACTTTTACAGCTAAGGCATTTGGGGCTTTTGGGTTGGAATTCACTTCCAAGACACAGATTTGCAGCAAATGCTGAGGCTGTTGGGTTCGTCTGTACAAGGGGATACTCCAAATGCAAAGGCATCTAAAACAGGTCAGGGGAGCCTCCAGCAGAAGGAGCCACAAGAACGTGGTGAGACCACATGCCCAACTGCCTTGGTGGCTGCCTATTGGGAGGATAAATCCCTTCTCCAAATCATTTGAAATGGCAAACTTTGGAAAGCAGGAAACCAAAATCTGTTTTAAAAGGGGACATGAGTTAATGAAGAGTTTTCATCATGTGGAGTGAATATTTGGTGTGTATTTAATTACATTTCCCTCCCCTATCTTGCCCTTTTATGCTTTAAAGCAATTCAGAAATAAACTAATGTCATGTTTCACATCAGCTCCTTCAGGTTTGGGATCAAGTAACTTTTTCCCCCTTCAGCTGTTGAAGGAAGCTGATGGCCGGGGACTGCCAAAAGAGCGGATTAGCATCTGCTGAACACTGCCAGTTCCTAGGATTGATCCAAAGCCAGGCAGTGCCCCTGATGGCTCCCAGCTTCTCCCCCACCATTGTTCCCCTCCCAGCCATCTCTGATGGCCACCCAGCTGTTCTCCCGCTCCAGCCCTCAGATTTACGGTCTGTCACAGCTCACAGCTGCCAGCAGGGCTCGAATGAGGCTGCCCTGCTGTGGCTGGAAGGGCTGGCCCTTGTTTCTGGGGCTGCCACCTTGCCTTCCAAAAAATCCGAGTGCTCAGAAGCGAACAACACAGCGAAGTCTTCAAGGGGATGGGTCCCAAAGCAGCGGATCTGCCCAAGAGTGCAAACAGCTGGATGCAAGGGCACCACGAAACTCAGACTCTTCTTAGCTGTTTCGGAGGACTCAGCCTTTGTAGTGTAGAGGCGACACTGGAAGGCCAGCAGGGCCAGCTGTTCCACAGCTGTTCCACCCAATATACAGGAAGAGGGGTGCCACAAAGATTTGCCACATCACCTTCTGGCCATCAGGAGGACACCACCCTCCATCAGCTCACTCCTCAGCCCTGGGATCGCTCTCCAGAGCACCACCTTCTAATGCTAATTCTTCAACCTCCTCTCCCCAGCTTGCTCTCCATAGATGCTCTGGCATATCTGCTCTGCTTTCAAATCGACACTCTCCATCCCGTGTAAATGGGACACTGCTCTGCATCTACGTATTGCTGGGGTACCCCTCTCCCCAACCCTTCTTCTCAGTTTGCCAGGTCTTTCTGTCTGTGCTCCCGAGCTCCCTTTTTAGGGGGTGGGAGCAGACTCTCAGACTGACTGCCAAGCTCAGCATAGGCCTTGCAGTTCCCTCCTTCCCTGCTGCTGAGTCGTGCCAAGCTCCAGTCACTGCCTAGGGAGAGGGTGATCCTCTGTAGTCATTCCCCTCCCCTCAAATGCTGGAAGCTGCCTGAGCTCTTTCTGTGCTTTTATCCCTCACACCAAGAAAATTAACCACTAATGAAAAACATTTGGCTTGCAAGTTCTTGCTCTTCCATATCAAGGTCGCCTAAATCTGCTCCACTAGCCCAGAGACGTGGAAAGTGCTGGCTATACAGCTTCTGCTCCAAAACCTCTGAAAGCTCTGGGCTTCACAGCCAGCACAGGCTGCTGTGTCCCCTCTTCTCCTGCCACTGAAGCTGGCTGGGACTCTCCTGAACAGTCTCTCGCACCAGCAGAGCTTTGCCAGCACCTACATCTATCAGTTTTTTCTTCTGCTCCCTGGTGCATCTGCTACTTCTGAGCTCCTTCCCCAGGCAGAGATTCCTAAAATTCCTCAAATTAAGAAGCCAGTTAAGTAATTGCAACAGTTGTGCAGTTTACAGCATCTGTCGTCCCTAAAGGTGCCAGCACTCATCTCAACTCCACTGTGACACAGAACTGCAGCCATCTCTGAGAGGTGCCTCCAGGTGGGACCCACCTAATGTCCACTAGTGCTCGTGAGCATGGTGCGTGGTGTTTCCTTATTATCCTCTCAGAGATGGGAGAAGAATGGAGCCCCTTGGTCTGAGCTGAACTATTGGATGAGGTGTACGGGATAATGTAATGCTATAGGTCTGGAGCAGGAACTGTGTGTGAAGTCAGCAGGTTGCAATGAGCAAGACCAAAAGAACTGAGCATGTGGCACAAACCCCCAGGACCAAGGAGGTGGGAGCCCAGGGAAGCCTGGAGGCCTGCCTGGACAGGAGGATAGGGCTTGGCAGCTGGGCAGCAAATGGAGAAGTTTCTTTTCCCTCCCAAGGAAGCATGCAGGGGGGAAGATGGAGCCCAAGCTTGGAGTCCAGCCTTTGAATAAGGCTGATGTAGAAAGGCACACTACATTCTTCCTCTGCTCTGTAAGGCCATGGGGTGCGCAGGCCCCTCGGAGGCTCTTCGCACTGCTCCCCTGGGGAGCCAGAAGAGATGTGTCAGCATTCAAGGCCCTGCCATTCCCAGGAGTTACTGGAACCAGCATCAGGCCTGACAGATGCTCCTGTGTGTGTCGGGTGCTGAGACCATTCCCTCAGGACTGCACCAAAGACCTTCACAGAAGGATGGGTGCATGGATCCCTTCTTCAGTGCCTGGGAGCACGTCCGTGCTGCTGGGTGGCCTCTCTGGGCTGCAGATGGACTGGTCTGATCCCCTGGATACAACCAAGGAGAGAAGAACTTCTGCCTCCCAACAGAGCATCCTCCTCGCTGTCAGCCTCCTGCAGCCAAACATTTGGCACCAATGACAACTATCTCCCTTAATGGGGGATGACTGCCCTACCTCCCACGGGCCCTGTGAGGATTAAGGAGTTAATTACTTTGGAAATGTATGACAAGAGACTAATAATAGGAGTGGCACAAATATTTCACAATTAGCAGCCTGTCAGATGCAGCCTTCTTTTCCTTGCTCAGTGCTCGCTGTGAGGTGGCACTCTCCTTGTACTGCTTTGTTGATTTAATAGACAAAAAAAATCTTGTCCTTTTTGTGTGTGTGCGTGTGTTTTGCCGTGTCCTGTGACTTGACAGCAAATAGTTGAAATTCTGTGTGTGTTAGTGGGAGTGGCTCCTCAAAAACAGTGGGCGTTGCTGATCCCTGGGTATTCCCTGAGAGGCAAATGGCCACAAAAGTCCTTCTGCTTTGTGCAGGGATCTCAGATATGATGCCTGTAAGTATCTTCAGTGTAAAATGCAGTTTCTTATGGAAGCGAAGTAGTATCATGGTCTCACAGATCATGCAAAGAATTCAAATCTGGATGCTGTTTGCACTGAACAACCCTTTTCCCACTGTGGCTGTGGAAGCTGTCCTGTTGTCTGGTGGTAGTTCTGCAGAGACAGGGCAGCACCGCAGACACAGCCATCCCAGGACCTTTGCTTTTACCTGCTGCTTTGGTCACCCCTAGTGCATGGGGCTGTGCAAGGGCTGTGCTATGGGTTAAGCCCTGGTACGTGGCAGAGATGCTTGCATCCCTGGGGCACCTTGTGAGACCGAGTGCTCAATCCACACCCTACAGTGTGCCCAGCTCTGGTGGCACCTTGTCTGCTTCCCGCTGCGCAGCCGTGTGCTGCTGTGGCAACCCTGGGATGTCAGCGAACTTCCCACAGCAACGTGCTGTGATGCCATAGGGAGAGGATTAGGACAACTTTGCAGGCAGCCCAGGCAAAGGGACTGCTGTCTCCAGTTAGAGCAGTGGGGCACAGCGTGCAGCCAGACCCCTGTTTTCCCTGCTAAGCCCCTTCGGCCCTCACTGGTGGGCGCAGCCCTGGCCCTGGGTGCAGGCTGCATCCCCTGCCCAACCCCAGCAGGCGCAGGAGCACAGAGCCCGGCCCCGTCAGTGCAGAGAGGAGGCAGGCACTGGGTGCTGGTACTAATTAGCAGCCTGAGCGGGGTTATTACAGGACAAGCTCTGGGTAACTTAACTGCTAACAGACCAGCTCCGGCAGGGGGGAGAAACCAGAGGCGAGCTGACTTCATGGGGACCTGGAGGATGGG
Organism: Penelope pileata; assembly: GCA_013396635.1. Classification (NCBI taxonomy): domain Eukaryota; kingdom Metazoa; phylum Chordata; class Aves; order Galliformes; family Cracidae; genus Penelope; species Penelope pileata. The sequence continues at coordinate 2,544,623 of WBMW01003581.1, read as the reverse complement.
GGCAGGGAGTGCAGCGGCTTCCTCTCCTCTCATGAGCAGCGCACTTTGTACAACACAGATGTAATTGTCCTTGGGAACACATGTACAGCAGGACAGGAGGAGGGCGGCAGACAGTGAGCGTTGCTCGTCAGCCCAAACGCAGAGCGAGCTGTGTCCCGAGCAGCCTGGCTCTCTGCACATCTGTTCCACGGGCTCGTTTTGTCACCAGAAAACAATAGCAAGGCTTTCTTATGCAGTACAGGCTGCTCCAGCATTGCACCAACAGGACCTGCACCCCATTTGTGCAGGAAAAGGCTCTGTGCCCCTCTCCTGCATGCCTGGTGCTGTGGGGTGCATCTACTCCTCTGGGGATGACTCCTGTCCCTGTGCTGTCCCAGCCCAGCCTTTTGCCCTGGGGCACTGCTATTGGGTTGGGGCAGCCAAGCCGCACCCTTGCTGATTCCTGGCACATCTGGGAAACCGGTCATGGAAAAGGAAAGCAAGAGTATGTCTTGCAAGTACAGAGGCTGCCTCTGAGTCCTGGGTCATGGCAAAGGCTTGCCAGTCCCTCCTGCTCAGACTGCTCTCCAGTCTACGGCATCTCATGACAGCATCAGGTGTGGAAAGGAACAATTAGGGGTGAGTGTGTAAGATAGCCCTTTCCTGGTGGAAGGCAGCAGGGGTGCACTCTGAACATGTTTCCTCAAGAGACCTGGGCTCCCAGCTCCTCTTCTCAGCATTGAGCTGATGCTACCCACAGAGGGCAAGATTCCACGGATTAACTCAGAGTGTCCTGGGGGAGAGAACTGCAGACTGATGTGCTGCCCTTCAGATGCTGCTGACCCCCGCCCCATGCCACTGAGGTTCTGCTTCTTAGCACACAGGAGTATTATTGGTGCATTATTTTGGTAAAGATGATGGACTTTCAATTGGGTAAAATTCAGCCATTGAGATAAGATTGCTTTGGCAGAGATGGAGCTGGGGCGCAGCAGGGGCTGCAAAGCAGGAGCAGGGGGCAGGGTAGAGCTGGGGGCCAGAGGTAGGCTGGTGGTGAGGCTGTGAGGGAGGAAAGGCACCAACAAAGCTGTGCAGTTCTGGATGATGCTGGCATTGCGAAACCATGGCTCACGGTGATGTGCTGAACACATCTCCCGAAGCAAAGCACTGGCTGCACTAACAGAGCACACATGGCCTCCTTCTGAGCAGCGTCCCTTCGTGTGGTATGGCCTTTTGAAACATGCCAGAGGGAGCAAGTACAAGCAGCACGCACAGAAGAAGCATGACACAACAGAACAATAATACCACACTCCCAAGGAATGCTGGAAATGCTGCAGAACTCATTGAAAACGCCCCAAATGCCCCTTAACCTTTATGCCAGGACCTATTATTTTTAATGTTAATAAAAGTTGGTCATGAACAGTGGCGTGACTCCAGGTCCCTGCAAGCCAGGACTGAACGATGTAAACAGTAGCAGAGCACAGCTTGGATTTCCATGCTCTTCCTTTTTGATGGTGCATATCGCAGCCACAGAGAAGAAGCCACTAAAGACAGGCAGGTACTGGGTGCGTGCATCACCTTGCAGCCGTTCCTCAAGCTGCTGGAGTTCAGAATGTGCTGGAAGAAATCAGGGAGCAAAAGACACAGAGGAGTTGTGCGGCCTTGCCCCTCTGCAGCAGGGCCACCCCAAAGGATGTGTGCCGGTGAGGTTTATGTGGCTGAGCTAACACTGGTGCCCAGGTGGAGGGGAGAGGGGGAGCTTTTCCCCTGTCACCCATGTGAATAATGCACACAGGATGAAGCGGATGGAGCTGTGGGGCGGGATGCTGGGTTTGCCTTCCCCCTAGGATGCGCTCACTCCCTGCATCCCGGTTGGACCCACCTCCCCTGTCTGAAGCAGGAGCCTGGCAGAGCTGCTGACCGCAACGGGACGGATCCAAATACCTCTGCGCAGATGGAGATGCAATCTTTTGAACACACAGTCAGTGTGACATTGTGATACTGACATGGGGAAGCATCCCTGCAAACTGCTTGGACTCCTCGCTTCTGCAAAATCAGCCTCTGACCAGGGCTCTCTCCTTTGCTGTCCCCCTCCACTTCTCTCTGGGTGTGGGCTGGCAGGGGGAGGAAGGGGTTAAAAAAGCCCTTGGGCCTGGTCGACCCATCTGCCACCTCATCTCGTGTGACACCAGTCATGCGATTGGGGGGCGGAGGGCAGGGAGCAGCTCTCTTTCTCTCCTGTTTGCTGAACCTCTGATTATCATTTCTGTGCCGGCAAGGAGGTGGCATGCCATTGTGCGTCAGCTGGGAGAGCCTGCTGAAAGGGGGGCTTCTCCCTTTCTTAAAGGAGACGGCCCTTCCTAATTCTTCCTGCCCGGGGGGAATCGCCCTCTTCCCTGAGAGCCTGCCTTCCCCAAGAGGAAAAGACTCTTGGCAGCTCCAGCCCACCCAAGCGTCCCACCCCCAGCTCCAGGGGTGCTGGGCTGACACCCCCCAGGGGTGTGGGGTTGGCAATGCTTGGGCACACTGTGATGCTCAGGCACGCTGTGATGCTCAGGTACGCTGTGATGCTCGGGCATGCTGCCTGGGACATGGCCCCCCAGGAGTGGGGAGTTGGGGCGCCCCAGCCTTCTGCAGAGGCTCTCAGCCAGGGGGGCCAATTAGCACCAATTGCAGCAGTGGGTTTAGTGCAATAGAGGTGCTTGGCTGCGAGGAACTGGTCCTCACCTCATTTCACACAGGCAGCAGCAATCAGATGGTAATAACCATGGGTCACTAGAAGGTGACCTTGAGGTGAAAGGCTCCATATCCCATTGCTGGTTTACTGAGCTAGCAGCCTAACATGTCTCTCCAGCGCTTTGAATCAGAAAATGGCATTGAAACCCTTTGAGAAAGTCCCTGCTGGCTGGTGTTTAGCATTGTGCATTTCCCAGCAGATATGTGGGAACTGTAATTAAAATCCTCCATGACTACCAAGCACTGGGACCTTGCCATTAGTGTTATGTGACTAGGCAGGAATTTATTGATTTCTTTCTTGGGCTGTGCATGCTTACAGCAGATGCTAGCTCTGATTTTTCTCCTGCTGTATTATGCCTTTGTGCTTACCTAATTCTCACCATCACACTTTCCATTAGTATCTGCTGGTATTCTGTGGCGTGTAGAAAGGCTTTGAATGGGAAGTATCATTCCTGCTCCCATCTCTGTCCCGTCTGTTTGTGTCCTGCAGCACCAACAGTCCAGCTGGCTCCTTTATCCCACCCGGCCCTGAAGCACTACTTCAGATCTCTTGCAGCACCACTTCCAGCTGCTCTTTTTCATTCTCCATCCTCACAGGGCCCAAGAGAGTGTTTCCTTCTCTACGGCCATTCGAGCCATCCTTTTTCCCCATCATGGTCAGTGGAGTTGAAGGGCTGCATGGAAGAGGCCTTTGTTTCTGAAGCACTTCCCCCCATACATTATATCCCAATTTATATGATGTGCACACAGTTCCCTCACCCTGCTATCTGCTATCTTGTCACTGTGCATCTGCATCCCTTGCAGTTCTACCAGTTTGGCCCTTGTCACAAACGTAGTGTTCCCTTCCCTTTCTGGTCTAAGCCCTCTCCAGTGGATGAGTCCTGACCTCAGCACAGCTTTGCTGTGGTGCTGGCACAACTGCTGCAACCACTGGTGCCTAAGAGCCACGAAGCAGATAAGGCCTGTAGGCAGGGGCAACTTCTTTTGATTAAATTACATCATTTGAGAAAAATGGGAAAACTTTCAAGCAGAAAAGCCCCCATTCAGTTTTGAAATACATGCAGCAAACACCCACTGAACACTATCTGAGAACAAATGTTCAGAGTTTGGCTTTGATGGCGGACTGGGTAGTTCAAGTAAGAGGTGGAAAGGTCTTTTGCATTTAACCTGTGAAAGGGTGAGGGATGCGAGACAGCGAGGAATAAGCAGTACGGTATAGAAAGACAGTGTATTTACTGATTTCATCAGTTTTGCCAGCCAGAAGGACTGTGAATTCTAGCTCACAGCTCACCCTTCAAAGGTATTTTATAAATCCCTCTAGGGGACCAGGTTGGGAAGTCAGTGGCTGAATGGCTGTTTCTGTGGACAAGCTGGCCAGGTACTTCTGTCCCCCTCACAGCTGCCAATGTGTTCATCCAGGGCTGTCCTGCTTGCCCAGCAGTACACACAGTTTCCAGGAGGATATTGGGTGTGATGGGGAAACACACTGCATGTTGATGGCTGGGAAATGGGATGTATGTATAAATGTACCTGTACACAGGCATCTATCTGCATGGAACGGTCCATATCCAAACGACAAATGGTAGCTGCTTTCCACTCCAAAGACACCTCTCGAACCTCTGTCACTCTCTGCCTCTCCTGGCAGAGATGCTGATCCAACAGTCACTGCTGTTGCTGGGTGCAGGTGTTCAGGGGACACCAGTCACTGAAGGGTGGATGGCAATTTCTTTCTACCCTAGAGGGATTTTCTACATGGCTAGCAGCTGATTATGGGGCTTTGTCTGAAGGCAAGCCAGAGTGTGAGTGCAGAGGGGCCACTGACAAGTATGGCAAAGCTCTGACACCCCAGGTGTGCAGCTGGCCAGCTCCACAGACACAATCACATCTGTAGAGAAATAGTTGATCACGGCATGAACTGATGATTGAGCACATGGTTTAGGGGCATGGCTGGCCCAGGGAATACTGGTAGATCACTTGCACCTGTGACCAGAAGGGGTGGACCTGGGGCGGGGTTGCCCCAGGCTTAGATAAGGGCCAGCCAGGGAAAGCAGAAGGGAGCCTGAGAGAGAGAAGATGAGAAAGCAGTTGGAGAAGCAGCAGCAGCAAGGAGCTGAGGAAACAGAAAATGATGTGCAACAGAGACCACCCTAGCTCCAGGTGAAATGGCGTAGTGGTAAGAGTTTGGGCACTTTTTCTGTTACACGTATCACAACTGGTCCTGTTCTGCTCAAGCTGTGCTGGTGACACCCTCCTTTCCAGCAGGCCTCCTGCTGCAGTGTGAGCATGGTCATTCAGGGGAATGAAGGACTGGGTGGTACTGTGACACATTTGAAGAGACATCTCTACATGGGCAGCATGGCCACCTGGTGCTTCCCTGTGCAGGATGTGTTGTGGAGCCAGATTCTGCCACTCCCTGCTCCTGGCCCTCCAGGTGGCCTGAGGGTGTACAATGGAGAGTGTCACAGCAGTCCCTTTAGCTTTCACTTTGCTGGGATCCACCTGGCTTCTCTGGTGATCCACAACTAAGACAGCATGAACTAGTGGAGAGGATTCTGAAGTTGCTGCAGGGTGTTGCACAGGGCCCTGTAACACAGGGAAGTGCAGCTGGCTTCTACAATTACAGATTCATAACTCATGTAATAATTCAGGACAGAAGGCACCTCTGGAGGTCATCTGGTTACACCCTCTGCATTACCACAGACCTCAGAAGGTTGGCACTTTGCTCAGTGTGGCCAATCTTTGTATCAGATCTGCCTTCAGAGCTCGATCAGGGCTCTGTCTCACTGAGCTGTGAGGATCTCCAAGGCTGAATATTACACAATCTCTGGACAGTGTGTTCCAGGTTTGACCACCCTCATTGTGGAAAAAATGTTTCCTAATATCTAATCGCATTTTCTTTTGCTACAGCTTGTTCTGTTGCTTCTTACTCTTTTGTGGTGCACCTTTGAAAAAAGCCTTCATTTTCTATGTAATTTCCAATTAGGTATTTGAGGTGATTATAGTTCAGAATATACAGGATCTTCTGGCCTCTTTCAGTATGAAGAGGAGAAGCAATATCACATCTTGACCTTAAAATCTTTTTGTGCTGCTCATAGATACACCTGCCACTGGGATTAGAACAAGGCAAATGATTTTATAAGCCAGTAAAAATTATTCTCAGGAAACAGATATGACCTGACCTAGCCTGGAGAATCAACTTCCACTGAACCAACTCCTGGGAAACAGTCTGTCTTTTTCTGGATTGTACATAAGAAGAGAAGGAAAGAGAGGGAGGGCAGCTCTGGCGAAGTCAGTGGTACAGGGTTGTAAGAATGACAGGGAGAAGGATCAGGAGTTACTGGCCTTTATTGTTGTTCTGAAGGGGCTTTCCTGTGCTGGATGTTCAGCCTCTCCCTGCACGGGGATGTCACCACACAAACTGACTGGTTCCCATGCTGCAGAGCGTGACAGGCTTTTTGCATCGTGATGGCTGAATGTTTTATGCTACTGTCTGCTGAGCAGCTCTGCAGATGCCCAAGGTAGCTCTGAAAAAAAAACAAGGGGGACAAAGTGTCTTGTCATGGCTAGGAGCATGCTGGAGCAATATAAGGATGAGGCAAGCTTGTCAAATTTAAAAGAGCATTGTGAGTAGTGTGTGTCTTACAACAGTGTTTTTCCTTCAGTCATAATAATGCTACAGGAATCAGAAGTGAAGAAGGCAGCCCCAAAGGGATTGTGATCCTTCCAAGCAGCCCTGGAGAGCTCCGTTATGTAGCTAAGGGCTGATATTACCTCTACAATGCTTTGTCCTAAATGATTGAGGCCCATGACATCCTGTCTGAGACGGTATGATGTAGGCTTATCCTACACACATCACAGAGCTAGCCTAGAAGTTTGGGGCAATGTGGCTTACTCCAAAGAATCTATAGCTGGCAAATGGAGGAATAGAACCTACCTGAGTCAGATACAGATCCTGTATGCCCTTCCTAAAAATGAGGAGCTACAGCTGAACACTGCAAGACTCAGTGCACTGGGAGAATATCAAGTACCTGAACTGTGCCTTTGGATAGACAGACAAACAATGGCATGGGGATAGGGAGAAAATGTATCCTGTTTTTTAAAAGGCTTTTCTCATGGGATCGTGGCTTATTAGGGAGGAAGAAAAGATACAATGTGAAAATAACATGGTGTCCAGCAAAACTTGAATTCATACTGCTTAAAACAAGATGAGGGGCCCATAAGGCCTTGGCCTTTGCAGTGGAGAGAGACAAACACACAGAGAATGATCCAGGCCACCTAAAGTCTGTCTTGCTTTTCGTAGTGATCTCTGTGACTATGCAGAGGGCAGAAGCTGCTTACCAGAACCCTACATCTCAGGTACAGCATTCCAGTAAGGTCCTATGGGAGGAGCACTCCTTGGTAGAGGTGAATTGGCACGGCAATGCCTGATCTTTGCAAGAAGACCAGGAATCTAGTCTTCATTCTAGAGCATAAAAGACCAGATAGTAATGAGAAGACTGTGACTGTAAAATTAGCATGGAGTGGATGCTGCTTTTATGAGTATCTAGGGTGGAGTGTTGGTGAGAACTCCAGGAAAAATTGGAATGGAAACAAACGCTGGAGAAAAAGACCGAGAGAGTAAGCAGAAGACTAGGGCAGAGTACTGGTAAACACTTGGGTTCCTCAGGCTGGCCCGGAACAATGGCTGGAAGATGGGTGGACCATACAAGGATTTAAGGCCAAGCTCTGACTTGCAAACAAAATTCGTGTTTGGATTTGACCCTGTTGATTGTCATGGGTGTTGCTGAGTTTACAGTTTTTCTCACTGGGGAAACAACACGCAGGGACAAGAGAAGCAGGGTCAGGTGTGGCTGTTCACTTCAGGCTTGACATTTCCCTCTCTGGGGTCTTTTCTCACTCTGGGAAAGTCCACTGTTGCTACAGCCTCGCTTACCATCTTCCTTCTAATTCTCGTTCATACACCAGAGGGTGCAAAGTTTGCAGTAAGTCAGAGGGAACTGGACATCAGAGTTCATTAAAGATAATTAAAACCTAGAGTCACCTACATGCTTGCTTTTATTTTGTTGAAATATGTTGCTTATTCTGGGACATGCCCAGGTGCATATATCAGAACCAGTTTCTATTGCTTTTCTTCATTTTAGTGGCAGGAACTCCAGTATTATCTCATAGTCTACCTCTCACTGCAAAAGGTATTAGGAGATAAAATTCTTTTCCTTCAAATGCCATTTTGTCTCTTAGGGTTGCCAGAAACATTATTGATACTATTGCATCTTCTCCTTAGGCCATCTGCTTTTTAAAAATAATAATAGTTACTGTTATTTTTACTTGAACAATTTTGAGTATGAATGCTCAAAGCCATTTCTCAGGTGCTGTAAATGTACTCTTGCTTTGGGGCAGTTAGCAGCTTCAGCATCACATTTACAAACAGCTCCTGATGTTCACCCAGAGCTCTGCTGCACAGCTGTGATGCAAAAACCTGGCACAGACGCACTACAGTAGTATGTGGCAAGTCATGGTGTTTGACACCGGCATGGTGGCCTGAGGCTTGGCACTGTGACCACAGACCTACCTCTAGACTACTGGGGATCCTTCACTAGTTTCAAGCAGAAAAACTGTCATGGCCAAAGTGAAGGAAGAGGAAAAACTATGCAAAAAAGGAAGACAGGCTTTATTTCAGGGTTGCAAAGATCTGGGACAAATCCATTACCAAAGGAGAGGCAGATGCAAGTAGAAGAGGAGGGAAAAAAAAAAAGGGGGGGGAACTCAATGAGATCAATGAGTGGAAGCTATGGTCCACAGTGCAGTCATGCTCACAGCTGCAGTGAGCCCCAGGGTAGATTTAAATGAGTGCAGGTGCTGCTGTAGAGGTAACACCACTACTTGTGGTGCAGCTGTGGCAGCACAGGCTGCCAGCAGTCCTGGAGGTAGGCCAGGGAGCTACATCTCCATGAGCTGAAGAAATCATTTCAGGAAGACAACCAGAGCCACTTAGGGAGGCGGCAGCAGAACAGGATTGCAGCAGAGCTATTTTCTATTCTCATATTTAAATCTTCCATGGTCCTGGCCCCTCTAACCTGCAGACAATGTTCTCCCAGACTGGTCTGGTATTATCTGTACCACCAGTACCAGCCTGTGGTACCATAGCCCTCAAGGGCTTTCAGGTGGTCCATGAATGAGAGCTTTTTCCCTGTGGTGGGCTTCAGCACTTGCAGGGCGAAGGTTAGAATAACCTCTCCCTCCACAATGAAAATGAAATGAAAGAGCCCTCCACCTCCCCCCTACAAGCAAAGTCCCAGCCTATTAACCAGGGTGGCTGGAAGGGGGGGATGCAAAGCAGGGGAGAAACATATCTTTGTGTCTGCTTGACAACTTTGTAAGAGGCAAGTTACCATGGCAATGGGTGGTCTTTAGTGAGAAGGGGAGTGAGCTATGGTGTCAGGGTGAGGAGAAGGGGGGGTGATGCTAAAGAGAGGCAGCTTGAAAATGGAGGGGAAGAGGAGAGAGGGGACTGCACAGCTGCCATCAGTGGGTGGTGGTCAGAGAGCCACTCTCAGCAAAGGGCAGGTGGCTCTGACAGCAGGCTTGGGGGCTGGCATGGCTTGCTTGGACACAGACTCTCTCCTGGGATGCTACAAGATGGGCACCTCTGTGCAGGGACCCCATCGTTCAGGGGGTCATTGCCACTGGCAAACAGAGCACTGTGATGAAGCCCCAAGGCTTCTGTCTGGACTGAAAGCCACCACCTAGATGTCACCAGACTGCTCTCCCCCATCCCACGCTAAGATGACCACACACCATGGCCACCAAAGAATGCCTGGCTGGCAACAGAAACCAGTTGTCTGGGTTGGAGCCAGAGAGGTACTCCAGCCCTGCAGCAAAGTGCTGCTGAAAGGCTGGCACGGCATGGGAAAGGCCACCTCCTCACCTCGCCTGGGATGCGGATGGGAGAGGAGTTCCTCCGGTCTCGTGTTTTTTGCGAGGGGAGGGGCTGGGTGGCTGGAGCGCTGCACAGTCGGGCGATTGTGTAGTAGGTGGGGAGGAGACGGAACAAAGGGGGGCAGTGCTGGAAGCACAGCACTACCAACAATCGCAGAGAAAAACCAAGAGTTTCCCGTGAGCTCGGTGCTGCGGCACAGCCTCTTCCAGGCCGCGGTCTGCGCCAGCACTGTGGCCATTGCTCTTCCGCGGGCATCCTCGGCGTGGCAGCCAACGGCTAGGGTGCAGCTGAGAACATGGCGGCGCCCGGGGGCCCCTGGGTGCGGGCCCGGGCTGCCCCCAGCCCCGCTGCCCGGCGGCTCCTGGCCGGGCTCGGGCGGCGCCGAGCGCTGCGCTGCCGGCAGGTGGCAGGGCAGCCCCGCACCTCGGCCCGGGGCCGCCCGCGGGCACGGAGTCTCCGTGCGGGGCTGCAGGAGGTCTCCTCCAGGCTGCTTTCCTCGCCCAGCGCCCTGCAGGAGGGCTGCTCGGTGCAGGGCGAGGCGGCTCTCGAGCCGCCCGCTCCGGGCGTGTGCCGGCTTCTGCCT
>WBMW01003581.1:2467444-2534339 GCA_013396635.1 Penelope pileata | reverse complement strand
CGCGTGGCGGCTGCCGGCGTGAAGCTGGGCCTGGCGGCAGCTGTGCAGCCCACCGCAGCGCCCTGCCCTGCCCCGTGAGGTGTTCCTTGGGAGCCCGCCTGCAGGGGAAGGCTGTGCTGAACCGCCCGAGAGCGATGGGTGGTTTTATTGTTGTGAATGTCAGTGTGTTTGCACTGAGGTTAGCCGACAGCCCCATTGTGAGTGGCTGGGCACAAGGGCGGTCAGAGACTGGCTGTACCCTGGGGAACACGCTGTCCGAGCAGGAGCGGCAGCAGAGAGGGCAGGGAGCACAGCCGCTGTGACGAGAGGGAGCGCTTTCCCCTGGTTCATCTGGCAGGGTGGCTGCAGCAAACAGGCCTGCAGCACCCATGCAGGCCCCTCATCCTTTGGACCGCACGGTGCTCTTGTGTAAGTGGAATAAATAACCTGTGACTGGCTGGTTTTTGGTGGTTCAGCATTTGTAAATGCTGACCGTTTACCCCTGGGTTAAAGCTAAACTGGCCTTCTCCTTCCCCAGCAGTTTAAGGTGGATACAGGGAGCTGGAAGCCCACTTGGGCTGTGAAGGTGATCATTATCCTGCGGGGCTCCTGGCTGATCCCCTGCCTGCCTGTGGGTGCCAGAGCTCTGATGGAGGGCTGTTGCCCACCCTGCCCGCTCGCAGGCTTGCTGGGTCACCCAGAGGAGCAGAGCAGGACTGCTCCAGGCAGCTGAACTTTTCACTCCAGCTTACAGAGATTTCCAGTGATGTTGTGAGGGAGGAGAGGGGAAGCAAGATTTGCAGGGGGGACCAGCCTGGCCTTTTTGAATTCAGCTGCAGAGTTAGTTAACAAAGTTGCAGGTTCTCAGTCTCTTTTTCTCTTTCTTTGCCAACTCTCTCTCTCTCTCTCTCTTTTTTTTTTTTTAACTCCCTTCCTCAATATAAATACCCTGGGGCAGTTTCTTTTCTTTTTGGTATGAATGTGATGATCTTTCAGGCCTGCGATTGGCTCTGCAGCTTGTCATCAGGGACACACCTCCTGGCGAGAGGCCACTGCCTCCCCCTCCTGTGAAAGCTTTCCCTTGTAACAAGTGAGCGTAATTACATCAGTTACTCACTAGAGCACAGACCTGCTTTAAATTTTGGCCTCCCAGAGCCTGCGAGAAGCTGAAGGACTAGAAAATGCAGTTTCAAAGGCCTGTAACACTCTGGAGCATGCAACTGAAGCTGGTCTTTTCCATCCCAGGAATTAAGGCTCCCGGTCACATGTGAGGAGGAATGAATATCCCTACCAGTCACTGAAATGGCTACCTGTTAGGAGGACAGGCCTGCCACACCAGGAGAGGATTTCTGCTTTTCCGAAGCCTGGCCCTGAAAAAAACCCACATCTGGTCCCTTTTGAATCAAGCCTTGGTGCAAATGAACCCAAAAAGGCCATGCTGCCAGGGACGCTGAGAAGGAGAGCTCAGTGAGCTGTAGGGGCTGTGGACGATCTCTGTAGAAGAGTAGAGCTAGCTAAACAAAGGCATCTGCCTACCAAAAGGAAATGTATTTCATCCAGCAGAAAGAGCCTTCACAACAGGGCCAGACCTGCCAGGGGAAGAGTGGCCCTGAAGAGGAGCATTTGTGTGCTGAGTGGGCATTACAGCAGCAGCTTGATGTGTGTGTTACAGGTCGGGGTGGGCCAGAACATTCTAGTTGTGCTCCAGAGGGCAGGGTCTTCCACTGGGTGAATCACTGTAGCACATGAGAAGCCAGCGTTGCCCCAACTGAAAACCTGCTCCGTGCTTGCATGGCAGAGCATGGCTGTTTGAGGGGGAAGTTTCTGTGCAAGAAAGAAAATGGTGTTCTGACTGGAGGGCAGTACTCCCTTCTTATCCCAGGGCATTTGGTCCTTGCGGGGACCCCACCCTGACATATGGCAAAGATGCTGCTGCTGCTTGGTGAGCTGGAGGGATGCAGATGAGGTGTAGGAGAATTCAAACCCTTTGACTCGAGCTGAGTCCTCATGTACAGACAGGGTGTCAGAACTGCTGCTCTGACATGAGATGAACCTGGGCCTTCTCAGACATGTCTTGCAGAAATTGTACAGGGAGAGGCACCTTTCTCCTCCTTCCCTCTAGCTATCCACTAGCACATAGATGTTTGGTCAGGCTGTACAACTGAACAGCTTCTGCCGTGGTGTGGGTCAGGCAGGCTCTCACACTGCTTGGCTAGTGGATTGACTGGAGCCTTTTATCCATGTCTCTCTCCTGTTCCCCACCCTCCTCCAAAATAAAAGCAACCACCTGCTTTCTATCCTGCATCAGAGAATTTCTTCCTGGAAATGTCATCAGAACTGATGTAACCCTATGAAAAATGTAGGTTTTGATGATTCAGCATTTTTTCCATGGAAGAAAGAGGTCCTTTGTTTCTCTCATCAGCTGTCAAAGCAATTGGCTCAGTGATGTGCTGTCTATGTTTTCTCCCAGAGACCTGTTCCTGGAACTACTGAGAAGCTTCCTAGGTCATGGTCCATTCAGAAGCTGGCAGGAGTTCAGGGTGGGGCAAGCCTGGTCTGAATACAAGCAAAGAGCACTAATTCATTACCCCAGGCCTGAAAATACAACAGATAATGTTAGGTCCTTTCCATGGTATCAGCTGTTCTCTGGTTGTATCATCTTCAGTGACACCAGGATTTGGGTACCCAAAACTGAGCCTACCCAGAGATGTGAGACCTCCAGGGTGCCTGCCATCTCTGCAAGCCAGAACTTCCCTGCCCCATCTGTCCTGTGGACCAGGGAGCTGGCATGGAGTGGACAATGTTCATGGTCTGGATGCTTAGCACAGGGGGAGCAGACAGAGCGGTGGGAGGTGGTGGTGCTGGGGACAGGTGCACCAGCAGGCCATGGAGCATTTCCACATTCCTAGATGTTGTATCTGCCTCTGCCCTGACCTCTAGGCTGAGGTGGGAGTGTCGGTTCCCAGCTTTGCTCTGCAGGATGCCAAAGCATGTTTGCCTGTTTCTCTTGCCTGTAAATGTCTGCCAATTCACCTTTCTTATATACGCTTTTCAGGTAGATCAAGCTTTCATTCTTTCTGTTTCTATGATCCCTAACGTTCTCTGCAAGCAAACTATTGGCAAGTGATGAAATTCTCTACATAGAGACTGAAATGCAGGGATCGCAGGAACAAAATTGTAATGCTAGTCATAATAATAAATAACAGCCCCATTTGCTTTAATCCGCAGCTCGCAAAACAACAGCCCAGTCCAAATTCTCGTCTGCTGTGGAGATAAAAAGTGTGATTTACTCTGTCAGCTATGGAGAGCAGACACACCACAGGGCAGTTATCTCTGGCCATAAACAAACTGGAGTGGCTTTGCCTTTTAACAGGCTCCCTTCTCCTCTCCTGCAGAGTGCTACTTTCTGCCTTATGTAACCCTCTGGGCAACTCCACTGACCTACTTTGTTTTAATAAACTCGAGCAGTTTGAGCTATGCACCCTCCACTTCTCAGATGCCATTGCCACCCTATAGGGCTCCCTTTCTTGCTCTGCTCTGTGAGGTTGCGTGGGTAATGTCTTGGGAGAAGTTAAATAAATGGCTTCCAAGTTCTGATGCAGCCCATATGTGCCAAGCTTCCCTTTTGAATGTTAGCCTTGGAGATGAGAAGGAAAAACCAAGTTGTCTAGGAAAATGCATAACCTTTCAGAAACAGTTTTTTATTACCTTCCTTATCACTCCTTTAAGGTCATAAAGATTATACCAAAGAAACTATTAAGTTTTCCAGGACTGCAAGATATTTTATCAATGATACACATGAGGCATGCCGTTCCACTTTTCAATTTTTTTTTGCATTTAATTTCCTTTTATGTTCAGGGATTTGATCTTAATCTTCCCTCTGTACCTTTCTGCTTCCATCCTGCTTGGAGGCAGTCAGACATGGTTAATGGTTTCTTCTAGCCAGAAGCCTACAGTGAGCTGCAAACAGAAGACCTCGCAGGCATTAAAAAAAATAAAGCAATGAACATGGAAACTAGAATTGTGGGCACCATGGTTCTTGAGATGGGTATAACTTCTGGAGAACAGTGACTGGCAGCAGTGGTTTTCCGTAGCGCCTCATCTGCTTAACTTAGGAGCTAGGATATATTCTTCCACTGAAAAACATTAATAAAATGTATTATTTTGCTGAAAAACATCTGTGAAAATGTAGCACTATAATGTTTCTAGCTGTTTAATTCTGAGGTCTGGGCTGAAATGGCTACCTACTGGCATCTCCGCGAGATTATCCTGGGGAACAAACAGGGTTCAAATGCAGCAGGAGGCCATCTGAGATTCTCTTCCCCACATGCTACAGTGGAGGAGCAGATTAGTGTCCTGCTCATAATGATTCCTTGCAAATCCCACGCTGGAAAAGGATATCCAGAGCTTTGGGAGAAACTCTGCAAAGAGTCTCATGAGAGGCCCAATTCTTCACATTGAACTGGGAAGTGTTACGGGTGGACTGCAAAGCTCTACTGAATATTGAGTTAATCCAAGATTTACATGCCATAAGCCTCCAGAAATTGGGCTGTGATGGGCTTTAGCTAAAGCAGCGTTAGCTAACCTTTTAAGAAACCCAGTTTTTCTCTCCTGTGCTGTCTTTCCAGTGGGCCTTGTATTTCACGTCCTGATCTTCAGCTGACATAACACAGCTTCATCCCACTGAAGCCAGCAAAGCAGTCAGGAGGATCTTACTCTGACAGAATTCCTCTTCCTGATGACATGCTTGTCTCCACCAGGCAAGACAATGGGCTGAGCACTGGTGATGGAAGAGTAGCACACAAGCGAACAGCACAAAGATCCTCCATTCACCTTTCCTGTGGCATTTACTACAAAGAGAAGCCAAAGCAGTGAGGTGAGACTCTTCAGTGAAGTGATGTTGGCATGAAGAAGAGAGGAGACTTACTCGTGCTGAGTTGCAGTGGAAAAGCTTTTATGGTGGAAGTGCCAAGTATAAATCACTAACAGAGACTCCTCAGCTGAGACGCTTTGGAAAGAGGACAGTAATGAGCTAATTAATGCCAACTGAAAATACAACCAAGCAATATTACGATCATCTAGGACACTGTGTACCAGCCTTCTCCATAGTGTCCCACACGGAGAAGCTGCTCTTTTCCCACTGGATTAGACCCCCTGCCTGGGATTGGGAGTGTGGGATCTCTGAGCTATTGTTTCAGGTGCCTTGCCAATCCAAGCAGGTATCTCAGCATCGATTTATGCTCTGCTCATATTTTCCAGCTTCTTTCTCCTGTAATGTGACAGTATGGAACGACTTCTCCCATGATTGTAACATGAAGAACAGGGGTGGAGGAGGGAGCTCCTGAGCTTGTAAATCCTAGCTGGAAACTTTGTCTCTTGGATAATGACTTGTGATGCTGAAGCCACCCACAGTCTCCTAGTGGCAGCTTAAAGCATTCTGGTGACTGTGCAGGGAAGGTAAGGCCAAGACTATACTCAACATCCATCTCAGACAACATAAAACATCAATGACAGACTTTAAATCCATTTTTAAATTTTGATTCTTTTTTTCTTTTGAAAGAAAATTAGAATCAAGTGCGGAACAATGGCAATCTGTATTAGGGAATGAAGCATAGTATATTTGATAAAAAGCTTCTTTTTGTTTTGTTTGAAGTATCAAGTAACGCATGCTTCCTGCCAAAGCATTTCAGAAAGTTGAACCAAACCACTGCCTAAGCTTCTGGAACTAAATCTTGGTAAGTACTAAATCCACTTTTGAGTATGATAACTCTTCCATGAGTAGGAGATGACTTTTTTTTCCATTTCAGTTTATTCAACAACTTAGATTCAATGTCTTGTTCGTTCAAAGTTGAGAAACTGAATGATGTTTGGAAAAAGCAGACAAGCTTGTTTTCCTCCTCTGGTCTACAAGGAAAATAAGGATGAGAGGACTAGATCCAGCAGATCTAAAATGTTGGGGTAGATGTTGTCCTGGAACAACCTGTTTAACCCACTAGCCACTGACACAACTTCCTCTGTTTAATATTACTTTTTATTTTCTGTTTTGCAATTAAGGTGGTTTATTTAAGTAATAAAAATTTAAGAGTTTAATGAAAAGGGGGTTTTGACATTTTTAGTAGATTCAAATTTCATTCTAAATGCAACCTGATGTGAATCAATTCTAAAGAAAAACAGTCGTCCTGTAATAAATTAGAAATGCATAATTCGCCATTTTCCAGATAGAAAAATGTAACAATCAAGACCTAATAAAAACATGTAAAGCTGTAAATAAATACGTACAGATAAACCTGTCTGCTGTCAACAGTAAATAACAAAGTTAGTAAACGAGCTGTACATGGTTTGAAGTCCACAGCCATACTGGATGCAGCCTGATGAGTATCAACCTTTCGTTAGGGGAAATAATTAAAAAGGATAAATGGAAACAAGTTTTGAATTAATATTTAAAAATGAGCTCTCCTGCCTGCTAATTTAATTGGGTGATTTAATCTGTTCACTGAGGCTCAAATCTATCAGTTTTTGTCCAATTTCCCTATATTTACAGGATGGTTGGGGTTTTATGCATCTGAAGTTTCAGGTTCAGCTCTGTGAAGTAGAAGCCAAACCTCCCTGGACTCAGAGTGCTTTTTCCCACCAGTCTGCCAGGAGTCTGAAGAAAACCTTCAGTGGTCCAGACTGGTGGCTGTTCAGCTGCTAAAAATCAGAGCCTAGTGCAGTTCCTAGCAGTTAGCTTCTGTCACTGCCTGACACCTACCTGGTGTGCTTGTAGCATTCCCTGCAGAGGAGCCAGGAAACCAGAAGCTTTGTTGACAACATGTGCTAGCAGCTTGTATTGTCCCTCCCCATGCTGCATCTCTCTTTCAATCTCCTGCTTACTAACCAGATCTTTCCTAGCTTGAAATTCACTTAAGAGAATGTCACTAAAGCCCTTGCCAGTCATGTGGAGACGTATCTCCATGTGGAGACAGAAGGCAATGGCTGTGAAGCAGGTGACCTCAGCTAGAAGTCATGATTTGAACAGTAAAGGCAGAGCAAACACATCTATGCTGAAGGTGAAGGAGAATATGGTGAAAATAGTGGTATCATCTCCTTGCAGAAGTAGTAGAAATAAAAGGAGATACACTATATTATGATGCAATTGGGAGTGTCAGTAACTTGCCAGGAGTTCTTCTTGTGCTTCACCATCCCTCATTTCTATCCCATCCCATCCATTTGGGGACCATAGGACCTTAAAGCTGTGTTTACAGTAGGTTCTATGGGACCACCATGTGGGGACCATAGGACCTTAAAGCTCTGTGTACACTAGGCTCTATGGGACCACGGTGTGCGTACAGGTACAGAGTCCCATTCTTTGTGTGAACTTTTTCAGACCTTGGTGGGCTACACAAAGCACTGTGCCACCCAGGATCTAATAAGGGTAAGGAGCAAAGCAACTGGTAGTGACAGACTGACTTCCAGCGTGCAATGGGACGATGAGACAAAAGCAGGCAGTGGTAAGGGTAACTCTGTGCTGTGTCACATTAGTTCTCAGCTGTTTTTGTGCACAGAGTTCCCCTAGTACAAGATACATGGTGTGTGTTTGCATCTCTGCCTATCTGCTAATGAGCCCATCCGTGTCATGAATCAGCTTCTCCGTGGAGCAACATGTGGTAGCTACTTAGTGTATTTACTGCAGTGTATTTACTTTGTTTAACTAGTAATGGCACAGTTCATGGGTAACTCATTAGGAGGAACATCTTCCTGTGTTCCGTGGCAAATACATGCACATGATTGTCCAGCTGCGCTCCAAAATGACCCATACTAGCATCTCCTAAATCAGATTTTGCTTTCCAGCCCTCCCCGTCAGTCTACAGTTGCTGTTCGTGAGCTCCTTCCTCTGGCTGTAGATGCCTATCAGCATAACTGGAATTCATGGCATGACCTTTGATTCATTCTGTCTTCATGCCAGACTCCAACAGGTCTCTGTTATCAGATACTAAGTCCTATTGTAACATGAAGTGCATGTACAAATTTACCCAGGCGGGTATGCTGGCATCTTTGCCTGATAGCTCCTCCTTCCCAGAGAAGCACGGGCATCTCTCAGCCTCCTTAGGGCCGCCAGGGCCTCTCTTTACATAAGGAAAATATGTTGGCATGAAAGGCAAATGATTACACATGCTCCTGCTATTTTCCGTTTTGGAGGGTAAATGCTCGTTCATATCCCATGATGTCATCTTTTGACGCTACACATTGATGTGCCAGGCAAAGATGGTGTTCTCATCTGCTATTTGCCTCACCCTGCAGGGGCCCTCTGGCCCTGGAGCACAAGGATTTGTCCCAGTTCGCTTCTTCCTAACTCAAAGGAGCATCATTTCCCCAGGCAGAGATGCAGGAGAGGGATGTGCTTTGCTTAGCATCAGCTTGAAGGCTGTGCAGAGCTGGAGACAGAACCCAGGCCTTGTGGTTTCCAGCACTGTCCTTCCATAATAGCATTGCTGATTTCACAGTGTGCATGTGTTCTTCCAAGCAATCCTGTCACCCATGCAGACGCCACAGTCTGGGGCATTGCATGGTACATCCCTCATCTGTTTGACCTGCTGCATGGCTCCGGAAGGTGCAGTACAGCAAAGGTGAGGGCTGGCTGACCTCCTCTCTTCTTGGGAAGTTTGTCCCAGCCTGGGTCCCGTCATGGGCCTTAGTCTCTGCAGGGCTGGCCCAGGTCAGCGCGTAACCTGAGCAAGTGTGGCAGAGACAGCAGAACTGCCAGAACTCACTGTGATCGTGTGGAAATGTTTTGGCTTCACCTTCATCCCTCTCTTCACTCCTTCCCCAGTGCTGGTGTTGCTTGGGTTCAGGTCACAGAGCCACTGCTCCAGCTTTGGTGGGAGGCAGAGGAAATGCTTGGGCTGTATCCAGGCACCTGTTCAGGGGACCTGAACTGACTGCAGCTGCCCAGTGTGGCACATGGATACATCCCAACCCTCTGGGCTCATTTTGTGTCACCCAACAGATACAGCAAGACACCTCTTTACCAGCAGCAGATGGGATGCAGAGAGCTCCTGTCTGTGTGCCTCCAGGGATGCCTCCCAGGGCCATTTGAGCCACACAGCACACTCATTCCCTCTGATACCCTTCCTGCGTTCATCAGAGGTTGTTAGGAAAGGAAGGGTGGGAGCAGGCAGCACAGGTCTTGTGTGACAGAGCCAAGTGCCAAATTGGAGCACCTCAGCCAGGTGGCTGTGCCTGGAGGTAGCTTCAGATCGAGGTCTCCAGACATGGTCCTGTGAAAAGTGCATTATGCAACACTCTGCAGCAGCACAGTAAGGCCTCCTGTGCTCCTCACTTGTTCTCACGTGGGTGCTGTGTGCTGTTCTCACACGCAGCTTCACACTCCCTGGTTATACATTAGTGGTGACACATTCTTTAGCTCAAGTTTGAGTTGGACGTAGATTGAGGCTCGATACTACAAACTGCGGTTGGGGAGAAAGAAAACATCACTTGGGATCAAATATTTTTTTTGTCTAAAATTAGCAGACAGAGCTTGTGACAAACCACTGTTGCTAATTACTGCTGTTTGTTAGTGTCTTTTGGATTGCAGTAGTGCAAGAGGAGATGAGGTCCTTGGATCTAAAGGCTTTCTGAGATGAAGATACCGAACTGGCTCTCTTGGTGCATGACTTTATCCTCAAAGTGGAGAGCACGGTCTGGGGCATGGGGTGCTGTGCTGTGCCTTTGCTGAGGGCCGCAGGGCCCCAAGGATGATGTATCTTTTGTGGAGGAGCCAGAAACTTAGCAGAGCAGGAAAGGAGGAATGGGCACAGGGAGTGCTTTGGTGTGGGCTCAACAGACGTGATAAATTTGGGATTGAATAACCAAGGTTCTACACATGCATCTTTTGGCCCTTTTTCTTCGCATGCCCTCCAAATCTCCAGTGTACCTGGAAGGCACTGATTGTTCAGAAGGCCTCTCCTTCTCTCCCATGGGCGCTTGGGCCAAACCATCAGTGCATGGAGCACAGATGACTGGGGACAGGGGAGCTGAGACAGTGCCTGTGACAGCCAGCTGTTCATACCAGCCATTCCTGCTCCAAATGGAGAGTGCCCCAATGGCGTGTTCGAAGGCTGGCCTTTTGTTTGGGCCCATCTCTCTCAGCCTGTGTAATCCACCTGGCTGGAACATGTTGCAAAGTATCACGCTGCTTGGAGAGAGGCCTTCAGCATGTGCCGCTTTGGACAGCCTTCCCCAGCTCCTGTGTCAGCTTTCACTCGAGGCCTAGCCATCACATGCTTCCTGCTAAAAATCACGTGTTTAGCTCTGCTGGACATGGGCTGGATGTCATGCTCGAACAAATGATTTCCCATCTGTGTCCACAGCTGTCTTTTCTCCAAGGAGGAAGTGAAGAATAATATCAATGCAATCAGATCCCAAGAGTAATGTGAACCCAAATGAAGGAAATTTCATTTTTTGTTATTCAAAATCACATAAGGAAAATGCAAGTGGGGAATAGAAGAGCAAGTAAGGCCAAAATAGATCAAGACAGAGATCTCCAGCTGTCTCTCCAGCTGGCTTTGGCCACTGACAGGTCAGTCTGTGTCTTTACACAGGGCAGGTGATGGCAAATCACACTGCCTCTCTTATTGCCTTGAATGATCAGTGGCAGTTTTGCTAAAGCATGGAAGTACAAGCTGATGTAGAATATTAGCTGACATCCTCTCCTTGCCTTTCCCTCTCACTTTTATGCTATATGGACAGCAGCCATGCTGTGATCTTAGCCTGATAAAGATAGCCCTCCTGCAGCCCTCTTTTAAGCAGAAACCTGACCAGGGATGGAGGTGAGGAGGGACAGGCCATGAGCAGGGTGTTGCTGACACATCCTTTGGAGTTTTCTTCAGTGATCTCCTTTGCTTCCACTGACTTCCAATTCTGTAAAGCCTTTGGACATTCCACGTGGAGGGAAGGACAGGCAGAGAGGCAGAGCCCTGCACAAGGTTCTACTAGCTCATTGAAAAATGTTTGCAGCTGAGTCTCTGCCTTTTTAATTGCATATGTACCACAGGGACCATGGCACTTAGAGCACACCAGTTGGTTTGCTGCCGTGTCAGGGAGAACTGGGGGCTGAGCCTGCTCAGGAGACAGTGCCTTGGAGACTCATGGATCTTCAGATGACCCCAACCTGTCACAGGAAAGACAGTATTTGGGCAATTCTTTCCGGGTAGGAGATGCCGAGTGAGCCCTTGTCAGGCATCCCCATGAATAAGCCACTTCTTACAACAGCTACGTTTACTGGGCCTGCTTCCCTCCCCCGTCTCCAAATTTCTGACATGACCTTTGATAAGAAAGTGTCTTGCTGGAATGACACTAGATTGCTAGGAGCTCTTGTGAGACAACCCCTTATCAAAGGCTGAGCGCAGCCGTGACCAGCTTGGAGTGCCAGTCCAAATTTACCCAGGCTGCTATGTTGGCGTGCATCCCTAAATTCTCAACTTCACGGGCTATTATCTTCCACTGCAAAGCGAAGGCATCACGGACTCTCCTCTTAGCTGCCAGTAGCCCATTTGACACCACAGAAATATGCCCAAGTGAGAACATGCTCATGCTCCCAACCCATAGACAGAGTTCCCCTCCCCATATCCTCAGGAAAGAAATGTTCAAAATATGTGTTTCCCAAGTGCAGCTCTGTTTACTTGATAGTGATTGTTCAAGGAGGTGTTTTTGGCCTCTCCTCCTCCATTCTTAGGTTCTC
This sequence comes from Penelope pileata, assembly GCA_013396635.1. Taxonomy (NCBI): domain Eukaryota; kingdom Metazoa; phylum Chordata; class Aves; order Galliformes; family Cracidae; genus Penelope; species Penelope pileata. The sequence goes on along the minus strand of WBMW01003581.1, from coordinate 2,522,641 downwards.
AGCTGAACAAGGGCTGTATTCTTGTCGCAGTGTTTATCGGGCAATGAAGGAGAAGCAGCAATGGCTTACTGGTGCCAGCTGGCACCGTGCCATGCAATTGTTGTCAAATGGGGATGTAATAATTGTAATAATATGTTTCTCACTCAATCCAAACCTCTCCTGAGATGCTCTTTTTATGAGAGGGAGGAGGGGGGGAAGATTTGTGACTCTGCATGTCTCAATCTGCCACTCCAGCTGGGTCTCTTTATCTTTCCAACCATGCCTGTGGCAAACCAGGTGCCTCTGGAACGCCTGCGTGCCCTGCTGCAGCTAGCTTCACTCCGATGCGCTCTTCAGCTGCTGTGGAAACACAAAGGCAGCCCCCCTGAGCACCAGAAGGGCTGCTGGGCTCCAGATCCACCTCCCGCAGCTCTCTGTGCCGTTCAGTGTCTGCATCTGAAAGAAGGCACCGGAGCACCAGGACAGCGTGTACAGGAGGAGAGGGGTGGCTCGGCCCCAAGTCTTCCCTTCTGACTTTGCTGCCTGTCTGGCCTTTAGGAAGTAGAAGGGAACTCAGTCATTAATAACCCTCGCAGTTTTTTGGCCTCTGCACAGAGCCTGTCCATGAGAGACCAATTATAATTGTGCTGCGGCCAGAAATCTCAGCTAAATGGCCAAAGCCCTCAGATTCTAAGAAATTCTGGGGAAGGATTTCTTTGTTGAGAGAGAGGATGAGAAAGAAAAAGAAAAAAAAAAAAGAGAGGATTTTCTTGGACACATGGCAGGCTGCGAGCGGGGCCAGGATTTCATACAATGCAGCTCGCTGTGGCTGCCTCCAACACGAGGCCCGTGTGCTGCTGCAGGCCCAGCGTGGCTGACTGCCTGCACGGGGCAGGGATTTCACCCTCTGGCCCCCTCCACAGGACCCCGCCACTGCTCTGCTCCCTCCACCAGGAACCTTGCGGTAGCAGATGCCTTGGAAAAGGGTGCGTAGTGCTTGAACCGGAGCCAAGACCCCAAGAGCTCTGTCCCATTTCTGGCTGCCTGAGTCATGGGGTCCCTGGGGAATCCTGTCCCCAGGGCAAGTCTGCACTGTGTGTGTTTGTTGGGCACATTGAACCCGTGCATGCATTTGAGTGGGAGAAACCTCCAAGGCTCAGACACCTTCTTGGCTCAGCTCATTTTCATATGGAAAATTAGTGTATATGGTTAAGTCAGTTCAGAACTCGATCACCCTTTCCTCACAGCATGGCATGAGCCTGTGTTCTTCTGTCCTGCAGTTATTTTGAAAGGCTGGAGGTTGTTGCTGCAGCAGCTCTGGGTCAGCCTCTTCCCTCCCGCACACCAAAACTTGGGTATCCTCAGCACACCAAGATCTAAAATCTACATTTCCAAAGCAAAAGCGCTGATTGAAATGGTTACAAAAATACTAAGAAATGGAAAGAAAAAAAAAGAAAGTAAAATCTCTTTGTCAAGAGATTTGTCTCTGAGCACATGGCAGGTCTGTATAACAATGCAGGGAGTGAATATGTGAAAAAGACTTTATGACAGCTGAAGGCTTAAAATGTGTAACTGTTTTTCAGTATTTAATCCCAGGTACAAGAACATTTTACAGATGCACGTTACAAGTTTGGCTTCGTTCAGGTGCAGACGCAGGAGGGGAGCGATCTCCTGCCACAGCACATGCCACTTTTGTTTGCCATGGAGGGTAGGCTAAGAGAAAACATTGTACATGTGCAGTTATTTGGGGAATGGATAGAAAGCTCTCCTGTTCTCTGCTGGGGCACTGCTGTACTGCCATCATTTGCTTACCCTACAGCCACATATGGAAGGGTGGGAGCTTTGGAAGGTGTTTAGACTTTTTATTTTTTGCTATTTGTCTGTGGAGGTATGTGCTGCCAAAAGCTGGGAATGGGCAGAAGGCACGCAGGTGGTCTGGTGGAGCCAGCCTAGTTTAGAAGCATGGTGATGATAGGAAAGAGTTGAGGTTGAACGTCGTGCCGTTGTCCCTCCAGGGAAAGAGTGTGTGGACAGATGTCAGCACTGGAAAAGCTCTGGGGGACAGCAACTGTCTTGTCGGCTTTGTGAAGATTAAGAACAGGAACCTAGTAAGAGCTCCCAAAATGTCAGTGTTATTCTAGATGCAGAAATAGTTGGAGAAGGCAACTATGAATAAATGCCTTCACTGGAAGGCTCTTCCCTCCCTGTGAGAGCACCTGGAAAAAGATCTCTGGACGACTCTGGCACTTTTGTCTATGAGCCATCGCTAATAGCATCTCCTGGATAAGCAGGTGTGTTGCTGGACTGTAAAAGTAGACACAAAACATAGAAACTCACCTTTATAGTAGTTTCATTCAAATAACTTTGGTAGCGCTGGTGGCTCTGAAGCAAGACATTCTCTTTGTGAAAGTGATACAGGAAGCTGATCTGCATTTCAGCTGATCTGCCTTGCTCCACCTGCAAGCTTCAGCTTTTGTCCTTCACTGTATGCATCTAAGAAACGTCTTTTAGTGGCTGTTATAATGTGAATTCCTATTCACTGAGGCTGTGGAGGAGGACAACAGCTCCCATGAATTCCTGTCAGTTGGAAAAGAAACACTTCAGAACTCTTCGTACCCTAACTGGGACATGTGGGGCTGGAGAAAAGACTGTTTTCTGAAGAGACATCTATTAGTACTGGAGCAATAGACTGGGACTGGGTGTTGAGAGAGAATCTTGAAGATTGATGTCTTGTTTAACAAAGCTGTTCCTTCTAGCTCTGCTGCTTGCTGCCTTGTGTAGTGTGAGCAGAAGCTGAGATCCTTCCACAGCTCTTGTGTGGGCTCCTCAGGCATTCCTACCTAGATATGAATAATTCCTAGAAGCTTCACACACTTGATGCCCACTCCTCTGTGATGATGGTCTGGATTATTGGCAGTTGGCTGGAGTGGAGCTGTGCTCTCCAAGCCTGACAGCAAAGCACCAAAATCACAGAGTCATGGCAGCCCTGGGAACACAACTGAAACTCTAATCCCATTATAATGACTCGATGTACTTTCCTCAAACTTTTAATAGGGTAACATGTACCTGAATAACTAGATTTCCTTCTCATATTCATGATTCTGCTCTTGGCGATGATTGGAGAACTATGATAGCATAATCTGATTTGGATGGCCTGTGCAGGCACCACCTGGCAGCTATTGATATCAAGTTAGGAGAACGAAGACGTATGGTCCAGAGGAATATTCAATTATGTTGTTTCCTTTCCAAAGGTAATAGCCTGATGAATAACAAAGTTACTTCCCTTTTTCTTTTGCTGTCACCATCTCTGTTTCTAGGGGTTTTTATCCAGTTATTTTCATTTTTCTATTCAGCACCCGTCTGGAGATGGATAGGCGCTCCTTCTGTTTCTGGAAGCCACCACTGCTGAATCAAAATCAGCTGTCTGTGTCGGGATACTGTGAAAATAGCCAGGGTAAAACTTGTGCACTGCAGAGCCTGGCTTCCTGCGATCCTGTGGGCAGAAGTGCTTGGAGACAAGCTCTCCACAGCCCACCTTGCCATGCATTTGCAGCTGGTCTCAACTCCCAGCAAAGAGCTTCAGTGCAGAGATAAGTGAAGATCTTTCTCCTGTTCAGCAACACTGAGACCTTTCTCACTTCACCCTCTGTAACTAGAAATTCCGAGTTCACTGAGATGTCTCAAGTGGAGCGAGAAGCCATAAAGGAGCTTTCCCTAGAGATGCTGGGAGCCACAACTACTTTAATCGTCTAATCATCTGTCTGAAAGAGCTCTCCCTGGTTTGTAAAGCTGATCTAGAGGTTATGAGGAGATGTTACCCTTGCCCATGAACTGACAGACCATTAGCCTGGATTCCTCTCTTATGGACTTAGTGCCTTGGGCCTGTGATGAACTTTCTGACTTGGGTCCAAACACAAGGTTAGCCTGACTGACTCTCCTTCTCACCCTGAAACTTCATCTCTCCTCTCCAGAATTCTCTTTATCTGTCAGCATCCAAAGGAGGAAGCCACAGTACTCACAGCCCATCTCTGCTTTGGGGGCAAGAGCATTTCGTTTCTCCCTGTCATTGTACAGGACTGGACAACTTTGGGAAGTGGCAAGTACCGTGTTCTTTCAGAAGTCCTGTAAGCATTTTGTAGATATTTGGTAGCTTCATGAATGAATGAAGAAGCTCCCAATGATGTTAATGACCTTGTAGGAAGCTTCTTGTTGAAAACAGTACAAAATTAAATCAAAATCACTCTGGAGCAGGAGGAATTCACATACTCTGAAGTGACACAAGCAGGGAAAAATAGAGTATGCTGAGAGAGAGATAGGCGGGTAATAAGATGAGAAATTAGTTATCTGTAGTGGATAGCTATCTGACAGCTGGTTTCACATAGGAAGATATGAATGAAAAGACTATAGAACAGACTGGGGGAATTTTCTCTCTTTTGCCTTTTTGGAAGGAGTATATGAGCTTTAGCGTAGTGAGTCTGCTCCAGTTTTGTGATTTATGACAGACAGAAATATAAACAGTTTAGCAATCATCAATAACAGTCTTCCTTGTTCCACCAAAATCTCACCTAAGGCTATGCATTTTTATTCCTAAATTGTGACAATATTCAGCAGACATGAGAGTTATTATCATTAGACATTTTTTAGAAAAAGCAAGGAAGTTCCAACTGTAATTTTCTTTTCCAGGCACCACACAAGAACACATGAAGTAAGACAGCACTTGAACTTGAAGAAAGACAGTCCCTAGCCTTGGGAATGTGTAAAGCAAGGGATGGGAGACAATGCTTCTCCTTGCTAGGGAAGACAAGGCATGGAGAAGGACATGCATGTGATCGCACAGGTTTAGTGGCAAAGCTCAGAGTTGAAGCCAAATGTTGTGCTCTCCATTACTGTTGCTTAACCATAAGATCTCCCTGAAGTTTCCTGATTAGACCTGACTCTTCAGTAGGCACACCCTGAATGTGATGATAGTTATAAGTTTAATTTTCTACACCTAACACTGCCCCCAGCAAAATTCAGTGTACTGAGTCATTGTCTCAAGGGATACAAAAGATTGGTGCTTCCATCTAACACTGTGCACAGATTTCCAAAGATAGCACTTAAATGATGAAATCAGTGCCATCAGACATAAAGAAAACTCTACTGAGATTCCAATTCTGTTTCCAGCATTGCCCACATGCCAAACTTTTGCAGCTTGGACATTGTGGAGAAATCCTATCATGGCCATTTCTCATTATCTGTCTTCTCAGAAGGAGCGTGGTCATTAGGCCCTGCCAGCAAAGATTTTAGCTTTGAGCTGGCATTGAGGAAGGAGACTTTCTGGTCACAGCCACAGTAGGTCAGCCCACCTCACTGGCTGTTTATGAAAGCAATTTTCAGAATCATGGATGGAAAATTCATTATGAGATCTGACTGTTCCAGCCACAAGGATCGCAGTGGCTGATCTTGTCACATCATTTGCAAAACCCAACATGAAGAACTCTGCCTAGCCAGTTGGCAATCCAGACACTTTGTTCTTCCCCACTACTTATCAAATCCAGTACATGCTGGTAAACTAGACCACATACTTTAGCAACCATCCCAGACTGGACGTAAAGAGTCCAAATGATGACAAATTTACCACTTTCCTCAGGAAATGTTTTCAGCTATTACTTTCCTCAAATATTAAGCAACAACAACGTAAGAAAAACATACACCCCTTCTCTCCCCCCCAACAAACTCCTCAAAAATATGTGTCTTATAACCAGTTTGAATGTTATGGGTCCCATCTTCTGGATCAGACTTTGTTAGGGTTTTCTTTTGGTTTTATAGTTCTTTCTGCTCTTGGATTCATTTTTTCTTGTCAGATCATTGAAACAGCAGTGTCCTTTACTTTCTTCTGACAAACTATACGGTATCCTGAAGAGTGTTCATGTTAGAGAGTATCTTAAAGATTGTATATCATTCCTTTAGCTCATTTCTGAATCTTTCCCAGTCATTCTGCTTCCTTCTTCAGTGTGGTCATAAGGTAGATGTTTTGTTAGTGTTGTGCCAGTGGGAAAATCATGTCCTTACTCCTACTCCATATCTCCTGAATTAGCTGCCAAGAGGAACAAGTTAGGCTTTCTTGTTCTGTCTGGAGCCAACTTTCAGTGAATTATCTGCATAACCCATCAGAGCTTCCCAGAGTCACTGCTTTCCAGAATATAGTCTCATTAGTGTGCAAAGCATGTCTGTATGGCCTGTTCTCTGCTACATTCGTCTAGGACAGATCTTACAACACACATAACCTTACTGTTGCCCAGTTATGAACATCAGAGACCGCTCGGTATCACCGATCTTCTCTTACTGCCATTTTCCTTTTCCCTTTTTCTATTTAGATACTACCCAACGCACACAGCATGGAATTCTTCTGTCTTCCAGAATAAAGAATAGCTCACAATCCAGCCCACTTCCTTTCTCTGCCTCACCCACATTCAGACAAAATTGTCATTTTTCTGTATCCATAAGCCAATCGTATTTTAATACATTTTATTCCTCTAGATTTGACTCTGTCTGCATTGTGTTAGTGTTCTGACCAGCGCCAACTTTGGGAAAATCTGATCTGCATTATTATTTCTTTCTTTACGTTATAGTAATGACTGGAGGATCCAGAGGAGTTCTGTGTCGCACCTAATGCATGTGAAAGAACATTCCACAGAGCTGAGCAATTACAACCTAGGCAGAGTGTAGGGTGAGGTTAGGCAGAAGCTGGGAAAAAGGATTTTTCAATAGCTTTGATTTGCAGATACGGCCCAAAGACAAGGAGAAGTTAAAAATAAGGATGTGTGTGGCTTAGCTGTAAATAACCAAACTTTCCCAGTAACTGAGTAGTAGGAAACACCCTCATCCAACCTTTTGCCATCACTGTTGCCTGACATTCGGCTCTGATTTACAGATATCCTGCCTTTCTGTTCCCTTTTCCCTACTCTTTACCATCCTTGCTCTAATTATCAACTAGTTGGCCTCATCTCAAGTGCATGCTTACCTACGTTGCCTTAGTCATAACTTATTCCAGAATAGCACATGTCCTCCTGGATGATATCATTTTGGCCAAGGGCTCTGCTCCTCCACTTTCAGATTATTTCCTGCCACTGAGTCATAAAACTGCTGGTTTTTGGCTCTCTACTCCACTTCCAGTGCTGCAAAGCCTCCTTTCTTGTGAGACGCCTCCAAGCGGCCTCCAGGTTTTGCAAAGTTCACATTCTCCACACTGAAAGAATTTTGCATCAGGTGTCCTGCATAGCGTCATTCTGTAGTAATCAGCACAAAACTCTGCTCCCATGAGAAGAGAGAGGCAGAATCCCATCCTCTGCTGGTGCACCTGCTCCTTTAAGCAGCCTCAAGGCAAGCCAGCTCTTCCACAGCTGGCTAGCAGATGGGAAGAGGTGAGAACAGACAGGCCGCTGTTCAAGGTTTCTGTGGCAGAGTAGTAGGATTGCTTTAAGCTCCTCTTAACACATTATGCAGAATCCTAAGTCTTTAGCTGAACCAGGACTACAATCCTCTTACGCGTCTTTGCTGAAATTCCGTGAGTTGCAAGCACGCACGCACACACACCAGCACAGAGAGGCCTTCAGGAGCGGCTTACCCCTCGCAGGTGACAAACGACACCAGGCAAGTTTGTGCTGGAAAGCCCGCGAGCCATCAGTCACCCACAGACAAGGGACAGCTTTTGGCTCCCCCAGGCTTAAGGCATGTTGCGATTGCCTTCTTTTTATTTACGGGTAACGGAATTGCTTGTTAAGATTGGCTTGTCCTTTCTTGCTAGGGATTTTTATGCCTGTGTTTGTTTTCTATTTCCAGCATATTGATGCGAAGTCTTTACCTCCCTTGACCTCCAGCAACAAGGCAACTCGTGTTTGGGTCTGACAGCCTGTGAGATCCGTTTGCAGTGGGTGACACTCACCTCTGTGCAGGACACGGGGACAAGGCTTGGTTGGATCTGACTGCCAGCACTGTGTGTGCATGTGTGCATGTGTCCCATGCAGGTCAGAGAGATCCTGCCCCTGTCAGAAAAGGGCTTTCCCAGACCTTGGTCCAGTGAACAGTTTTATAACAGTCATCAATGTTCTCCTCCTGCATTGCAATAATTTGATTATTTATTTAGGTTGGTTATTTGGTTATTTATTTAAGTTGGAATTTTCAAAATTAATTTTGGATTTTCGGTGCCCACCGACTTTCTGGGACTGGACTTCAAAACTGGCTGATAAAAGCTAATTCAGACCTACTTAAACTGTCTTATGTTGAGGCTCAAGAATCCTTCCTCAGTGCAGGTCACAAGCCACATGGCCCCAAAAAACCTACAGAATGAGATGCAAATCCCCTTCTTGGCAGCCGATGTCCTCTGCCATCTCAAAACCCCAAGGGTAGGCTCAGATGGTTGCCCGGGTCTGATGCTGGACCAAGGTCTACACAAGTGATGCAAGAGCTGACTACGGTGGAGAGAGGGAGAAGGTGAGCCTTAGGCTCTTTCTGCTTACTGATGTGGAGTACCTCCAAGGCCTCTCAGCAGCTGCCTGTTGGCTCCAGGCCTGCAGACACTTTTCTGCTGCTCAGCAGGTCCTTTTCTCAAGACCTGCCAGCTGAGGGGACCCTGGAACCCATGAGGATTGTGGCCTTGCCAGCACCCAGAGCCGTGGGTGAGCACTGGCTCTATGCAGAGGTTATCCCCTCTGGGGCTGCATCCCGCTTGCTGGGGCTGCATCCCGCTTGCTGGGGTTGTGTAGAAGCTTGGTGGCAATTATGGTGTGGACTGTCATGTGGGATGCCATAACCCAAGGAATGGCAGCTCTGCTGGTGTTGAGTCATCCTTGGTGCATCAAAACTTTTGTTTCATCTTGCCAGCCGTACGCTATTTCGAGTCTCTCTGGATAACTTGGAGATCGTATCAGTGTCTCTGGATTTTTATCAACATTGAGTGTGCTCCAAAAAAAAAATATATATATGTATATCCTCACAATGGTATTTATAGTAAACATCTCCGGACACGATTACACGCACTTTCTGGCCATGGGGGCTGAGCACCAGCCCTGTCCTGTGCTGCCTCCTGCGGTGCAAGCAGCCAGCCCTACAGGGCAGGTTTTCGTGGGGAGAACGCAGAGCTGCTCTCTCCATGGAGCTGCTGCTGCGCTGAAAACAGCTCTATGGCCTGCAGAAAAACTCCACAGTGCTCTGCCATTCCCTTCAGTGAAGCTGAATGTTGTACAGGCACTATTTTGTATGTGCTGAGGACTGCCAGGAGGTGGTGGTTCCACTGCAGGGAGGCTGGGCATGTGAGGTCTCACCTTAAAGACTTGGGGTGTCCATGTTCCTTGCATGTATCTGTGGTGGGTTTCGCAATCCTGTCTGCACTGTTTTGTTTGTGGCCTTGCCAGCTGCTGACAGGCTGATTGCAGCACCGCCTGGCCACGGGCCAGCCCATGCAGTGCTTGTGCAGGCAGCTCCACCTCACCACAGCTCTCCCATCCCAGCCCACGTGGCTGCACGTACCGTTCTGCTGTTGCTACTCCTTCCTGATCCAGAACACCTCCATGCTTCTTCCAGCCCTGGGCCTTTCACAGCTCTCTCACCTGGTCTTATGCCTGAGCTGCAGGGGATCTCTCAGCTGGTCCAGAGCTCTTCCACTCGTGGTTCTACCAGTGTATCTGTCAGCTCTGGACTCATCTGGTATGGGGAGATGCTGTAAGTCACTGCTTTTTGGAGTCCCAAAGGAGATAGGGTTAGAAACCCCATGTTCTTGTCAGCGCTGGCTCATGTTTCAGAAACAGATATTCACTGGGATATGAATGCTTATTCCTGACTTATTTCAAACAGAAGATCTATAATCCCTAGGCCTCTGCTGACATATCTGTACTTACTGTCCTGTCTGATGCAAATAGCTTGTTTTGTCAAAGGACTGCTTGGTAGCTGGATATCTATATTGCCCTCCATCAAAGCAGTGCTGATGAGCACTTGAAGACAGTGTTTTTAGGAAGGAGGTGCTCCGCTGAAATAAATCCCACCTGAAGCTGACCCTAAAGGTGATGTTTAAAGTGAGTGCCTACATTGGTTGAAAGAAATGGGAAGAAGCTCTGGTGGCTACTCTGAAACTGCATTATGATGTCCCCCTTTTCCCTCAGGAAACTAAAACCTGAAGACCCTGAAGATCACCTGGTGAGCTGTCAGAGCCTGGCTATCGGCTCAAGGTCCAAAGCCGCATTCCCTGGCTGACATCGTGTGCTACATGGGTGCTGCGATCCTGGCACCGTACCAGCTCTCATTTTCACTTAAAGAACAAATCAGTCGGAGCAAACCTACCCATCCCTGTTTGAAGCCAGGCCAAGTCACCACTAAGCACTGTGTATGAAATAGTAACTCTAGAGCTCTGGAAACTGAACAGCTATATTTGTTCAGCCTGAGGTGAAGTCTGTCCCCGGATAATTGCAAAGGGGAATGAACTTATTTCAGTAAGGTCAGTTTTACCATTCCATCCCTTGCAAGCTCAGTTCATAGTTCCTGTTTGTTAACTGCAGCTGAGCTGCACACAGAGGCTTTATGCTGGGGGATCTCTCTAAGAGGTGAAACGGTGCCTGTCCCAAAGAGTTTACAGGAGAGGCTGTCTGTCTCACGCAGGTTGGTAGTGGAGTTTTTGCTTAAGCAAAACAATTTCCTACCTCAGCTGTGCTTCCATTAATAAACACTCACATTAGGGTGTTCCCTAGGGGACATGTGAGTCTGAAGTGGAGAAGAAAGAGGAATCTGTGGTGGGGAGAGAGAGTGGGGAAGAGAACAAAGGTTTGGGCAGAGAAGAGATACGGCAGTGAAGGGTGCTGGGGCAGGGGGGAGCGGAAAGGACTGACACCCACAAACAGTGCAGTATGGAGAGTGAAAAATCAAGATCACGCGTGCTGGAAGAGCGTCTCTGGCAAAGAGGGCTAGTGCTGTTGGCTGCACGCAGCTGCGGTCTGCATGCTGTCTGCTCCAAATCTACCAGCAGTTTCTCCTGAACTGGAACCATCCACGGGGAGCCTGCCAAAACCACTTTCGTGGACGCTCAGCGGAGATGCTGGTTGAGCTCCCATTAGAGAATTGGCCTGGCTTCTGGGAATACATCTGCTCCGGTCACACCCTTTTCATGCTCACTGCTCTTGGAGTGGCCAAACTATTGTTTGCAGGGCCTGAATTGCAAAGCTGCATGCATGGAACTGAATCAGAAGTCCCACACCCAAAGAGCTGGGCAGTGAGTCTTTGAGGCTGGGCAGCCTCAGACATATCAGGAGTGGGAGATTGCCACTGAGCACGTTGCATGCTCATAGTCCTGCAGACAGAGCTTCAGCTGGTCTGCTGTCTGGCTTACTGAGCTACAGAAGTGCCGGGATGCTGCTAGGAGTCTCGGAGCATTGCTTTCAATTCAGTTTGCTGTACAACATCAGACCTATCACCTGCAGGATATGAATCCCCCTTGCTAGTACCTGTCATGCACATTTCTGCACTTATTACCCTGCTCTTTCAAACACTGTATATTCCCATACATCACAGTTAGGTCAGAGCTATAAATATTCACAGATCGGGTGGCCAGATGCTGTCCATTCTGATCATGGCAGATGTCTGAGTCAGCCTAATGGCTCTACAGCTCCGTAGGCCATTCTAAGTCTAAATGTGATTATGACCAGTTCCTCCAGAGAAATTCTGCAGGATGCCCTGCGTGGTTGGTTCTAGACCAACCAAGCTGGAGGGCAAATTCCTCCTCAGCCCCATGGCCTTGAGAATGGTTTATCAGGAACAAGAAGACACATATTTCTGTTGGAAGTCTGACGTGTTTTAAATAGTTACTATTCCAACAGAACATTTGGAGAGCATTGTAAGTACTACCTTCCTCTCAAAAAAATCTCGCTTAGCTTTTGTGCCCCAGAGCACCCTGAGGTAGGGAGTTCCAGCTGATCCGATAAGATGACAGCAAGGTCACGTGCAGAGTTCTGAGGTGTCCTCCTGCTGTCAGACTGTAGAATTGGGAGTTCAGGATATCTTTTTTTTCTCTAGCTTGTTAAACACATCTATGACAATTCCTTCTGTCTATCTTCTCTCCAAGTCAAATATTTTTCACTGCTCTGCCTGCAGGTTAGTTCCAGAGGCCAGTTCCTCTGGGTAGGGGCATTGAAGCACAGGTATGTGCAAGTGTGCCAGGGAACTCCATCCTCTCCTTCCTCCCACTTCTTCCAGCTCTCTATCACTATCACTTCTCCAGTGTTCAGCAAGATGGCAGAGCCCACAAAAGGAATTAAGTGATGGAGGAGTTCCAAGAGGGCTGCAGATGAACTTATCTGGCCTATTTCAATGAAGAGAAGCTATTATGGAACTTGGAGGAAGTCAAAGGGAGGGATGTTAAAGCCAACCTCCAGGTGGGAACCCAAAGTACTTGTGTTGGTGCAGCTGCTTGCTCCATGCCCTGTAGGATGCCAGGATAGCCCCAGTGTACCTGAAGGCAATGTGCCACTGGAAGTCGTCAGGATGTGACACAGTGCTGATGAGCCATGGCCCCATGAAGACGTGGCAGCAGTCCAGTTTGTCTTTATCCAGCTCTCTGATGGCTGGCATTGACCTGAGCAGCAGGACTCCTGGAAACATGAGGCAGGACTGATGGCAGCACATGTTCTACTGGACACAAAGATCAGTGCTGGCTCTCAGGAAACCTCAGTATGAGCTGAAGTGAAAGAGGAAATGGTGCCTTTTCATTAGCACACAGGAGCACTGGCATGTGCCTGCTTCTGTGCCAGCAGGTATTAATGCCCATCAGAGCGTGTCAACCAGCAGGCACTGTCTAATCCTGCTGTTGTATAATGAATAAGATTGTTGAACGGGAGAAGTGAAGGTCAGAGAATGAGAATGAAGCTGTCCGGTGCAGAGCTGCTGTGCTCTGCTGAGATATCAGGGGACGGTCTTCTCTGGTGCCCACTCTTCCTCCTGGGTACTCTTCTCTAGATCTAGATGTCTGTGTTCAAGGAGGAGGCTGGAACAGAAGCAGCAAGACCAACTTCAGCTCCAGATATGTTTGTCCACTTGTGCCATATCTGGACATAGCTGGATGTCAGACTCCCACCAGTTTCAGGCCATTACTGAGAGCTAGAGCTGCTGCCTGACAAAAGGCTCTCCAAGAGACCTGCCTTCCTTCCCTTCAGTCTGCTACCGGCCTCACAGCGTGACTGCACCATGGAAAAGAGTGGGCAGCACCCAATAAAGTACAGATATCTCTGAACACAGGGAAAACGGACTGAGAGGCAGAAGTAGCAGATGAATGAATGTTCAGGTTACCAGCAGATGACAGATACATGAAATAAAGGGAAAGTGGAAATGCAGGAGCAGAGCCTGAAGGAGGCAATAAGCCCAAGTGATTTCCTTATATCAGCTCTTCACAATAAGTAATAGCTTCTATGTCTCATCTCTCTTTCCCATACTGTGAAGAACTGAGAATTCTGGAGATAAAGATCATTTACTTTATAAAAGGAAAGAAGAGTTTACTGCATTATTCCGTAGGGCCTCAGGGGAGAGTTGGATGCTTAATACTTTGCATGGACTCTGAAGGGGGCTGTCTTTGAGCAGTCTTCAAATGAATGGACTGAACTGTGGTCTGAAGCATTTGGGGAAGGGGAAACAGGGTTCTGAGGATTGTACAAAGTCCACAGAGAGCTGAAGATCTAATTAATTTCTCCAAAAGCAGAAGAGTTCATTCTCATCTGCTTTTTTTGTTTTTAAATTATCCAGAAACAGTGGGAGGGATCCAAAAGCTGGAGGCTAATGCACAACAACCCTGTTAATCATTTATTAGTGTTTGTTTGGTACCTGTAATGTGTGCGTGGAGATGGCTCTGATGAGCTCTAAACTTCTGGTTCCCATCTGGAACCTCTTGCTGTGCCCAGACTTTGTTCAGACTTTGTTTACCATCAATTGGCCGTCTGGCCCATCACCACGAAATACATCAGTACAGGTATTGATTTGTACAATCGATTTTGTGTCGCTTCATCCTCAGGGAATGTGTTCACATGAGAATAACTTTGAAAATACCAAATTCAGAATGCCACTGTGGACTCACACAAGGGTCCTCTGTCATGCAGACCTCTTATCCCAGCCAATGAAACTCTGAAGAAAAGGGAGTTCAAACACCAGTATCTGTTGGTACACTGAGCAGCCAAGGCTGAGAAGGACTAGAGGCCTGGGGGTTTCAAACTTGCTTCATGTTGTTTAGGCCAAACGATAGGTTTCTGTTGGGCAGAGATGACCACAGAACATCATGAGGATGGCTTGTAAGAACCAGCCCACAGGGGTGCTTGGGCAACGTCCACTCAACTTGGCTTATGGAAGCAGAAAACTTGAAAGAAGTAGTCTGGTCCTTAGACAGGCTGGGTGGTGCTGCTCCTCATGTATCGTGTGTTCCCATGGGAAGGCTGCCATTCAAAGCCCTCCCCTGGAGCAGGTCATCTCCTGCTGTCTCAGATGCCTCTGATGTGTTCTTCCTAACTCAGAGCACTGAGCTGGCTTTGAGTCCCTCCTCCTTCATCACCATGTTGGCTGCTGCCACTGCTGCTCCTTCCATTTTCGCAGCACAGTCTCTGGCTGTTCTAGCTCCTGCTTCTTACAACTGGCTGGCTTGGCATCTCTGAACAGAGTGAAACGTCAGTGAGAAACACTTGTGTTGTTGCCCCAGAACAAATAGACTTAAGAAAACCTGCCCAGTGAAGCTACAGTAGTGCAAGAGTGACTTCCTCTTAAGGTAGAGGTGTGCATCACAAAGACAGCGTGGCAAAAAGTAGGAATGAATGAGATGAGGCTGCTGACAACAGCCAGGGAGTTTCCTCAAGAGTGGGGTTTCTGTGACCCATCCATGGGCACTGTGGGTTGTGGCTAAGCAGATGGAGTCATGCCGGTAGCAAAGGTAGCTGCCAGATGTTCCAGCTGTCCATGTTCCCAGCCTCCTCGTTTCCAGAGGAATCAAAAGAAAATAATATTTAGACATTAAAATTGAACTAGACATTGCTGACTGCTTTGGTGTTGAATCCACGTTCCTCCAAGGTAGGAGATGGGAAGGAGTGTGCATGGGCTTATTTTAGTGGAGAGCAGAGAAGAGGTCGGGGATTTCTGGATTGTGAAATGAAGAAGATGCCTGCATTCATGTGGAGCATACAATAGGGCTGGGGGAGACGGCTGGGACTGTTAGACGGTCTAGGAGGAGTGCTCACCTGGTTATGGAGAACACCCCTGTGGGCCCTGAAAACACCCTGTGGTCAGGAGAAAGCTGATGATATGTGAATATGAAGCTCAGTGTCCCAAAACATCCCTTAACTCTGAGCAGAGGTGAATATAACTAGGAGTTGTATAAAGCTGATATGGGAAGAAAAGAATTCTCAATTTTACACTGAGAAAAAAGCATTTGCTAGGACCTTTTGTCCTAAGAATTAAATTAATATTTGGCCTTCCACGACAACTGTTTCTGAAAGGAAGACATGTCTGATGAACAAAAGGAAACACCATCCTATACGAATTTCTGTATCCCTGTTTATTCAGTCAGTGACACAATCCATAATCCAATGCAAATGCCACCATCCACTGTATTCTAGGCCCAAAGTGAGGTGTCTCGAATTCCTTGCCATGTGGCCATGGAGCAAGGCCTTTCTTCAGTTCAGACTAGACTTCCTTTAAGAAAAGAGTGTCTTGGAGGAACTGCAAATAGAGTTGGAAATAATAGGAGGAGCATTTTCAGGAAGATTGGAAACAAACAGCAGCATTTCAGAGATATTTATTCATGGGCTTATGAAAGAATGAGCAGAAGTCTGCTAACAGGCCTATTTTCTGCCTCTGTTGTCTTCTGCTATAGCCTGTCTAAATTTTGCTAGTCTCTTTTCTCCACTGGATATGAAGGGGAGGACTTGCTAACAAGTGAAACCAAACTTTTCAAACCTTCTCACCTCAAAGTTGGCTCCAAAAGCCAGAACTAGGCAGCTGGAGAACAATTTAAATGGCTCTAAGGACTTCTAGTGCCATTCATCCAGACGCACTGAGCTTCTGAAAAGGGCCGCTCCCCTCATGTTTTGGAACCTGCATTCAGGCCCCAACAGCTGGAGTTCTGGGCTGTGCTAGGCAGCTCTCTTGCAGCTGCACTGTAAGGGAGGGAATGGGACAGAATCCAGCTCTCAGCCACCAAAAGCAGCATCTTTAGCCTTAGGATACACAGACAGCACCTGCATTTGGTTGGTCTTCAGGCATTTTCTGGACCACAGTCTTAATTTAAAGGCTCCTAGACTCTCAGTCCTGCCCTGAGCTGCTCATCAGCCATGCTGTAAGCAAGACTTGGGGGACTGATCCCCTAGTCATATGGTGCATCACTTAGGGTCTACACCTTCTTTTTCTGTCTTCTCAGCTTTTCAGTCAAATGGTCTGCAAAAATGGTCTGAAAGCACACAGGCCTTGCCACAGCTATTAGCAAAGATTCCTTGCTGACAACTGTTGGCATCATCTTCTTGCTGCTCACCTGGAGGTTACTCCACTGGAAAGGCTCTGGGAGTAGATCTCTGCTGCCTACATCTGCATTTGCAACTTGATGGTGCTCTTCCAAGCCAGCTCCCCTTTTGGCTTCCCCCTTTCCAAAGACAGCGCTGCTCTCTGCTGCGTTCAGCCCAGTGGTGGCTGGCAGCAGCTGTGGTGGTGGAGGCATAGGCCAGGCTGTCTAGTTTGATCCAGAATGCTTACACCCAGGTGCAGGGAGGGAGAAAAATTCCCATTTACTGCTGGGAGCCCTGCTGTCAGGACTGGCATGCAAATAATACAACTAGACAAATTGGACTCTATATTGTATCAGGCAGGTTCAACGGTCCTTGCAGCTTATGAATGTTTTTCCACTGGATTCATTGCTTCACTGGATTTGGACCCATGGACAGAGGGTGCAAACAGAAACCAGAGCTGCCTTGCAGTACCGCATGCCAGGAGAAGGCACTCCTGCAAGAGAAAGAGGATAAAGGAGATGCTGGAGCTGATGGGTTGTCCTCAGCAGTGGGGTAGGGGACAGAACACGAGTGCTGGGGTTTGGGGCAATTCTCACTGAGCAGAGGGTGGCTCTGCAAAGAGCTCCAGTCCTTCAGGGGGCTGAATGTGTTTAAGGTCACTGCATGAGACTCTAAAAGACCTTTTTTTCCCTCTCTCCTCATTTTCTCCACTTTCTTCCCAAGCTCTCGCTGTCTCCCCCTGCTTCCCCCGACAGGCCCAGCTGGGGCTGGTGTGTGCTGTGCCAGGGGTCAGCGAGCCTGGCACAAGCTGGCTGTTGCATGGGCGAATCAGCACGTATGCACTGCCATGCCGTGCCTTGTGCCTCTGGTTGCACAGCAACCCGGGGACACATGCTCGGGTCCCAGCCAAGTGCCGGGGCCAGCCGTGCCGGCACCTGGTCCTCTGCGCCCCTTTGAGAGCTGAAGGGGAGCGAGCATCTGCAATGTCAAGGAAAAGGCTCAGCTGACGGTGCCTGAAGTACGGCTGGGCGAGCGCTCTGCAAATGCTCTGAGTTCTTGGCAGGCCAAAACAGGGGCTGCTGGGGTTATTTATTTATTTATTTAATTTGGGATGGAGGTTATAGGAGGGAGAAGGTTATGATTTAAATATCTGTCCTTCTGCCAACCAAAAATGTCAGGAGGGTATTGAATTACTATTGACTTTGCGGGCCAGCATTCCACCCCCCTCGCCCCTCTCGCTCGGCCATCCCCGTGTGTCTCTCGCTCAGCCATCAGGGCTGCTATAAACGGAAAGCCAGCCTCATCGGCCAGCACTGAAGATGTTTTATTCCCCCCTTCCCCAGCGGAACCAGCTGGCCTCCAATGGCAGGCCAAGGTGGGGCCTCGTGCTGCCCCTAGCCCTCCCTCCCTCTGCCAGACCTGCGGGCTGAATACCGCTTTTGATTCAAATAGTGTGACCTTCACAGAACCATCCTGCCTCCCAGCCCTGGGTGCTGCATGCAGTGGGCACTGTCACTTGGGACTGGAGGAGCATGGATGTGCTCTGACCTTCTCCTGACCTTCGCCCCTTTTAGGATACCTTTCTTTGACATGTCCCCTTAGCATTTGGCCAACGCCAGGTGCTTTCACTTTCAGATTGTTTCATGACTTTCAAGGTGTTCAAGCCCTTTACTCTCTCTTCCTCCCTCCCTCCTGTCTTAGCTTCTAACAGAAGTTACTTTTGTCACAGTGTCTGGTATGAAGCTATGCTTTGGTCCTAGAAGGAAAACAAAACTGATAACACCTGGCAGCATTGAACAGAGCCAAGGACATTTTCAGTTCTTCATCTTCTTGTATTCTTCTGCCAGCGAAGCGTTTGNACACCTCCTCAGACATTTGGGTTGAGGTATCTGCTCAGCTGGGCTCTTCACAGGCTGAAACGAGATGAAAAGTCCTCTGCCGCTGCCTGGTGTTGCCTTTCATGGAGCTCTCCAGAACAGCTCTTTCCAACAGTTGCAGGGCACACAGGGGCCGTGTAAGGTAGGGTCTGGGCTCAGATATCACCCTTGACTGATCTTGAGCCACCAGTGGGGTGCAGAGATGAAGTACCCAGCTGGGATCATGTTGCCAAGGACTTAGCTGCAGGGAGGGGAAGGTGTTGTCTGAAGGGATCCTTTGGCAGGTGTAGGGGACTGGAAAAGGTGGGGTGAAGGCACCCTAGAAAAGAGGAACAAAGGAGAGCTGGAGCACCATAAGAACCTACACAGAGGTAGCTCACCTGTTTACAGGGATAGCGACCTCACCTAGGGATGGCCAGCTGGGATTGAGAGCCCCACATCTTTAACAGCAATCAAGCTAGCCCTGTAAACCACCCTGGGCAGCACCCAGCCCTGTGAATAGGTCTGTTTGTCCTATGGCATTTGAAAGCAAAGCTCTGTGCATTGTGTTAAAGGGGGGCACACTGGGGGAGGGATGGCATGCTGCAGAATCAGAGGCTGTGTGTTACCAAGGTTTGTGCCAAAGGAAAAAGTTTAATGAAAAGCAGCATGACCTTCCAATGATTTGGCTTGTTAAGCTTGTGGCCTTTCTTTGATTTAACAATATCAACCACTTGGCTAATGTCTCTTAAATGAAGTGACCTGCAGGGTAAGCTCTACAGCCAGACCTCACAAGTGTGGGATCAGCAGGTAGCAGGGAGGGTGTTCAGGACCGTGGGCACTGCCGGAAGCCAAGGCAGAGGTGAACAGACACCCAGGAATCTGCAAATTAGAGTGTGCGGAGTAAATGAGGAGATGCAATTTGTTCCGTGCCTCCTCCAATCAGTTTATCAGGGTGTTCCAGTCATTCCAGCCCAAAATCACCACTTTGCTGAGCTGAGACACTGGCAACAGCAGATTATCGTCAAACTTTCATCACCCAGGGCTGAGCATGAGCGTGAGAAATTTCAGCCCAGAGGGAAAAAAAACACCAACTGGTTTCAGAAGGTTGCAGAAGCCAATGAAAAGAAGTGCTTAAAATAAAAGTGCCACCTCATCTATTAAAGCAGCCAATGTGTAAGTACATCCTGGCAAGGAGGAGAGAAATTGCATGGTCTGATGTGGTCAGTGCAGGCATCCAACTAAGTACACCATCAAATGGAGACTTATCTTTGTTCCAGAAGAATATTGAATGAAGGCACTGTGAATCAGAAAGCCATTGGGTTGCCTATTGATTTAAAAGATGCCTTTTTGTCAGCAGCTGTTCTGCTTACAGTTTGCAGCCACAGCAGTTAAGCAGTCTGGATTGTGGGCTATGTCTCCTGCGAGGACGTGGTGCAGACTTTATGCCACCCTTGTAGTGTCATTGGTGCATTCTTGCCCTGCATCCTGGATTGACACAGGGGTCTGATCAACACTGCTATGCGACAACGTGGTCCCGGGTATACAGGACCATGTAGCTCAGATCTTGGCATTGCCTGTACCTCCCAAGCTCCAGCTTATTCTTTTGCACTGCACATCCAGTATATCAGTGCATATTGCAAGAGGTCAACACACAGCAATCCCTTGTACTCTATCTCTTGGAGTAAACCCAGCTTTTTACAGACTGATTGCAAGAACAAGATCTGGTGGCAAGAGCTGGAGCAGTGCTGATTTTAAGCCCCAAGCTGCTATGTCTGCTCTCTGGTTCTTCTGACATCCCTACAGCCTTTTTCTGCTTTGCTTTCCCATGACTGGAAAACAATTTCTCTTCCCTTCAACAAATCATCTCCTTCCAATTCCTCTAAATGGTTTGCACCTTTTGTCTTTCCTTTCATCACCACCCTCCTCCGCAACACGGTCGGCTCCCTCCATCGTGCCTGATCCTGCCTTGCCTGTTGGCATCTGCATAATCTATGTGGAAAGATCCTTGGGGAAAGAGGTTTGTCTTACATGCTATTTGTCTAGCATCAAATACACCTCTCGTGCTGTGTAAGTAATTAACAGGCACTGGTCAAATGCAGACGAGAGCACACCTGCTCCTGAGGCCTCTAGCTACCGCCGCTTCCCTGACAGTTTCCCACGAAGGAGTCATCTCAGGATGTGTGGGGAAATGTGGTGGAGGGCTCGCTGGTGGTGACACAGCCATTTCTTTGGGGAAACTGCCCTGCAGGGCTCAACAGCTGAGTCACAGTCACAGGGAAAACGTTGAATTTCCCTTGCTGCCTTGCTGTGTAACAGGACCAAGATCTTTGGTGGTTGCCCTTTATTACTTTGCTGCATTAGACTAAGGGAAAATGCCAGCTTTGATGAGTTGCCAAGTCATCACTGAATTATAATAACTACAAGAAACATCAGCAAGAGTGATTTGAGAAAAATCACTTCAGAAAAAATATTTGCATATTAGGGCCTTAGCAATTTCAGCTGGCACTGACCAGGGCCTCTGGCCATAGAAGGCCACACAGCAGTGTGAAGTGCCTGGTTCTGCTCACAGAGGATGCCCGTGCCCTACAAACCACAGGGCTGTGCCCCAGGGAGGCAGTGGGGCTTAAGGGAGAGCTGGGAGCAGGCTGCAGGCCCCTGCCTTTGGGGAGCTGTGACAGCCCCCTAGATGAGAGAGGCTTGCTGGCTGTGGCATGGGGCAGCAGCAGCGGGACCCTCTCAGTGCTCCTGTTCAGCTGGCACCTGCCTCCCCCTGGATCCTGCACCGACACTGAATTGCAGAGCGGCAGGCTTGAGGCCAAGAGTAGCCCTTTCCAGCTTCCAGTGTCTGCCTCAAAGACAAGCCAAGGCAAGTCATGTACGACTTGGGGATGCTGCACGTGGCAAGGCTAATGTTGGAAGCCTAGCTATTCACCTCTGTGCAGAACAAAAAAAATCCAAGCCCAGACATCTTTCCCTGCCAAGAACCATGCTTTTCTTACTGGGTGCCGTGCAGGGGGTTGGCTACTCTGAGAGCTAACCCAACGTCAGCTGCAGGACTTAAGAAGCTGTTTGCTACCGCAGCAAGGAATCCGTGTGCAGCCTGAGCTCATGTCTAATGGCAGCTGGACATCAGGCTGGCACAGGGACATGACTGATCCAGCTGTGTGATGCTGAGCATCCTCTCAGGATCAGTCTCCTCCCACAGAATGAGGTACTTGAAGAGTGCCAGGAATATCAGCAACTGGTATTTTGGAAATGAGTTTTCTCAGCTGAAACACCATTATGTTGAAGTAGCTGCAAGAAACTTCTCATTTAGCGTCATGCTGTACAAACGAGGTATATCATCTCTTTCATGTGAGACACAAGGAAAAGAAACATCTCAGAAGACAATCTGATATAAGAACATCCCACGAGAGTTGTGCAGGACTATGGCACAGTATCACAGGATGCTTGGGTCAGGTTAGAGCGTGTCTTACATCAGTTGTTACTCTGGGGCCCAGCACTACCAGAAACATGCAATATTTCCAATACAAGCAAAGAAAGCTTTCCTGAGCTTCAGACAGCTCTCAGTCTGTCAACCCAACATGTTCCTTTTGCTAATGTGTGTCTACTCAGCAGCCAAAAGAAAAGCAAAATACGTTTTAGGGAAGGGTGAGGGGGAGCAGGGAGAAATGTTATGAAATAAAAGATCAGAGGATCAAGAGCACTTTTGAGGCTCAAACATGCCACACACAAGCTCTGGGCCTGTGGTCAGCCGGAAAACATCAGTTTAAAATTCCACAATAGCCCTGGTATTTAATCCTTCTAATGCAAATTCCCCCCACCCCAGTCCTAGATCAGCACTACTACTGTGGTGGCACAACCCGAGCCTTTAAGCCCTTTTGAAGTATGCAAGAGTCCCTGTTTCTCAGCAGGAGGGCTGGGAAGCTATGTCAACAATGTCAAAAATGTTCCTGTGATTACTGTACCTTTCTGAGCAGAAACCAGGAGAGAAAGCAATTAATGCCTCCTAATCTTGCTCATAAATAAAACTTGCTCTCCGTTGAAGCGTCATCTTTGTAGCCCCCTAATTAGGAAGGTGGTCTGTCACTTCTAGTCCTGCAAGAGTGGGAGGAAGGACACCCATTATCTCCTTCTGCCCATCACAAGGGTTAGACATAGACTTTTACAAGAGAAGCCATGTGTCTGAATGCAGTTGCAGGCAGTGCTGTGCACCTCTGTGATATTCTTCACAGTTTGGTTCCCAAAACAGCCAGATATCATAGGACATGGGCCTTGGGGTCCCGGCCAACCCCTGTGCCGAGGTCTAATCCAAGATATATGAAGGGTGAGGTGAGGGGAAGGAGCCAGAAGGCACAGGTGTTGACATACGATGGTGATGAGAACTGCAGACCACTCCAAGTCAGACAGAGGGAGAGGCACAATGTGTATTGGCAGATACTCCAGCCTTATCAACAGATGAAGTGCATGCCAACTATTTCCACCAACCTCCCTGGTGCAAGCTGGGTGACTTCCTATCAACATCAGGAGCAAGACCTCAGAGAGCTGGGAGCAATGCTTACTGAGCAGCTCTTAAAGGCATTCAAGTGTGTCTGGATCACGGTCACTCTGGGTCTTTAGTACATGCATGCTTTGTCCTGAGGTATCCTGGGGTAGACCCCACAGTCTGCAAAAGGAGCCATCTGCTCCAAAGCAGAGGAAAAGCCTCTGTTCTTGGATGAGGTATCTTCGCTAGAGACCAGACTGAACTGGAAGAGAGCTCAAACTTTGGCTCACAGCCTCAAGTTAGAAGTGTGTTTGTAAAGAACATGCGTGTTCATAGGGAGGAAAACAAGCATGGGTATACAGGCTGAGATGCACCATACAGGAGAGGCATGGGAAATGCAAAGATGGTTGCGCCTTCTGAATGTGTGGACTGGCTGCACATATCTGGTAGGATTGTGGCAGGGGATAGATAAATAAATGCCTCAAGAGAGGACAAATAAGGAGTTAGTGAAATGAACATGAAACAGCAGAAAGGATGATGGTGGTAACATGCGTAGGGTGAGAAGACAGCTGAGTACATCCCAGGAAAGCTGATCCTTAGTTTGGTAGGTCCAAACGTGTGGGACTCTTGGTGTAGAAAGGGGCAAAGGAAGGGATGGAGAGGTTGGAGAGGAGTCAGTCGCAGTGACTGTGGTGCAGTGGAGGTGGTGGTCCCCACCTGTGTGAGGTCCAAGCATCTGCAGCACAGGCCTCATAGCTCCAAGCGACAGACCAAGAGAGACAAAGAATCTCATCTGCACCTATTTGCTGAACAATAACACCAAAACGAGCCACTCAGGCTCAACCCAGACCCATGTCCCAGACCTTAGCCCACTCATTCCTCCAGCACATGTATGGCCACACAGAAACCAGCCCAGATGGAAGACAAATGCTTGAGGCACTGCTTTCTCCGTGCCAAAATAGTGTTGCCAAGCCATTCCTGTGGGTGTATGTTGCCCTTGCTGGGCTCAAAATACCATACCTGGGGGAGAATGGCTCTACTGACAGCTTCTGACTCCAGAGGCCTAGTCCCCCTTTTGCCCTCCCAGCAGACCACCACTGAGGAGATGTGGAGCCCACCTGCAGCCAAGCATGCAAACCTGCAGGAAGACTTGGACCTGTTTAATTTCAGTAACATAAAAATTCTGCCCCTAATTGAGATAGGAACAAAGCTTTTCAGATCCCATGCCACCCGCGAGGTGTTGGGTCACTGACAGGCTTTCTCGCCCTGTGTGGGGTGGGGATCTGGGGCCTCAGGAATTTGTGATATAGCATTTCTCCCCCCTGTTGACTGTGCAGGACTGTGATGAAGCCAGGCTTGGCACTACCGTCCCCATCAGCAATTCTGCTAAGAGGAATTTGAGTTTTTATGGCCACTGATAAGATTAAACTCTTTGTTGCAGCTGGCCGAGGCAGACGGCTTCAGGCCATGTAAAGCCACTGCTGCAGGGGCAGAGTTAAGGCAGTTTGGTTACTCTCCTTGGGAATTCCCACACTTGCAAATGTTTGGATTTTGTGTCGGCTGCAGTCTTAACTCCACGCTTGCTGGTGTGTGAAAGGCCTAGACCTGAGGATGCAAAGGGCACCCACCCCTTCAGGGTGGGCTTCTCCTCGCTGAGCTCTGCTCAGAGCAGCCCTGCACCATCACCTGTTGGGAGGGATGTCTTGCTCAGCACCCTATGATCTGTAGTTCTCCTCCTTACATAGCCCAGGAAGACTCTCAGGACTCTGCACTCAAGAAGTCTTCTGAGGGTAAATGGCAGTCCCTCGGCTTTCCCTCCATTACTTGCCTGCAAAATTCATTCATGTCCCCACCTCCAGAACTATAGAGATCATTATTCCCCAGCAAAATTGAATAAGACCCCTGGCTCCAATGTTGAAACCTCAGTCCCATATTTAGCCAGCAGCCATAAGGAGTCCAAGGACTCGGTGCTCCATTTCTCACCTTGCTAGCCCTCAGAGACATGCCTTAGAGGCCAAAGGGCTGCTTTCATTCATCACCAACTCCTCTTCACACCTAGAGGGCTATCATGCAAGTGTGCCAATAAACTACTACTTCTATCCTAGACTCTATTTTTTCCTTCTCTCTGATTTGCCCTGAACTGTAACTGCTAATGCAATGATTGGACCCTAACAGATGCACCCTGAGAGACAGAGTGCTGGTTTACTTTCCCTTTGTTGGGAAACACCTACCTTGGCCTCACAGGCTGTATGTGGAACCCATATTTTTTTGCTTGAAAATTTAGGAGAAGGTGATATTGTAAATTCAGGTTGTGAGGTACCCTGTCCTGAGTCATGCCTTGGATGAAGACTGTGGTCTGGTTGAAGTGAGAACCTTAGCACTGCGGCCTGCCTGGAGAACACTTTGGAGAGTCAGCAACGGCTGGTGCAATGGATGAAGGGAATAAAGCATGGGTGTCCAACCTTTTGGCTTGCCTGGGCCGCATTGAGTGAAGAGGAACTGTTTTGGGCCACATATAAAACATATAAAATAGTTAATGTATATAGCTAACAAAACTTATTTTATTTTAATCTTTTTATATTTTTTATTAAAACAACAAAAACATAAAACTAGTGGGATATTTGACTTTGTGAAACTGATGTATCGGTCTGGCGCAATGGAAGTGATTGCAATTCTTAGTGACTTCTCAAGATGTTTATCAGAGATTTTTGATGATATTTTACTCTCCCTGTACTTCATCCTTGAAAATAGTTGATCATAAATGTATGTATCACCAAAAAGTGATGACGTGAATAAGACATGATTATGAAGTGATGGATATTTCTCTCTAGTAAGATAGGGCTTATAGAAGTCCAGCAGAGATACAGGATCACATTTTAATTTGAGTTGAATATCTGATTGCAAATTCATACATTCCATTTGAAAGTTTGCAGGTAATATATTTATGTTGACTGAAAATGGAGTCACATATATACCAAAAAATTGTCGGTTTTTTTGACAGTCTTGAAACCTATTCTCAAATTCCTTTACCAAAATGAAAAGCAAGGCTGCATAGTTCTCACTGTTCACAGGACCATTTAGTCAATGTATCAAAATGCATAGAAGTATTTGCTATAACTTGAGTTAGCACAGCACTGTGCCCTCCCCTTGGTGCGCTCCCCAGGCCGGGCCAGGCGGCCCATCAGTGAAAAGCCGTTGCCAAGACAACTCAGCAGCGTGTTCAGGCTGCATTACGAGCTGTGCGGGCTGCATGTGGCCCGTGGGCCACTAGTTGGACATGCCTGGAGTAAAGGAAATGAGATATCAGCAGAGAAAGATTTAAGAACAGGGGCCGCTTTGTGTGAAACAAAAAGCTCAGATATTAGAAGACTTTGCTCCCAGGCTCCTTGGGTCCAGTCCCACTTGCATAGGGGACAACTAGGACAGAATCCCATGATGTTTGAATTCCACATCATTTAAAAGGGACATTCTTAGAACCAACGTGAAAAGCCGCATCACGGCTGTGACCTGCGCTCTGCCATGCATGTCCATTAGTCCAGGTTACACGCTGTCACCACCCCACAACAGGACTGCTCTGAGCTCCAGTTGAGTACTTAGCCAGCACAAGGAGTGCTTCCATTAAAACAAGTGCTGGTGCTGACATTGAGACCCGCAGCTCCTGGAGATGGGATAACACTACAACCGTCAGGGCTTCAGCAATGTCATATTTCAGCAGGGTTGCCACCAGCAGAGGTCCTGAAATACCAGTTTTAATTAAAAGCTTTATTTTCTATTATGCTGCACAGCTCGTACATGCTGACTACTGCTCTTTCACCTCACTGGGGCTAAGTCCACACTCTTTAAAAATATGTCATGCGTCAGTCAGACAGAGCTCATGGGGGTTACAAACCAGAGGCTGGTTAAATCAGAGTAACGTATAGGAATCAATTGGAAGAGTGACAGTGGGGATAGGGAAGGGGGAGCTGAATGGAAAAAAAAAAAAAAAGGAAAAGGAGATCTTGGAGGAAATCAAGGGAAAGGGAAAAAAAAAAAAAAAGAAAAAAAAAAAAGCAAGGTAGGCAAATATCTGTGGTAAAAGAACACCAGACGCCTTTCTTGGGATCAGTATATTTTAGGCATTGAGTATGCCCAGAGCTTTCCTCCTGCCTCTTGTGAACATTGGTCCATGTAGAAAAGCCCAAGGGAAAGAAAGAAAGAACTGTTATGTTTGCTATGGAGAGGAAAAGCAGACGTATAAAAAGTTTATAGACTTACCTGAAATCTCTCAAAAGTTATTGAGTGGAACTGGCCGTCCAGTCCAGACCTTCTCCCAGCCTTTCTGACTAGAAGTTCCCAGTTTGTCCTAAGTATTTTGCAATCCCTGCTCCCCACCTGGAGCCTAGGCTGCCCCAGCTGTGTGAAATGACTCTTTCCAGTGCAAGGCTGACTCTTTTCAACAGCCTCTGTTTGACCAGGGTGCTTCCTGCCCTTCCTGTCTCCACAGCTGTGACCCCACTGGGGTTACAGAGGTGCCTCCAAGGGTCCCTTGCAGTCATGGTAGCTTACAAGTGATACCTTTCTTCTGGCCTTCCCAGTGTGGTTCACTACCCTGGGGAACCCCATCAGCCCCAGCTTGTTTGGAGGTGCACAGAATGAAGTCAGTGATGGTGGACTCGGAGAGGTTGGGGCCATTCAGATAACTCATGGACACCCTGAGAGAGGGGTGGCTGTGACCCAGAAGGAGGTGTGACGCAGAGAGGGGGCCACCAGCTCTGGTTGCCAGCTTGCCCTCCTGCTGCTCAAGGAAAGAAAGGTAGGGCCGTGCCGCCTTATCTCCCATCACCTGTAGATGGCTCTTTCATACTCCAGTAAGGCTGGAGAGAGCTGCCTCAGGCCAGCACTCCTAAAAAGCTGCCAGCGATACCACTACAGTAGCCTCCAAGAAGGAGGAAAGGGGAGGAAAATGACCCCCCTGTAACCTCCAAAAATATGTTTGGCTCACATGGAAGCAGTAGGAAAGCTTAAATCCTGTGCCTGCCCTTTCATCTGACTTCCTATGACTAAAACGAGTTGTTGCTTGTCTTTCCCCTGACAACGTCACAGAAGCAGAGCTGTTGGAAGTGACCTCACGCTCTTGCCCTCCTGCCTGACAGGGGTACGGGGCTGGTGGGACACCTGACTGAGGGCCCTTGGTAACACAATATGGGAGCTATTCACCCCGACTATATTAAGAACATTTCACAGGCTCCGGCCTCTTGGTTTAGTTTGCTCACTGGGATCTGGTGTCAGCAGTTTTGAGAACACTCCTCTCTCCAATAGCAGTGGAAATCTGTAGGCTCCCCGTGAGAACCAGCACCCACAGGAGTGCCCAGAGTGTCAGAACAGTCTAAACACAGCACTGATAATTTTGGAGAGGTTAGATGCTCACATACGGAGAGACAGGAGAGGAGGAGAGGGAGAAAGTCAGTGGGTATAATAACGTTAGGCAGGAACTAGGCAGGAAGCAATTGTTAAAGGGTCTCGCTAGCGGGCTCCAAAAGGAGCAGAGTTATTCAGCAGCATTCTCTGGCTGCAGAAACCTGCATCTCCTGCAGTGCTCCCAACACTGCTTCCTAAGCCAACTCCCGATGCATGCAGGGTACGCTCACCTCTGGTATCAGATAACTATGCAGGATCCTGTGTGGATGACCCCTCAACACAGTGGAATAAATGATCTTTGCCACCAAGAGCAAAGTTCACCTTGCAAGTGACTAGGAAATGTTTTAGGATGTTTGCACTCAACACCTCCTTGTAACTGTGCTTCTACTGGAATTTGTACGACATCCCACAGCTCTGTTGGTGCAGTGTTCCTCAGCCAAGGGAGGGCAAAATCATCTGTTTCAGCTTAACCTACTGCTAAGACTGGTTTGTACTACATGGACTAACTTTGCACTGGAACAGATGAAGGAGAGCTCACGCAGAGTAACCATCAGCCAGCAGGCAGAGACTGGCTGCTGACTGGGTAATATCTTTGCTGGCTCCATTTGTGACCGCAAAATGGTGTTTGCCTTTCTCTGGAACACATCACCCATGAAATAGCCTAAAAGAGCTCTTGACACTCAGACATATGGAGACTGCTGTGTGTCAGCTGGGCGCAGGAATGGATACCGTGTGCAAGCACCTCACACACGTGAGCTGAGGGTGCAGGTCTCACCTCCACCGCCCAGCTCATTTAACTGCTCAGCTGCTGCAGGTGAGGAGCACAGCCATGGCTTGGTGCTGTGTCTGAGGCCATGCCTTGGAGCTCATGAAGACATTACAATCAGCTGCACTCCTGAGTCCCACAATTAAAGCAAAAGAGCAGGTGAGGAAATGGAAAAACTGAATCATCTTCATCACATGGGCACTGACCACTTTTTAGTCCCAAACTCCCTGATTCCTTGGCTGGAGAAGCAATATTTCTGCAGTCAGAAACAGCTGTGAGGGCCATCTAAGGCATGGGGACTCTTCCCAGCCAGATCAGCTGCAAATTCACAGCTTTGCCTCTTATTCCCTGCACTTGTTCCTGGGATAATAGTGATTTCCCCAGCAGTACCTGCTGAGAGAGAGGTTTGTAAGCTGCCTGCCTTCTGCCTGGCTCATGTGCTAGCTGAGTTCATGCTCTGGGCAGGGCAGGAAGCAGTTTACTTTGAACAAAAGGGGGAAGGAGTGGAGAGGGAAACCCTCCTGAGGAGCTTCCACTCTGTAAAGAATTCCCAAATGGCCTCCCACTTTCACATGATTTGGGTACTCGGCGTGAGGACAAGTGAGCCCTGACAGAGCTCTGCTGTGGGGTCAGTCGCATGCTTCAGAGACAAAAATAAGTATTGGCTTCATTTCCATGTTCCCTTATCACTAAACCCCTGGCTTCAGCTTGGTGTTGGCCACTGAACAGCTCGCAGTGCCAAGACTCTGGACTTAAGAAAGAAATAATAGAGCCTATGTTCATGTGGCTGGGAGTCATGTCACTTTGCAGATAACTGATGAATGAGTGTTAAAGAAGTAAAGAGGAGAGCCATCTGCCCTTGTACACAAGCCCCATGCTAACCATATAATTGTAGGGTGCTTTTAGATTCTATACCCAAACTGTATTACTCCTGGGTTCCTTCTGAGAAGAACATTACTTTCCTGTGAAATGGGACAGGAAAGACCACAAAAGAAAATCATGTGTTCAGATCCATAGGAAATTATGAGTTGTTCAGCAAAGTCCCCTTTTTGTGCTTTTTCTAAATCTACTTAGCAACAACTAGATACAGTTTGGGATGTTCAGTACCAAAGAGCTGTCTTCTGTATGGTTGAGAAGGCAAAGCTTCAACAATTTGATCCTGCAATCGGCTGACACCTCACGTGTAGCAATTGTCTTACTACTTTTAATGGTATTTGCCTGAGCATCCAGTACAAAATGCTATTTTGACTCCTTATCTTTAGACTCTGACTCACTTAGGGGTCCTTGTCACCCCATTTCACTCACCAGAGCTACAGAAGCAAAGGTTAGAAGCGTAAGAACTCTAAAGCCCCTAATTTAGAACACGAACATGCATTTCTCTCTGATGTAGAACTGGATGTTCCCTGTATGACTTCTCTGCATAAAGCTCCAGTCTCAAATCTGGCCAGACCTTTCAATCATGTCCTGCCAATGCTCTTCCCTGATTTTCCTTTCCCTGCTGAAGAAAGGACTGGGGCTGCAGTTAGGAAGCCCTTCTGTGGTAGTCTTACTGAGATCATTTATTCATACAAAATTAATTAAAAAATCAGTTTTTCTAGCTCCAAGAAAGACATGGTGTGATCTTAGTGCCTTCAGGGAGACAGCCAAACTCCAAGATGAGTTAGGCTGAATCTTTTTATTCACGTAGTTCCTTATTTCAAAGAATCTCCTATTGGAAGGGAGACTATGGCCATTCCTCATTTACAGGTACACAAATTTTGCAGCCTGGGATTTAACAGGTATTCACAGAGACTGTGGTATCTCCTTCTAATCCCACATTCCCACAGGTCTTTCTCTCAAGCTTAGACCCCTGTGCTTCCTGTGGTTTGTTTTTAAATATGCTGCATGATAACGCTTTCCATTCCTCTGCTACATGCAAACACATGAGAATTTCATGCCAGATCTTCCCATGTGTTTGGCAGCAGCGGTGAATTGCAGGTGAAGAACAGCACCAAACAGATGAGTATAGAGCCCAGCAGTTCTGGCTAGGCGATGTTTGCTGCAGGAAGAGCAGCCATGTGGTGCAGCATTTACACACAGCTGCATTATGTGCTTGGGTGTCTGTGCTCAGGGCTGTGCAAATACTCACATACCTGCCTGCTTTCAATGTTTTGCTGGTGAGAATGCATTTTTGGTGCATGGGAAGGCCTGTGCCTCGAAGTTTGTTCATGTGGCAGCAGAGCCTTGTGTGCGCTTGTCTCAGCTAATGATAAAGAATCAGCTTTGATTAAAGCTCTTCTTAACATTTGAGAGCATATTTTCCTGAGTATATTAAACTGTGGTCAAACATCGTCCACATGCTTTGCAATGGTCTCATTAGAAACAAGTCAGAAATGATGAAAGTTTTGAACTAGAGTGAGGGTGTGTCAGGCCTTTGGATCTGGGTGTGTAAACAAGGGCACAACAGATTTTGTGAGTATAAACTCTGCAGACCTATAAGACTAAACTCCTGTGACATATTTATGTTTCCTCATACACAAATCACATTGACTCTCACACTCCCCTATCACGCGGAGTCACCGGACATCAAACGGAGTGGAGGAGGCAGCTGGAGTCACTAAACAACATCTCGGGCACTGTGAACGTGTGCCAGATAATAAGGGGAGAATCGCAATTAAAATGTCAAACTGTATCGCGTTTCCATAACAAAGTCAGAGAGGATTTCCCTCTCTGTGCCTTTCCTTTCTGTTTAACTTGTTTAGGGAGCGGAGGCTGCTCTTTCCATGCTGTGGTTTTCAACCACTGCAAGACTTACGAAGTATATTGTTCTTGCAATATTTGCTTCCTTCATGAGATGATTTGTTGAATACTTGAGCAAAACTGTGTAACAGAGGGAGCCAAAGCTGTCTCAGAGGAAACCATTTAAATCTTCCTGCTCAGTGCGGAGCCTGCTTACAGAGCTCTGCTCTTTGCTCTGCACTAGTAATACCCCCGCTTCTTTCTCCTCTGGCTCTTGGAAGGCTTTCCAACTATGCTACCTGCTTACAAGGTATATAAAGCTGATTTGTGCAAGCAGCAGCTAAGGAGAATTTTAGTGTGAAATCCAAGGTTACACAGACACACACCTGAGGTTATGGTTAAATTGCCTTTGACCTTAACACACTGACTCCAGGCAAAAGGCTTGTTCAAAGATTCAGATAAAAATGGAAATTATGGGGAACTTCAGGTGTTTGGTAAGGATAAGAACTGCTCTGGACCTAAATATAAATGTCTCTGTCAAGTGTCCCTCTCCTGCCCACCTGGAAATCATGTGGTGACTTGTCAGAGAGGGAAGATGTAGACCCTAAAGAGGAAAGAAAAATCTAAATACAGAGCAAATACCCACTTGGTGAAAAAATGCTTCCCAGACAGATTTTACTGCAAGTACTTGATTGAGTGACCATTTGTGTCTCAAGGCTATTAGTGCTATGAGCTTTATCAAATGTTGTTTAGTGGTTGCTATAACATTTGACGTGCAGCTAGGAACCAAGATGGAGGTTGGTTCCCTTAGCAGCTGGCTCTTGTCCCCTTGAAGAATATCTAGCTCCAAGCCAGCCCTTCCCAACCTCCATAAACACATCCCCTGCTTTTATATACTGTAATAAAGGAGACTTCACTCTGTTTTTCCTGACTGTGGCTGCCTTGGCCTTGTACAGGCACATCCAGCAGCTGGATGTGAGTTTGAACTCTGAGATTCCTGTGGCAGCACCATCTGTGAAGGAAAGGGTGTGGAAACAGATGCTACCGGATAAGATCTGAAGCCACCGGAGCTGCCTCCCAGCTAGGAAGCACCAGGCAGGCAGCAGCCCGTGTTCCCAGGCATCCTGGAGGCCATGGACATGCTGAGCAGAGTGCCTTTGGAGAGGAATCAGTGCAGTCTTTCTTCCTCATGAAGAAAAACTGAGAGGAGGCTGTGGGCCTTGGTAGAGACCTGTGGAGGCCCTCCAGGGGTGGCATGGCACCAGTACCTCGCAACTCCTCCTTCTGGCCCCTCTGAAAGTCTTCTCTCACCTGTCACCAAGGGAACAAAGCACCGTGGAAGGAGAATGACCTGTCGGAGAATAAGAACAAAATCTCTCCATGCTGTTTGCATGGATATCCTGTTGTGGAGAGACTTTTGTGGCATCTTGTGAACTCAGCTGCCCAACCAAAAGGGAGAGGAAGTGGTTAAAATAGATGTGAGCTTCTCTGTTCTGCTTTCATTCCGGTGTTGCAATGGACTTACTTTAAAGATCAATAGGCCCTGCATAAAATAAAGTTCAAAAGGCAACTCTCCTCCACTCTCACCACTACTTTCTCTGGTTTTCTCTCCAACTTCCCTGAACACATCACCTCTCTATCTTGCCCCATCTTGCCCCTGTCCTTCCACTTCTCCCTAAAGTAGTTCAGGTTCACTCCCATGGAGCGAGTTCAGCCATCAGTTTACAGATACCTTTCTTGCAATGGCCACTTCCTTATGCAAGGTGTGAACTCAGCCTGTCTCCCAGTGGGCCCCACAACTACCTGTAGATAGTTGCTGACTGCAATGTGGCAGCTTGCATTGTCACCCACTGCCTCCTCTGGCCTGTTAGCATCAGAGAAGATTTGTGGGTGCTGGGGTGACAAAACCCCTGCCCCGGATGGTGCATGTTCCCATGCTTGTGTTCAACTCAGCAGCAATGGTCTTGCAGCTGGAGCAGTTCAGCAGTCAGCCAGCGTGAGAGAAAGCGCTTCTCCAGCAGGACCCAAAGCCCATGTCACGCGTGTCCTTTCCTCCCCTCCCCAGATGTGAGACTTCTAACCCTTCCAGCTGAAGCTGCACCTTCCTCTGTTCAAAGCCAGGTCTCACCAAAGCCTCCTGCCCTGCTTTTGCCGGTACCTGCGTCTCCCTGTAGCACACCTGGCCAGTTCATCTGTTATGTCGTGTCCTGCAGTATCTCATGAGTCATCTCCATTTTCCCACGTAACTGCAGACACAAAAGTGCTGGGTTGTGAATTGGCTGATTTGGGCCCACGAGCATCACAGAGATATGCATCACCCCTCTCCCATGGGAAGTTCCTATAACATTTAACAGTAAAACATAACCCTGTCTGTGCCTGACAATTGCTCAGGCAGGTGGCGTGTGCTGGCCCCGCTGTTCCTTTTGCTGATCTTGATCATTTTACAGTTTCGTTGTGTTCCACTCATCTGTTAGCTGCATCCATCTTTTGGGTTGCCTGTGGTCAAGTATTTCTGGACTTTATTTTCTACATCCCCTTTTGCCATATCCCATGCTCCATCCCTGCCCTTGGAACAAACAAGCAATTCTCACTGTACTTGTGCATGGATCTGGGCTCTTCTCATCACGATGCCCCACAGGCTTGCCCCTCCTTGTTGATAAAGGAGGAGCTGCCATCACAGTGATGCTCAGATCCTCACCACTGGGGACCTGAGGTCTTGAACCCATCAGGTCTTGAAACCGTATCTGGATTCTCCCTGATTTTGGCATAACATTTCATCATGGAGTCCAGAGTCATACACATAGCTTGGTTGGAGAAACCAGCTTTTTATATCATATTGTTCTCATTGTGGCTTTTTAATCATTTTCTTAGTATACCAGAAAGGGATAAAGGGCCACGGCTGCTGGCCTATCTTAACAGTCCGGCATGTGGGTGATGATGCAGAACTGCCCCATCTGAGTGAGATCTGAGCGTCTCATTGTCCAGCAGCCGAAACTTTGGGTTTCATTTCAAAAAAGTGGAGGACAGCCTCAGCAGTGCCCTGGGGCTGTCTGTCCTACCACAGCAGCCAACCCACTGCCACAGAACCCCGGCCTCTGCCATCATTTTGCAGATGAAGAGCACTGATTTCAATGCTGCCCTCTCTCCCCAGCACCATTTCTGAAACTAGGCCTGAGCAATGTTATTTCCAAGATGCACAGAGCCACTGGCAGCTCCATCCCGACCTCCCCAACTCCACTGTGGCTTTGAGGAAGGTGCACACCGATGTCCATGCCCCTGATGTACTTGAGCACCCTGGAGGTCCCTCATACAATAGGTGGAGGCTGTGCTGTCCCTGTGTGCCTGCAGACACTGGCTCTGCCATTCAAGGTCACCCAGGGAGGCTGGAGGGGACGAGGCAAGCAGACCCAGGCTGCTGAGGTGCCAGGGCAGCACTGCTGCCACTCTTTGGGTGAAATATTTCCCACCATCTGCGCAGCCTTCCTAGAAACGGGGAGGTAACTCCTGCCCTTGCTGGCTGCCAGGCACTGACTTTGCTCTGCCCTCCTTTCTCATGGAGTCAATGCAGGGAAGCGTGGCGCCGAGGCCCTGCTGGACCATGAGCCCGTCTCCTGGGAG
Organism: Penelope pileata; assembly: GCA_013396635.1. Lineage (NCBI taxonomy): Eukaryota > Metazoa > Chordata > Aves > Galliformes > Cracidae > Penelope > Penelope pileata. Next base: position 2,487,331 of record WBMW01003581.1, on the reverse strand, counting down.
ACCTCGGCACCATTCTGGGAAGAGGCTTTGTTTGCTCGGCTGTACCCCTGAGAGAGGGCCAGGGCCTCTCTGCTGCAGGTAGGACTCCAGAGCTGCAGCCAGGATCCCCAGCACTGCCTGGCTGGAGCCCACCTTTGTGTGCAGCGAGGCTGGGCCATTAGGAACTGTGAGGCCCTGGCCTGCGGCACCTGGCTGTGTGTCTTCTCACAGGATGCACCTCAGCTCCCCACCTGCAGTCACTGCCCTATTCTGTATTGGTGCTCAAAATGCCTCCTTTTAGGAAATAAAAAGGAAAAGAAAAAAGAAATAGAGGCAGAGAGAAAGAATATCCCTCTTGTTTACTTCATTCTTCAGCAGGTAACCTTGTGATTCTGTGCTATTTTGGTACTGACATTCCTGGGAGCTTACCGTAATGAGAAGCAAACACCACAAACGAAAATAACAGTGTGAACCTAAGTGCAAGTCCTGGATTCCCACCTAGAAATTGACTCATCTCTGAGGGACATTGGCTTTAGGATTCAGTGTGACCTGTGAGGAATTAGCGGGGTGCTAGCAGGGAAGGGACGGACAAGTGGGCTCCAAACGGTCCAAAACATCGATTCCCACATGCTGTGCAGCAGCCTTGCCATGAGGCTAAGGGGGACAACACAGAGGGAAGCCACAAGGCTGCATCCGAAGGCACAATCCTGTCCTGCAGTTTTAAATCTCCCTCGCTTTGCAGGCATCACCTCTAGCCACATGGCAGCAATCACTCAGTTACATGGCTGGTGTTGTGTGGCGGCAGGATGTGATGGTTCCAAGAAAATGCACCAAGGAACAGCAGGTAGGCAAGCATGTTCTGAAGGGATACAGCCCTCCAGAGGTCCCAGAGGACCTGATGTCCCACCAGATCCACCAGCAGTTGTCACCCAGCCACCACCTGCCATCCACAGGACCAGATAGCACGTGCTGATAGGCATTGCTCTGCTTTCAGACCTATGGGGTAACGCACTTCAGTAGGGTCAGCTAGATGGGAACCCATCTGTTGTCTCTTAGCCTGAATTGCGTCAATATCAGGATGCTGATTTGGGAGGGGGCAGTCACTGCACAGGGTTTTCTATTACAAAAATAACTCATTTGATTTTTCAAAGCCCTGCTGTGGTTTTAGGAAAGGAAGGCCTATTTCTCTCCTTGTGAAGCTTCATGATATTGGGCCAAGCACAAAGCGGAGGCAGACTTTCTCTTTCTCGGCCATCCTGGAAAATACCATGCGGTATCCAGCCTCTCTCTCAGTTATATAACGCAACTCGAGCCGCCAAAGGACTCTGTCTGAATTCACCTGATTAAATTATTAGCCTCATGTCCTGGCAAACATTTCTCTGGGCTGCCTCACAAGCTAGATAAATCTAGCTCCAGGTTTCGGGTGTCAGAGTAACAGGAAAACATTGCCTGGTTTGGAGCGTTTGCTGCCACACCGGAAGAACTCTAAGCCCGTGGGAGCACGAGAGCTGCACTTCGCTGCCGCCTGTCAGCCCCACTGCAGCCAGCCTGCTGCAATGTCACCTGTCCCCAGGGGATGCTGGATCCCATGTCCTGCACCGGGGAATGAGGACACCAGGGTGCAGCGGGAATATCTCGTGTTAGAAACTGGCTCTTGGGCACTTGTTACAGCTTTGGAAAATTAGGGCTAGGCGAACTGTGCAAAGACAACTTCAGCCTCTGTGTGCCAATGAGGATGGATCCATGTCCACAAGTTTCGTTTGATGCAGGATAACCTTTAGAAAGAAGCAGCATAGGCTAACGCAATTGCTGTTGATCTGCCACGTGTGTGACAGAGCGGCAGTGTGGCTGGATGTATCCTGAAGGCAGGAAGTACATTTTCTGACTAAGAGATACCTGGAGGTTTGCCTGCGATGAGCTTTGAATTCATTTCACTTGCTGTAAATGTACTGAATGGGGACAGATGTGCTGTTTTATAAAAAGTTTTCCAGCTCCCAAGCAACCCAGTGGCTGAGTACACAAGATGATCAATGTTACAAGCACTGCTTATGCTATACCCTGGTGCACTGCCAGGATCCCAGACAGATCAACTTGACCTAGCCAGAGAAATCATTGAGAAATAAGGGCAAGAGGGAGGGAGGGAGGGAGGGACAGCGAGAAGAAATCCCCAAATCCCCAGAAACACAATGTTAAACCCTCCCACCTGATCTGCAAAGCAAAAGCCAACCCAGACCAAATATAAACCAAGGCTGCACAGCCAAAACAACCAGACTGTAGAAGGTCAGACAATCTCAAATGCATGTATCGCAGCAGGGCAGACGTGCCTGCAGCCAGCTCGCAGGGCGGAGGAGGAACGCTGTCTCCCTGCGTTATCTCACTGGGGATCCTCTCAGACTCTGTTCCTCTTGGAAACCACGGGGATGGCTAGCCTGAAGGAAGCCCAGCAGCTGGCAGCTGGCATCCCTGTGCCTGGCAGCAGCCAGCCCAGAGGCATCACCTGCTCTGCTCCTCCCCTGCCTACCCTTGGGTGTCACCACAGCTTGTGGGACCAGTGACAGGAGTAAGGGAAGGATCCCAGCAGACTTGCATCTGAGGCAGGAGGACTGAAGCAGTGAAGATCTTTAAAGTCAACGCTGAGTTCTTACTCACATAACATGTCTGATCCCTATTAATCTTAGTAAGATATTAGTAAATCCTGCCATAGCAAATGCCCTAGCACTGCCAAAAGTCTTTTCTCTTATTCATGTGTTGCTGTTTACCAGTTTTTTTCCTCTTAAGTCCTAGGATAAAGGTGTCCCTTCCTCACACTGGCAGGAGGAAAGGCAAACATATTTCTAATGGAGAAGTTGAACAATTCTTCCCAGGGTGGCTGGACTTGCAACATGTTTCTGCTTTGTAAAGATGAGATTGTCTGTCATGGTACTGGTCAAAGGACTGAGAGTGCTAATATCTTCTGAAGTGCCTACGTGGGTCGTAAGCTCAAAAGTTTAGCAGTTGCTGCTGGCCTCAGCTTCAGCTCAGACCCCATCTCTTTTAGAGATGTGACCCCCCCATTAATGCTATTTAACCAACCAAGGCTTTTCTCACCCCAAGTCTCCCAATTCTCTCATCAGGTCGCTGATGCTTCTCCTGTGGAAACTGCCACGGGGTATAGTTGTTTCAAACCAGCTAGTGACACTATCTTTCAAATGGCCTTCAGGCTGCAAGGAGTCTGTCTTTCCCTGACTCCACTTTTGGCAATCTTTCTGCTACACGAATAATCTGTATGTGTTAAAGCTAGCCTTGAAACCATGGCTGAGTGGCTGAGCCTCTGAGACCATCCAGATGCTCCATCAGTTCTGTGCTCCCCACCTGGATGGGACTTCACAAGCATTGCAACAGCCGGAAATTGCTTTCTCTTCAGGAACAGTTTTATCTTTCTTATGTTTCTGGATTCCAGTACCATCATGAAAGACTTCAGCTGCCCGTGCAAAAGGGAGGATTAAGGCTGGAGTTCACAATTTGAACTCCCTTCTTTGCAAACAGATGAATCTCTCAGATGTTCTTCACCGGATAATGCACATCTTTTTCATTTTGTGCAAAGACGTTTAGCCTATAGTGTTTACAGTCATATGTTATCCTCACCAGGACAACACTGAAGGGAGTGTCCCTCATATAGTGATAACCTCTGCATATCTTCTCAGAAACACTGAGGCTTTCCACCTTGTGTTCCTGTAGAAATTCCTGCCCAGAGCTTGTGTACCACAGTAAAAACATGTGGGACCATTACAGCACAGCTGGATTTTAGAAAATCATCCTTCAGATCCAAGACACACAGCCTATGTTCTTCCTGTCTTGGCCATGGACCTGATGGCCACCCAAGAGAAAGCAGACAGGTTCACTAAGGAGTTTTGCAACTCTCAGAGAGGATACTACCCAGCTGTCCTACAGGACCCTCACACAGAAACCTTTCTCCTGTCACCTCCCCAAATCCCTCTGTATCCTGCATTCGCACAAGCCTTGACACCACATGGCTACAAGCCTTGATGTGTGATGGATGTTTGTCTTCTCACAGGATGATTATACAATTCCAGCCATGGACACTTGTGAAGGACATTGTGGTGAGACTTTGGTGAGCCTGTATCCAGCAGCTGCTCGAATCCATCACTGTGTAGACCATACAGCTCTTAAAGCAACAGAGAAAGTTCTGCTAAGATGCTGCTGTTCTTCCTTGGAGGCTGTGTTCACATGGGATGGAGGACTAACAAAGTACGTTCACATGCGATGGTAGACTGAGGTACAGGAGGTTTCAAACATGTTTTGGGATGTCAGTACCAAATGCCTGAAAGTGCCCTGACAGATCCTATGCCTGGTGTTTGGGTGATCAGCTCTCAACTAAGTATAGTCAACTTGCACAACATTTCCTATTTCTCTAGTTGCTGTAGGTACTGAAATAAGGTGATGCTTAAGAATCACTTCTTTTATTTAAAGGTGTGGTGGGTGAAAAGGAGAAGGCTGCTCTACCTCAAGAATGATGAAAACTGAAACCTCAAGGCAAACACCACTTCTGGACTGTGAAGGGGTTATAACTTGTCTTTTTTTTTTTTTTAAAGGCAAGCTTGCTTACTTTATAGCAAAAATAAGTGTAGATGTTTCTGAGCAGCTTACAGCCAGTGAATTGAAATAATCTAACTCAGAGTGGAAATGCAACGTGACCTCAAATATGCCCCAGGTGATAATCCAAGTGGAAGTGAATAGAAATACAGGCATTGAGAAAAAGTGATTTTACCCACATTTGTACAATGTGTAGCAGGTAGGGCCCCACACTTGTTTTGAGACAATAACAATACTGTGAGAAAAGGAAAAATAGGTGTGCCACAGTACAGAGAGAGAGTGCGAGTAGCTGCACTCGACAAGCAGTGGTACCTCAGCCAGCAGGAACCCTTCCAAAGGGATGGCTTAACTCCATGCCATTACTTTATGCTTTGCAAATATTTGCCTTTGAAAATGACAGTATTTGTGGGTACTTGCAATTTTCTTTGACAGCTGCTACCAGTAGCTTTCCATAGCAAAACAAACTGGGGAAATGTGATTTCCTGAGGAAATTTCCATGAAAATGCTGCAGGTAAAACTTGGCAAATTTAAAGAAATGTTACCTTTTGCACCATAGAAGTGGCTCACTTCAGTGAAATTCACTTCCAACTAGGCAGACTGAATTCCTTTTTCTTGCTAAAATTGTGGCAGGAGGAAAAAAAAAAAACAGAGAAAGGTTCTGCTTTATGAAAATACCACCCAAAAACACAATTGTACTCATTCATCCCCCAGAAGGGCAGCAGTGAGAATGAACTTCCTTCCCACAACAACTGCATGGAACTTGGGAGCGGGAAGCTAAACCTGCCAGGAAAAGAGAGCTGTGATATACACTCTTTCCTTTATTTGAAAGAATAAATAAGCTGGGACACTACTAGCTTTTGCCAATTGGAAAGTGCCAAGAACTTTTCAGGAGCTTTAAAGCTGGTAAATATAACCAAAATGTTCAAAATGACATTTGGATATCATTAGAGTAATAGCAAGAAGAAGACCATAATGAATGATGACCTAGCTAATGGGCTTAATGTACTGAATAAATAAAAGAGCAAATAGGAACAGAACAAAACTCGGTGTGTCTTTCACATACTACAGCTGAAAAGCTTGGTTCTGTACTAATCCAAGTAACTACGGCAAGGTCAGAGAGAAATGCACAGCCTTTTGCAAGGTGTTAAGCTGACAGATCTGAAGATGAGAGGCAGGCAGACAGGGCTGGGCTGCAAACATGTCTCCAGGCCTCACAAGAGCATCACTCTGGGTTTTCAGACTTTGAACTGTAGTCCCCTCTCATCAGAGGATGGATTCTCTGGAGGAAACTGTGGTGATTCACAGCAGTCTGGGGCTGCTTTACCCTGCTCACAGCAAGGTCAGCTACAGCAGGCTGTTCAGGGCTGTGTCCAGATGGGTTTTGAACATCACCCACGATGTTTGAAACTTCATAATCTCTTTGATCTACTTGCTTCCAGCTCTCCCTCTTTGTCAAATCCAGCCCTTTTCAGCCCCAGGCTTGCAAGCCTCCTCACTGATAATCGTTGAACTAAGGCTGCTCTGATGCCAATGATACAGTGAGAGAAGATCGAGGGCCCAAACGCAAATCGATGCTACACCCCCATCTATATAAAGTGCAGCGAGAGTGCAGATTGCCCCACAGCAAGGGAGCAGAGCCCGTGCATGCCCCGATGGGGAGAAAGCCTGGCGCTTCCAAAGGTTTTGTAGCCCCAAGGCCACCACAGCAGGAGCTGACGTAAGGCCGTAACCTTGGCAGGGTGGGAGAGGGGGAGAGCAGCGTTTCCACTTTGTGGAATAAATAATACCCAAGGCTTCCCTGATAAGAGGGGCTGTATCAATAGACAACTTTATTCAGGAGGTTAATGAATTGATCTGATCATTCCTGAGATCATCTATTAGTGCGGTGCTTGCTCATGAAAGGGAGCTGCCCCGAGCATACGCTGCACATCATTGAATCAACCGTGCAAAGAAAGACAGACACGCTCAGAGAGAAAAGAAGCCCGAAGCAAAGCCTGACACCGAACAGCTGGACAGCAGCGCTCATAATGGAAGGCACGTCGTGCAGGCTGTGTTATCCAAATAAAACAGCGGAGGAGACTTAGGGAGATGAGAGGGACATGTGGCGAAGATGTAAGAGCTACCATCTTATTCTTTCCCGAAATAGGCCATAAATATTCCATGGGACCCTTTGTGACAGTGAAGCACTCTGAGTCTGATTTTTATCCAAAATGAAGCATCTCAAACACATTATGAGAGCGGGAGCCCAGAGGAAAGTCGCCTGCAGTTGGAGCCATCGCTGCACCTCTTGCTGTGGTGGGGCTTTCCCACCCCGCAGACCCCACTGAGGGGAAGAACCCCGTGATGCAGCCCCGTGCAACTGATGGCCACCAGCGCTCACCAGCACCCACCTGGCAAAATCCCCCATCCCACCTGGCGCTAATTGGCACCCTTGTTAGGGGGCTTATCAAAGAGAGCCGGGCAGGGTCATAATGGCTGAATTATCTCCTTGTTCCTGGAAGTGACCCTGCCGAGCTGAGGCTGAGGCAACATGACAGGTCGCTGTAGTGGAAGCCAGCACTGCCCTTGTGCTGGAGCACTGCAGGAGATAACGCGGACACGGGACTCCAGGGCTGTCTGCTCGGCACAACGTGCTGCCAGTGCTATGCTTCCTGTAACAAAAGCAACAACTGTGGAACCCTGTCTGTGTTAAAAAAAAAAAAAAAACAAAAAACCATTGTGGGGAATCACTAGCAGGGTTTGGAGCTGCCCCCAAGGCTGAGGGGTGCCTTAAAAGACAGAACTCACACATCGGGATTGAAGTGTTCAAAAGGAAGTGCTGGCTGTGCAGGTGTGATGCATGCAGGCAAGCATCACTCCCAGACAGCAGCAGGCACTGGATGGGTGTTGAATTGTGGTCTGAAGACTCTCTGTCCTGTGGTCCCCTTCTCTACTGTGAGTGTAATGTGAGAAAGAAAGTGGACCTGCTGCAGTGACACACTGTAAGGAAGCAGATTGCCTGCGGTTTACCTGTGTTGTTTACTGGTATTACTGATGAGCACATGAGAGGTTATAACAATGGTTTGTCTGAATTCCAACAGGGTCAGAGAAGTTATCTAGTGTGTGCTCACATCCGCCTTTTCTTTGGGCTAGGCATGGTTTCTGCTGATCACGTGGATACAGAAAATACACTTTCAGTGCACATCTGGGAAGCTTCAGGAAGGTTTCTTCAGGCAGCGTGGTAGGTGCTTCAGTGTGGGCAGTCCTCATTTTTCAGCTGTTCCAGCAGCCCATCCTTTGCTTTGGGAGCACTGATGCTGGACATTAGAGCTTGACTGAATACAGCCACATCTGATCATGAGTACTGCATTTAAACCTGAACTCCTCTAATATTAGCTCCTGTTTAGACCCCTTATATACAGCTATAACAGGCATCTGCACCAAAGCTGGAAGTTTCTGCTCTCCTTTCATCTGCTACAATCCATGCTGCTGTTGGACTCTGGATCAGTCCGGGGCTGCGTGTTCACTCAGTCCTCCTCCCATGACTCTCAGACTGAAAGCCCCATTGCTTGGTGTGAAAGCCTCATTGTCCAGGTCATTTACAAAACAGAATGGGCATGGAGAATCCATCCGAGGGTATTCTGCTCAACAGCAGCGGATCTGACAAAACCCATCAGCAGTGTCAGCTGGGGCTAGATAAAAGCACCTGGTAAGCTCATCAGCCATAGGGTTGTAAGGTCAAGGAGGAGATAATCCCTCTGAGCCTTGTCAATGGAACAAGCTTATTTTCGAGCTTTCCCATTCAGTGGTGGGGTCAGAGCTCCACCAACACTGGTGAAGAAGAGTATTCCTACTCATCCTCACTGCCCAGCACCTCTTGATAGTACATTTTGGCTCAGCCCATGAGATGCCCACCCAAAGAATCTGTGTCCTGCTCTTGAGGAATTAACAATATCCACGGGAGATTTCTACAGAGAGTGTGCCACGTGAAAGCAGGAATATCACTGACGCCCATTGGAGTCACGCAGAACAGCGTGTCCCACTGCACCTTCCTGCCTTCAGGGCCAGTCTTCCTCTGAGGGTGGCTCTGAGATTTGCCAGCTTGTGAAATATAATCAGGGCATTTCTGTGCAGTCCCAATCACACAGCCCTGAGTTCAGGGACGTCTTGAATTCTGTGCTCAATTTGCCCTGCTTTGATGTCCCGTGTTGGGGGCGTTGATTAGAGCAGTGAAAGTAATTGCAGCTGCTCTTTGGTTTAAAGTGTTATTCATCCCTTCAGCCAGTTTAATGCATTGCTTTCACAGTGTTTCCTCCTCCTCTGCAAAGTGCAGTGCTTCTGGTTACAAAGATTTCATCTCTTAGCTGAGAGGTAAAATAAAAACCTCAGGGTGGCATTGGCTAACAGCTTAATGAAGGGGTGCAGCATCCTTGGCATGATTGATCGAAAGAACTGGGCAGTAAACTACATTCAGAGATGTCTCCTGAGGGATCTTATGTCACCGTGGTGGAGGAAGAAAGAGGAGGTGGCACTGGGATCTCCTATTGCAGTTCAGCTGAGCATGAGGGAAGAGGTGCTGCCCTTCTTGTAAATTCTGAGTTTTCAACCTGGTCTCAGGTCATCTCCATTTTCCTGGCTGTACTGACTGTGAGATCAGTCAGATGCCTTGGATTCTGCAGCAAAATCCTGCTCCAAAAGGCTGTACATCATTTGCTTCAGTCACCTGAAATTCTGCAGACCTCAGATACTGCTTTTCCTGCTAAACCAGGCTGGGCTATTTGGAGGGTCTCTTGCTTTGTTTCTCGCTGGGAATCATGTAGATATGGGAGAGGAAGCATTTGTTTCATCTCTGGAGCTGCATGAAGAAATGATTTTTAGCTTGGCAGCCTCACTGGAAAATAATTTAGATTCAGAGAAAAACAAATGTAAATTTTTGGGGGTTTAACTCACAGGGGGAGGGGGGAATCAGTCTCATTGTTTTCAGCTGACACAGAATGTTCCATGTGATCCAAAATGAAATGCTTAGCTATAGACACGCACAAACAAAAGCAAAGAGGGGGTGAGTTATGCAACTGCAGGCAGAAGGAACGCTTACTGCTATCCCCGCCTTTTATCTCGTACGGAAGGGGCAATAAGAGAAAATCATCTCCAGAGGCCTTGCAGCCTGGTGCAAGGCTGGGTTAGGTTGAAGCCCGTGTTCGCAGTCAGGCAGCTGACCTGAGCATGGGGCTCAAACTCCCCTTTGCTCAGAAGTCCCAGCCTTAAGACACCCTGTGCCAGGCTCTTCTCCACATCTCTGGCTTTTCTGATGAAGATATTCTCATTTAAATGATTATAGGGCCAGAAAACATCCATCTCCAGCACTAGACTAGGATTAGGGCATTGTTTCAGGACTTGAGGTGTTCACCTGTCCTTCCCTAAGGGAGGAACTATATCCTTTAGGCCAGAAGAACCCAACAAAAGAGGAGAGAACGAGAGCCACCCTCTCACCCTGGAGTTCCTCTGTGCCCTGCTGCCTATAGCCATGCTTCAGGCAGTGGGGAGGCTGGGCTGCATCTTCCTGTGCCGGGTGAGAGTTGAACCCGTGTATCCTACACTCCTGAGACTGGATGTAATGATACAAACAGCACTATCTTCTCTTGCAGATTTGTGAAGCTAAACCTGTTTTTTTTTCCAGCTATCATCATTCAGGAAATGCAGTACTAATGTGTGAATACTTCTGGGACAACTAAAACCATATTTCTGGAGACTGTATTATTCTCTGGAAAAATAATGATTGTTCAGGTCTATTCATGAACAGACACTTGCAGAATTAGCTCCATATATCTGGGAAGGAATCATTTCAATCTTTCTTTTGAAACAGCAATTGTTGGATATAAAAAAAAAAAACTGACCAGGAAAATAGGATGAGACTCAATTGGAAGTGCTTAGAACTTAATGAAGAAAACGTTATTCACATTGGTGCCAGTGTCATTGATATTAAGGAAAATGCAACTTGATTCAATGAGCTTCTTCCTGATCCTATTGTATTTGCCAGTGGTTTTGCTTATGTAAAGAGTATGTGCTGCCTGTTACGGAATTGCCCTAGCCTGTGTTATATTGTTGAAGGGAACCCACTCAGACTGCACTGGGGGACCCATGCTGTGCTCCATGGGGCAAAGGCCAGGACACGTGCTTGGTAAAGTACAGGCTCCATCCTCAAAGACTTTCCAAGAAAAGTTAGAAGCAGTTGCAGCAGGTGGCAGAAAGAGGAGCAGGCAGCTCATGATGGGATAAAAGGAAGCAGCTGAGTAAGTGCAGAGATCTTGAATGGGCACCAGTATGACAAGGTGGGTGTGTCTGATCCACAAATCACCTTGCTTCTAAGAGAACTGAGTTGTTGTAATAGAACACGTCCATTCAGAGAGTCACTAAAACGCAGAGGGTGTGAAAGGAAAGAGAGCTTTGAAATAAGAAGGAAATAGGAATTACTGTCAGGGCAATTAAATTTGGGTGAGAGCGTGACAAGGAGAAGCAGGAGTACACGGTGATGCAGGTAATGCCAGCCTGTATTCCTGCTTCCTTTTCCTATAAAGCAAAACCAAAACTCTCTATTAGAAGAAGATAGACTTGAAAGGGTAAAAGGATATACTTTTTATGGCATTGCATAATGTAGTTGTAGGGGTTCTCTGTTGCAGAATGTTATTACAGCAAATAATCTAGATCAAAAGTGTGATAGATGTGAGATTAAATTTACTTTTGCTGTAACTCAGGGAATGGACCATGACTTAATAAAACATGAATAATAGTATCTGCAGTTATAATACATAACACCAGCAATACTTTTGTCTTCAAAGGCCAGGCTAGCCAGGAAGAAACCACAAACACTATCAATGCTCACCTTCAAGGCACAAAATAACCAGCCATGGAAGGGGCAGGGTAAATTGTCTCTATTGGTGTGGTATTTACGTGAATTAGGAAGGGTTTTGCACCTTTCCTTCAAACGTAGAATCATCTAGGTTGACTAAGTCTTTCAAGATCATCAAGTCCAGCATCCAGTATCACTAACTGTAGGTTGGGTAACAGACAAAATGTGGACAATTACTTTTTCATAACAAATCAGATTTTTTCTGCATCTTATTCTCCAGGAACTTCCTGCATAGCTTCTCACAAGTAAGTTTCTGAATATCTTTTTCAGAAGGTTGTTGTGTTTGGCTGTTCTCTTTCCATTGGTGTCTGGTGGGCAGGGTGGGCTTTCTGCTGCTACAGGAGAGGATTTCTCAGAGCATTGACCAAGGAAGTATTGTTTCTTATTATGAACAAGTTGCTAGCAGCCAAACAAAACATTGCAAAACTAAACAGGACAGAGTGTGTGCTGTGCTTCAAGAGGCTGATCTTGTTTTGACAAGAACCTAAAGCAAATGGTAGCAGAGGACAAGGCAGAGAGAACAAAAAGACTTCTTCTCCCCCCAGCCCAGTCAGAAGTGAAGTCAGTCTGATGGACAGGTCATGGGCCCATGCGTTCTGTGTGCAAAAGCTCTCTTTTGTCTTAGGACCCTGAGGATGGGTTCAGAGGATTGCCTTCACTGGCAATCCACTGGCATGTGAACTCCTCTTAGTCCATAAGTGTTGATCACTCACGTCAGAGATGCCTCATTAAGTAGGTCTGTAGATCTAGTTGTCTGCTCTGGGCCTGTCCCCATTCCTTGGCATTTAATTCCCACTGTTCAGGTCACTTGTAGGTTGTCTTGCTTCTCTCTCATGCTTCCGTGCACATGAGGGAAACACTAGCTATGTTACTTCATTGCTTGTCAAGGAGCTATCTTGCTCTTGTTGTTGCCATAGAAGGTCTCAAGAATTATTAGCTGTCTGCAGTCTGCCCTGGACCAACCATGCTGGAGGTGGCACTGTAGAATCAGCTAGATTCCCATCTGGCTGTTAAAAGGGACATTCACCAAACTCTGCTCCCTGTCACCCCTACCGCCGCTTGACGGGAGGCAGGCTTCCACTCAAACCCAGCTCCAAGCTAGAGCTCTCTGTTTGTACCCACAGTGCTGAACGATGGAGCCCACTTCCCACCATTCTGTTTTCTGCTGAGCTATTCCGGGTGAAGCTTGCACTATGATGCTAATGGTGCAGAGCCAATGTACTTAGAAGATGGCAGCCACTGCTTCCAGCTTTGGGTGACATCAACACAACAGCAGGTGAGGCTTGGCAGCCAGAGCCTGGCCCCTCTGCTGGCATTGTTTGCACTGAGTCCTCGGGAGGGAAAGACAACTTGAGGAAAAAGACCACAAGAAAGGCAACACAACGTCCTCAGTGGTAGCGACTAGTGAGTCACTTGGTCAGGGAGCAAGTTCCTCCCCCACAAATTTACCAACAATTAAACTCCAGAATAAAGTCTTTAGTCCTGACTCTGGTGTTTCTAATGTTTGGAAAGCGCTCAAGAGGTAACAAAAGAAAAGTGTGCGTTATCAAGAAGGAAAAGAGAAAAAACAGAACATGGCTTTCACCGTGGGTGGGATTTACTGCCTGACCCCACCCATCATGACATACACGTTATCTTCCTGAGGGATGCATCTAATTGAGGAGAAAAATAACCAGATGGGCTGAATTTCTTTAGTGCGAAGAGCTGCATAATGCAGCATTTAATTAGAGGAATACAATCTTCAGCAAAGATAAGTCTGAAAAGCAGAAGGGTCATTCATGTAGTATAAAGAGCTGGTAATGAGCAGGCTGGAAATAACACAGAGTTAGAGGGACTCGTTTTGGAGGGTTTCTAAAGAAAAGAGGTAGTTTTAATAGTGTGACAAATTTCACTGACCTTTCACTGGAGACTGGCTTTTTACCTTTTATTTGATCTTGTACGTAGATCAACTCTTTCAGGTGAGATCATTTCAGCTCTAGGAAAGGAATTCCAAGCCTAGCTGACATGGTAGACATTTGGACTGAAAATGATCTTTTTCTTTGACACAAGAATTGAGCTTCATGGAACTATTGATTTCTGGACACAATGCATCACAAGATACTGGTCTGTGTCCAGAAAGTGGCCTGCTGGCTTCCTCTCTCGTATTGTAAAGCAAATTTCTATTTTGCTTCCTGCTTTCTGTACACTGCTAACTGCTGTTGTTATTTCATTGATAGAATTCACCCACACGCTTGCACCTGACTTCATTTTTACAGCTCTTCCTGCTTATAGCTGTTGTGTTGAGCTTAATTGCAGCATTTCAGCCAGCTCATGATAAGAAAAGGGCTGGAATGTGTTTCCCTGATTGACAATTCCAACCCTCTGCTATTACAGGCAGGCACATTGTGTCACATCCTTCATAAACACAGTGAGCTCCAGCATCAAAAAGCTTTTAGGGTAACCCTCATGGCTAGCTGTCTCACTAGAAGTATGTTCTTCATCTGCACCCTCCCCACAGGGGTTCTGATTATTTGCACATCTCCTGTTGTGCGTTCCTTTGTTTTCACACAGACAGATAAAGAGATGGCTTCTTAAAACTCCTCCTTTAATAAGTTTGGCGTGTAGTTAATTCTTTGTTGTAGGTAATCAATGCTCTGTCAGAACATTCATAGCAGGGCAATATACCGAGGGAAACAGAGAAATCAGAGCTGATGTTGATTTAGTCCCAATACCAAATCAATGCCAAGGTACCTGACTTCTGATCTGCGTTCTAATATATCAGTAAAGGCTACAGGACGGAAGGCAGCCTGGCATTTAAATGGAATTTAACAAGTACCTCAGCACTGTGATATCTCACTGTAGAGAGATGAATTTCATCCACGGAGAGCATGCACCGATGTGTGCAATGCTCCACCTCGTTTTTATAAAGAGCATTTCCAAGCACTGCTGAGCCAGACTTTCTTTGGAGTTTGAGAAACATGTGCTGACTGTGCTAATGTATGATAAATCAGTGTTCAATAATACTTCAAGGTTTTCAAGCTTGGGAAAATTTCTAGAAAGCAGATGAGACAGAAGAATTTGTCTACAGCCAAGGAAGGTGCTTATCACAGGCTGGGAAACAGCTCCAGAAGATCAGAACTTGCTAGGCCTGGTTTTGCTTTTAGGTTTTGGAAGTGTCCTGACCTCATGCCACTGTAAGCTGAAATTCTTACAGCCTTGTAGGGAATGACACCGACAGAAAATCCACACTGGCTCAGCATTTCAGGCATGCTCAGGTTACTCGATGGTTTCTAATTGACCAACAGCAAATTCATCATTAAAAAGAGTGTAACCAACTACAAATACCTGTTACCAATATTACATATTTGGAGGTGCAAATCATATGCTGTCATTTTCCAGCTTGATGTTTAGTCAATATCTAAACCAGAGGTAGTGGTGGCACACAATTTTTTTTTCTAACAAACTACCCGAATAGCTTAATGCTCTTGGTATTGTAGTAAAAAGACAGATGGGAACTCAAAAAAAATAGTGAATAGAACTAGTCCAGGATTTTAGTTAAACAACAACAAAAAAAAAGTCACCGAAACTGGAATATTTTGGTGGAGAGAACTAATATTTCCATAGGAGATACACGGCAGACTTTAGGAGATTATGTCAAACAAAAATATTTTTTTGATTTCCAGTTGTTGCAATCCAAACACACTTACCTTTTTAGGAGACAGACACTGAAAATTGCAGCCCAAACATCAAAAACCGCTTTGCAATCAGAGCAGTTTGTCATCGGTCTCCCCAACAAAACCCTGAAAAACTAGAAGCTTCAGTGTAAGCTTTGCCTAACTAAACTTGCAGTTGAGGTTGCAAGTCATAAGGCTGCTCTCAAGGTTCAAGAGCTCTTCAGATGATTGTAATTGGGTGGTCACTACAGGGTCACAATGTCTGAGATCGTCTGCAGTCAGTGCAGAATTCTTTGCAGAAGATCTCAGGGTTACAGCACAAAAGAGACATACTTATTCTCCAACTAGAGGAAGTTTATTTTACTAAGTCAACAGAAAAAATACAAGCATGGAATGACTAGAAAGTCTCAAAGGATCAAGGATAAAATGAACAAACAAATCTGCCCTACCACTCCGTGACAGTGCATACGCAGGCAGTAGTGACTGCATTCCTCGGGACACAAGAACCACAAATGCGTGTATGCCAGTGCAATCATCAGTGTGAGACAGCTGGCCTCTGTACACCCTCCTTTTCGACAGCCTACAGCATGGCTCTCTGTGTTGTCCACGCACCAGCAATTCCTTTTCAGGAGACTCACATGAGTCCTACTGAAGGTTAAAAATGAGTATGCCCTCTTGTATTTTCACGAACACCGGTGGATGTAAGCAGATCCCTGAAATTAAGAGGGTGCTTTGCAGAACTGAGCTAGCAGTTGGCAATCGAGTGGATCCACAATGACACGCAACCCCGGGGTAAGGAGATTGATACCTGGAACTTGCTTCCTGTTGCCTTTCTTGAGGCTTGCCTGCCTGCCAAGCAGATGAGTAGGGTGGAAGACGTGTTTAAGCACTGGCCGTGCCTCGCAGATTTCAGTCTGGATTTCAAAGAAAGGAGATGCTCTTCTACTTTCCACAGATGTTGCTTATTTCTGCGCTGAGAAATTGCACGTGCCTTTCTTCAAAGCCTCACATAATATCCATACCATTCCTGCATTTTGGGATCATTGATAAGACTCCAACAAGCATGATTTAGTTTTCTTCTCTTGTTTTTACTGTATGGGATCTCTCTAAGTAAGGCTCTAGAGTTTTGCATGTGGAAATAGCCTTTAAAATCTGTGCTGGTTGTAATCAAAGTTAATGTCTTCCAGCATTGTTTTTGAGGGAGTAATTCCAACACGGGCTATTCACAGTCCTGCTCCTCTTCCTCCTCTTTACCTCCTTTTCCTTCCTCTGCACTCTCCTCCCTTGTGAGAGAGAAGCAGGACTGTAGATTTATGAGCCACTGTGGATTTTACTGTCAGTCTCTCCACCTATTCATGAGCACTTCTGACTATCTGCATCACTCCCAAATTTTTTGTATTAAAACCTTTAGCATTTCAACAGATCCAAGGCTTTTTTTTTTTTTTTGTTTGAACCCTAAACTCTTTAAACTCTTTGAGTCAGGGATTGTGTACTTCTGCCTTTGTGTTTATACAGTGTTGAAGACAATGGAGTTTTTCTTCGTTTATCATTAGGCACCACCATAACAAATCTAATGGCAAGAGCCTGAACTACCTGCTCCCACCCACACCCTGGCACGAAGGTTTGTGAAGCATCAGATCACTGCTGGCAGTCCCTCTATAACATGAAACAACAACCACCTCAAGCATCAGAAGTTTAAACATCTTTGTCTGGAAAAATTCATTCGTGTGATAGTATCTGCACACCGTGATCTGCTCAGAGGGAGAAATGTGTTTATGGATGTAAGCGAGGAGCTTGGTAACAGATGTGAGTATGAACAGACTGTGCCACGCAGGTTAATTCTATTGTGATGTTGTCAGTTCTGGTAACCTTGGGTACCGATGATGTCAGTCAGGCCTGTGCTACACGTGTAACCCTGAGTACCAAGGTCATCCACGTTAACTTGCACGGACAAAACCAAGCAGTAGCTTTAGCTGATTCTGGCTTCATGGGCCACAGCTGCAGAGATCCAGTCAAAGGAAAATAAAGGACTATAGGGCTCTGAGAGGGATGGTATCACCATGATAAGATCTAGGGGCATTTGCTGCAGAAAAGATTCAGAAATCTGAGGTTATCACTTTGCTATATTTGACACCTTTCTTTTAGAACAAAGCTGTTACGAAGGGCACTTGCAGTAGATGGTGAAGGATTTCAGGTACTTCTGCTCCAGGGAAGTGAAGCAGGTGACATGTCAGTCTATGGTCCCTCATTGTCACTGATATCTCTCATTCCACTAAGCACCAGTCCTGATTTGGTCTCTCCCCAGATGACACAGTGGCTAGATTTAGATGGTGAGTACACATCTTATCTATCATAAGTCTTATAAATAGTTGCCACATCCATGTACAGTATCTTACTGGACTATTTACAGCACGATCCAAACCCCCTTGATACCAATGGAAAGGATTCTGCTTTCCTTACAGGGCTTTGGATCAGGCCATTATAAACTCCTCACCTCTAGGATGTATGACCACACTCTTCCAGGCCTATCACAATGCTCATGGTAAACCATGATCTGTAATAGGCTTCCATGTGGACGTATTGAATTTTCTGTCTCTGGGTAAATCGGTCCAATGGGAGAGAGGAGAATTAAAACACAGAATGAAAGCAAGCAGTTAGAAGGGACAGGAGTCAGAAGGATTCTATCTTCTGCTTTCCTGACTGCTATAGGAGAAAGATTAGAGAGAAAGCAAAATGAAAAAGGGCAAGGTAAGAGCAGGTTAGGAGACATCTGTTGGGAGGCACCGAGTCCTTTGGCTTGAAGTCTGTATCGAGGTGCACTGGATGAATCTACTTTCTTCATTTAGTGTTTGTTATTGTGTCACCTACCTTGAAATGGGAACAGCAAGTCCTGAGAGTGCATCTATGCTCAGCCCTTCTACACAGTACACATACCGGCAGAATTAGGTTGTGTAAACTTCCTTCAGTGAAACTCTCAGAGCAGATAACACCATGTTTTCCACAGTAACAGGGAGGAGGGATAGGTGAAAAGTCCCAGCACGGAGGACTGGGTGACAAGCTGTTCTGTCACTCCCCTTCCAGCCCTGGCTCACTGATGTCCTGTGGTAGAACAAGCCAGTGGAGACAGTATTGCTGATACCTGGGCAGTGTTCCATGACCCTACTAACCCAGCAAGATCCAACAGAACGGTCTCAGCTTCAGGCAAATTATAATTCAAATATAAGTAAAAGGTGGCTTGGGGAGAATGTTTAAAAAAAGACACTGCTTTGGGCAGCACTCTAAATGGTAGCACTCATCCTTATCCAGCTTCCTGTAGGCAAAGTTGGGGGTTGTGCGATTGGAACGATCTTCCCTGCCCATCTCACCATTCGTCAACAAAAAAGCAGAGATGGGCATTCCGCAGAAATCTTCACCCCACTGTTACTCATTGTTCTGAGTGAAATGGAGACACATTTCATAACCCAGCCTCAGCAAGTGGAAAGGAGGCAGCCGTGATAACGAGGGAATTGATATCAGTATGGTGGGCCACACCTCACCATGGGACTGTGGGCAGGAAGAAGGCCCTGCAGGATCTTGTTGGTGGGACCAGGGGTTCAGAAGAGCCTCAAGGTCATGCTGAGGAAAGCGAGAAGGGAATGGCAGAGAACAAGCAGGAGAGTCAAAAATTTTTGTTGCTAACAGTGGCAAGGGAGAACTGACAAAAACAAATGCACCAATATGAACAAGGGAGAGCTGGAACCAGCTGCAGGTGGGGATGGGGCATGCACAGGGTGAATGGGTAAAGGAACAGGGTGAGCAGCCTGCCTCTCAAAGTGGGGACAAAAGCTGGCTGCAGCAAAAGCCCCAAAAGGTAGGTCAAGGAAAGAGGCCAAGAAGAAGTAAGGTCCCAGTTGGAAGGGGGTGCCAGAGGTGCTGGGTGCTGCAGAGAAAGCTGTATGAACTGTCTCTAGCGGGGCTGGCAAACCTGCACCGTCTGAATCAGTTTGTGCGCTGAAGCAGGAGGGTTAATTTCCTTTTATGCTGCAATCCTAGCTAGTCCAACTGTGGATATTATTATTCATGTAAGTATCTAATAAAGGACACGGTGTGGAGCAGCTGGAGCAGAGATGTGGAAGGTGAATGATGTTAATGTTTTTATTGAGGATGGAGCACTGAGTTTAGGTCTTTTCATGCTCATCTGTCCCACAAATAAGACGAGGTGGTCAGCAGAAGACTGAATAAACAGAACTGCACGATCCTTCTGGAGACTGTGCCTCAGCAATCAGGAAAAGGCAGGTAGCTGGACATGTCCCTTGCTGCCAGCATTCTCATTAAGCCCTCTTCATAGAGAGGATGCATCATTCCTCTTACCACAACCTTGAACCCTCTGTCTTTTTTTTTTTTTTTGCTGGAAAGTGTCTGCAGAAACCTATCTTCTCTAAGTGGGAGTTTTCAGGAAGTGGGAGGCAGCCCAAGCAACTTCAGACAAAACCAAGCCAAGCTTGAGGCAGTGCACTCAGTGGTTGTTCTGGAGAACAGCAGCTTTGGTTTCTGCAGAAATGTGGGGTCAGAGTCTTTGATGTCCTCCCTGAACTCTTGGAACCAAATAGGATAGGAGAGATGGTTTAATACTGTAGATGTCACATGTGGTTCACTGCCTTTAATACTGTGGAAGTTATTGGTTCAGCAGCTGAACAGAAAGAAAAAATCATCACCAAATGTTCTGGTTTAGTTAGAAACAAAAGAACTCTCTTCTTTTATTTTCTTTGTTTTGTTGATGAAGCTCTTTTTTTTTTT
>WBMW01003581.1:2425460-2467439 GCA_013396635.1 Penelope pileata | reverse complement strand
AAACTTTTTTTTTTTTTTTTTTTTTTTTTTTTTTAAATTTACTCCAGTCACCGGAAAGCTTTAAGTCAACCGAAAGCACAGTGTGGTGATGAGTGAGAGCCATCTTAAGCTGACATCTTGGCCATCTCCCAGATCTGGGCTTGCACCCCCATGTACTCACCCTAGAGGTGAGCAGTTCTCTGGGACAACATTCAACTTTGCAAAAATAATGAATTCCTCCCTGGAGCAAAGCTTATACCTCAGGTGACTCCCTACCCCAGGTGTGTTCTAGCCCCCAAGCTAGAAATTAGTGATTAGGATTTTAGAAGAATATTGAACTGCTCTAACAGGAAGTAAAGGAGAAATGCCATCTTGGATATCCTTTAGTGCTGGGACTCTTTGATGAGCAGGAGACCCCATTTCATTGTTACCTGATCCTCTAGGACAGCCATCTCCTCAGCAATTCATACGAAAGCTTTGCTCACTCCAGAAGCTGATGGGGCTGTGTAAGGGGAACACTAGGTCATGGCCTGAATCAGTGATTGAGCACCTGGTGAAGGGCAGTGGCTGGCCTAGGGAGCACCTGTGTCCCCCTCCACGTGACCAGAAGGGGTGGACCCAGGCTGAGGCTACTCTGGGCTCATTTAAGAGCCAGCCACCAAGGAGAAAAGATCTCTTGTGTGGAATCTGCCTGCTCCTCATCTTGGTGGGAGATCACCATCAAGTAAGTCTGGAACCTTTGTTTACAATTATTAAGCCATTTAATATTTTACCTGGGATCTCTAGAAATCTATCTGAAGTGATCTCACTTCTTTGGTTGCACCACAGGTTGATCTGTGCTCTCCATTCTACTGTCTGCCTTCAGGTTTTCATTGTGTTATTTTTGCATGCACAGTCTGGGTTTGCTGTGGTCTTATTTACACAACCCTTGGAGAGTCTGCTTGAAATCCAAGTCCCTGAGGAAGACTTCACGATAAGGTTTAGAGGACTCTTTTCCATTGAATTCAGCTCCTCCTCCCCAGACTGCTTTGCTCTTGACTGATGCTAGGCTGGTCAGTGCAAAGGCAGGGAACACAGCCAGGGTGGTTGCTGAATCCAGCCTGCGCTCCATGGCAATGGATTCCCAGCGAACAGCTGTACACCTTAGTCATGAAAGAAAGCTCTCCCACTGATATCCATGGGGAATTTCTTCATGGATCATCAGATGAAGTTGCTTCCTCAAACCCCTCCCTTTTCTTCCTTTTTTTTTTTTTTTTTTTTTAAGTTCTGTCACTTGGAAAATGAAGAAAATGAATCTGGATTTTCTAAGGATGCTACCTTTTAGATTATGATATTTGGGTCAATATTTACCTATTGTTTTCACAGAATAAAAGGTTCCTTTTCCAGAGTGAGCAAGTTACGAAGTCCTGGATGCAATCCATTTGCCAAGGTACACAATTAGAAGAGACAGGCCCACAGTCCTAGCCTGTCCAGTGGTCTTCTTTACACCAGCTCTCGTACATTCCTCCTTTAAGACTGGCTGCAGTCTGAAATTCCAATTCCCCTGTGCATCAAAACACCCAGGGTAAAGACCCTCGCTTCTTCCCCACAGCCTTCTTCCCTGCCTAGTGCTGGCTAATGCAGCTGTGCTACCAAGAAGTGCTGAAGTCAGCTGCTTAATGCCAAGCAGCACTTTAACAGGTTTTATATCAGGTTCTTGATGAACTCATTGCTTGCTGAAAACAGATGGCAAGCTTTACTCTTCCTAATTGTCATGTCTTTCTATAATGAAGAGGAAAAGAGCAGTAGGGAAATTACCATTGCTTAGATGACTCAGAAAACCAGTAATGAGAAGGAGAATCTGTCACCAGTGTGTTACCAGATCACAAGTGAGTTGTGTGTTTTTGTGATCGGTTAGAGCCAATCCAAGTCAGCCAAGATACGTAGCATTGCTCCCCTGCCCATGAGTTCCTTTTGTTCCTCCTGTGCTAGCTGTAGGGATCACGCGTCTGGGAGACTGAGTGCTCCAGGCTGATTCAGCTAAACACTCCACTCAGCAGAAAACAGGAATAAAAGGGAAGAGTTCCCTCGTCTGAGTCCTCTCATTTGTCTGACTGAGTGCTCAGCTGCATGACCTCCAAGGTGCACAGTGATGGGATGGGAATGCATGATGTAGGGCTGAATTGCCTTAAGCCAACGATGAAAGCAGAAAAAAAGAAAATATATTTTTCTTCTAGGAATTAAAAGTCTATCCATTTGTCATCATTACACTGCCTGAATTTTTTTTGAATCTTTATTATAATTACTACAAACCTAAAGGATGGGGCTCATCTCTGCTCATCTACCCAGCTAGTTTAAGCTAGTTTCTCAGATCCCGCCAGTCAATGGAGAGAGAAGCTTCCAGAGGAGGATGCGCCTCACCTGAATGTGGGTGTATAAGGGGACTGAGCCAACCTCTGAAGATGCTCTTGACTATAGAAAAAATGCAAGCTCTGTCTCCAGGCTATCTGCATTTTATGTCCCATCTTGTTCTTGCCTGGACTCTGGATCAGAAATCTCTACAGGAACCAGGCTGAACACTGCAAGCACTCTCCACACTGATATATTCCCACTGAGAGCTAAGTGCTCTTCGCTTCTCCTCCCCTCCTGTGTAGGGACTGCACCTGCAAGGGGCCAAAGAATTTCTTCAGTATAGTTTGGATCGAGCTTGTGAGGCCAGCAGCAGGTTCACAGAGGTAGTATTTATGACAAAAGGATCACCCCAAAAAGAAGCTGACATCACAAATGTTAGCTTTGCTCTGCCCTGACTCCTCCTGCAGCAGGCTAAGCAGAGACAAAATACTAGACAAGAAGCAGCCAGCTTTCTGAGCTCTGCATGGGGACATCAGACAGAAGTGTGTCCTTCCAAAGAGCAATTGACTTGGGGGATGGGAGTAGGAGACATTTTTATTAATATTTATTTACAGCAGCTTTCCCTCAGGAAGTTTTCCCTGCTATCTTAAGGCAAGGTCTATGCATATGTAACTCTAAAGATCTGATATGGAGATTTTGGTCATAACGAGTTAATTAAATGAGGTGTTTTAGGAGTTCAATATTACATCGCTGCTGATGGCTGGCTGATTGTTTTACTTGCCTTTGATCAACTGTGTGAGTGGAGGGTCATCCCAATCACCGTGGGCCTACAGTATCCATCATCACCCCTCAGCCCTATTTGTCTTGCGTGTGTATGCAGAAAGCCTGCTTTTGATGAACTGTGAAAAGAAAGATGAACTGTTGTAATGAAAACATTCCCTCCCCAAGATCCTCTTTAGACAACATTCAATTGGTTTGACCTTGTCCCCTCTTGCAGAGGACGGTAATGATTCCTGCAGATGGCTGGGTCATTCCTTGGACACTTGGGAGTGAGGCAGCCAGATTCTCCATGTCCGTTAGCTCTCCAGCTATGTAGGCTGCAGCTGGGAAATGCAAGAGCAGCATGGGCAGCCATACCTGAGATAGTTGTTATCTAGCTGGTTGGAGTCTTCGCAGATATCCTGGGCTGCCTATTTCTACTCAGACTTCTCCTAGGTTCATGCACATGCATGCTCTAGTGCACAGCAGCTCACCCTTTGGAGCTGGACCTCTGGGGGCTGTAGGCTCCTCTGGATGAAGCAGAGGCACGGCCTGGGGGAAGCTGGTCAAGCCTGACTTTCCTTGCCCATCTGCCTGCAGTCAAATGGAAGCTTGCTTGTGGAAATATGCACAAATGAAGTGCATGCCTACTGGCTTAACTCTGCTGGTTTCCTCATTCTTCCTCTATTTCAGAAGTTTCTTGAAAACGCAGACTTTGCGTGCATGGTGGTTGTAAGGCATCCTGACACTTGGGCACAGGCCGGACACTGACCGTTTTTGCTTTGTCATGTTTCAGTGAAGCAAGACTGCCACTGATTCTCTTGGAAATAGCACAGCTACCAGCATCTTGGTGTCTACAATAAGGAGTCTTTTGCCAAATGCTGCTGTCTACAGCTCAGACTGGTAGGGGTGGACTTTTCTGCCTACCTCTGCAGCACGAATCACAAAGGTGTGACCCATTTGATCAGTTTAATCATGTTTCCTTCCATTTCAGGTGCTTTAGGGTTTAGAGCCTGAGCTGACTGCACTTCTCTTAGCCTCTGTGGGAGACACACAGTGGTTTAGTCACCTGGAAGACTGCAGCCTTGTCACTTATCCAAAGCCAAGGGCTCTGTGTTGGGGTGTCCCAGTTTGACTGGTCCAGGTGAGATGTGAGAGCAGCCAGAATGCTTCATCTTGTGTCAGCCCTAGTGCATGCTAACTCCACAGCTTGCCTGCAGCGCACTGAGTCTGCAAGCCCCCATCACTGTCCCTGGGAAGCAGTGCTTTCAGCAGAGATTTAGTGACATTCATTCAGGCAGCATTCCTCCTTGGCCATAAAAGATGTTCTGCCTGAGCAAGAGCTGGCAGGAGTGGAAGGCAGAGAAAGAGTGAGCTTGGGATTGCCATGTTGGATCTTCTCCAGACCAAGAAGGCTGTCCAAATGCTGATGTAGAAGAGAGGAAGAGGTCCCTCTGACCAGCATCTGAAGTGACGCAGTGAGGCTGCAGCCCTGAGCTGGCCTTGTCAGGCTGCTGCGTGGGTAGCAGTTCGCGATGCGTGCGGCAACAGGCATTGGGAGATTACTTGCTTCAGTAACTTGGGTTGAGTGTTCAGTACCCAAAGTAAACACTCCAGCCGCAGGTTTGCGAAAAGGCTTAATATCCTATGTTCAAAAAACACCTTTCATTCAGCCGCATCTTAAAGCATCTGTATGTCCTGCATGTGCAGAACAGAGGGTGAAGCTCAATTCAGCAACCATCGCACCAAGCAGCGATTGGAAGAGCACAGAAGGAACAATCAGGCAGTTACGCAATGCCTGAACACAGAGTGCAGCAGATGTGCAGGCCCTGGCCCTACTCCACATGTGTGGGCCCTGGCCATCAGGGATCCAGGTGGTCAGCGCTCCCAGAGACAACGTGGGCACACAAAGTGTTACCTGGGGACTGACCGGCGCTCACATCAATTGCATTCATGAGACAACACAGCAAATTCAGGTGTCCAAGTCTTGCTGGAAGGAATACTCCAAAATATCAAAATGACTGTTTGAGCAAAACCAAAAAAATCCCCAGAAACAGAGTCCCAAAAGAAAACTAAACACTGAACTTGGTCAGCTGAACTATTTGACAGTGTTCTCTGAGCTTTGGTGCCAGTACTAGACTAATCAAAAGGAAAACTTTGTCCTTGGTGCGTGTCAGCAGATCAGTGCAGGAGTTCCATGTATCTCTCAGGTATTGGGCTACTGATTGATAGCACTGCGCACAGATCTTGCTAGCACAGAAAGCTCTGCAGCTGCCTGGGGAGGGGAATAGAGAGTGAAAAAATTCCCCAGGAGCTGCCATCCCGGGGTCATTGTTCTATCAGACCTGTGTGTTTGCAGATATGCAAAATGAAGGATACAAGGAATGATATGCATTGCCTGAAAGTTATCTGTCAAGCTAAGTTCTAAATTTTCAGATGATGCACGAGTGATTCATTCAAAATTGAGATTTTTTTTTATTCCTATTTTTATCAAAAAAAAAAAAAAAGAATGATGGACCTAAGGATCTATGCAACTAGCAAATTAATGAAAAAGAAGCCCCTTTGAAAGCTAAAAAATTCAAATGCATTGCTGATCTTAAAAACTTTGCAGATAAAAGAAAAAATATCCACCCGTTTCTGGATTTTGGTGAAATCAGAAATTGCATGACTCTGCACTACCAGATGAATGTCAAATCTCGCACCTCATCAGCATTTATCATTATTCTCACTGAAGAATGAATCTGTCACAGACGAAGTGGAAGGTTGAAGGAGCTCGTTGGCCCTTGGCTGTTGCGTGTTTCTCAAAGCTCATTTTGAGAAGAGTACATAAGAGGACAAAAGGACGCAGAAGAGCAACGGAAAGAAGCTCAGCTTGGGAAGAAAGGGAGAGCTGCTTTCCGCAGGGATGTCTGCAATGCCTTTTGATTCTAAACTAGCCTGATACTCACACCAGCTTAGCCAAACTCTGACTTCCCTTAGGAGAAGCATCATGGTAGCCGCAGCATGGGGAGCCTCAGCCCCATGCCCCTCCATCCAGCATGCCCTCCTCCCATGCTGACCCACTGTGGGACACTCCTCTGGGAAAAGGCCCATTGTTTAATGCTCCATCGTGAAAAACGGATGGGATTAAAGAAAAGGAAGGCCTAAAATCACAGGCCCAAAGAAATTGCTGAGAAGGCAGCAGATTTGCTGGGCCTTAAACCCTTGCTCGCCTCACAGTGTTTATAACCATGAGGGTGTGCATGCTGCTGTTTCACACAGGTCTATCTAATATATGCATGGCAGCGTGCCCTTGGCTTTTTGTTTTTATTTAATCTTTGACTCAACAGTGTTGGAACTTGCTTCCCCGTGAAATCGGAGAAGGAGGGATTGTTGTGTGCGTCAGGTTTTGCTTTTGTTTTGCTTCTCTCCCTTTTATTGAGTTACGTAAAGAATCCCAGCAATTCCTGGCTGCTCCTGAGTGCTTGGGTGTCCATTTGTTTCTTTTTGCTGGAGTCATGTTGTACTTAGTGTAAAGACCACCACACTGGCCACCACTGGATGGATGGGTTAGGATACTGATGAGGACAGCTGGTCCAGCAAGGAGCCTTATTCTTACAACAGCTGAGAAACCCTTCAGTTTTTATTTTTTTTATTTTTTATTTTTTTGGATTTGGAGCACCCTTTAAGGGGATGTTCTGTTTATAATTTGGGATTTTCTCCTGGATGATCTCAGGAGGGACAACTTCGCTAAATCCCTCCTCCCATCAGACAATGATCCATAAAACCAGATAGGTGTTCAGAAGCAAAACACCCTCCAGAGAATTAAGAACCAGCTTTGTGACTTTCTGCTTTGATAGCAGAAATAGCACAAAAAACTGATCTGGGAGAAACTTTTGAAGGTCATCTCACCCTTCCACCAGCCTCCAGATAGGATCAGCTGTGCTGAAGGTACTGGAGTTGAGATAGTTATCTCAGCTATTGCTCAGACCTTCCCACGGCAGTGTTTTCACACAGCTAACCATCCGAGTGCTTCATGAGTCTCACAACTGGAAAATGTCTCTTAACATCTCACCTGAATTTCCTGTGTTGCACTTTAAGCCCGTTACTTCCTTTCCTGTCTCCAGCAGACATGAAGAGCAGTTTATCCTTCCTGTTTGCAGTAGCCTTTCACACACTTGACAGGTGTTATCACGTCTACTCGTCTTCAATTCCCTAGACTAAACATACCCAACTCTTTCAGTCTTTCCTCATAGCTCATGCTTTCTAGCCCTCTGATGCCTGCTGGACTCTCTCCAGTTGGTCAACATCCTTCTTGAAGCCTGATGCTTACAAGCGGACACAGATTGATTCAACTGGTTGTTTCAGCTCAAAGGACAGAGAAGAGTAATTTCAAAGTTGGGGGATCCTCACTGCTAATGACCTACTCGCTCCAGCTGCAACACCTCTGTGCAACTTGGCTCTGGGTCAGACTGGCAGTCTCCCTAAGAAGGGGTACATTCATAGATGAATATCAACACCTTGAATTTGTCCTGGAACCTAAAAAGCAACGGTAGCCAAGAATAAATAAATAAATAAATGCTCTGAAGACCATACAAAGAACAAAGCATCCTCTCTGTGGACTGTTAGTACTCAGGGACAAATGGCATTGTCCCAGTGTCACAGAATGGGAGCTTCTTCCCTTTCATTTCCCAAGGCTTATTCTTCAGTTGAAGGAACGTGCCAGTATGTGTAATTCTGCATTTGCAAAAAGCCCAAAGCAAGGTCCAGGAAGACTTGTCTGTACATTTAGCACTGTACAAGGCCTGGAGGGAGTGCATCACTTTCGAAATCATGAAATATTGGCCTCTAAGCAAGGAGGAGGGCTTGTTCCCTGGACCACATGAACACAGCTCTTGGGCTCCTGGTTCTGCTCCTAGCTCTGTGGTCAGCACTGGGATCCTTGCAGGGTGCTTAATCGCATGGTGCAGACGTGCCCTAAGGACCTCACTGGGTTTTGGGAAAGGTTCTTGCTCCTAGAGTCAGTTTTCAGAGCAGAAGGATTTCTGCTGTCTGGTTTTATTGTCACGTTGCAGACTTTTTCCCTTGAAATTGCTCTTTCCAAACTTTAACCTTAACATCCCCCAAAGAGCCTGCACTTCATAAGCCAAAATCTTTAGCTTCTGTCATGAGAAGACAATAGAAGGACGTGTTAAAACAGCTACGCTGCTACACCTCAGGCAAAGCTCAGCTCCACGCTCTTCTGGGGAACTGCTCCAGTACATATTGGCTAGGATTTGTGCCAAGAATTTTCAGTTAATATTTGCAAAATTTAATCACAACAGCCCAGATTCTGTATTGCCTTAATCCCGTTGAATTGTTCCTTAGTCCACAGCAAGTGCCTCAGGTTTCAATTAGACCATTCATGGTTATGGGTGCTTTGGAATAAGAAGGGATCAAAACCTGATTCTGGAAATCTGGTTTCAAAATGTGTTCATCCAAACCAAGGCTGCATTCAGCTTTGCAATCCATAGTATATTATAAAAAAGGAAGGTTTAAAAGCACACTGTGCCTGGACCATTGTAACAAACGACTGCAAGGACCAGACTTGCTGGAAAGAGGAGACGAGTATAGAGTGGCTCTTTGCAATGCACCTCCTTGGAAAGCTCCTTCTTTAAGTGAAAGAGAGATGAAACCAGATAAATAATCAGGACCTACCCCAAGAGACAGGCTTGCCCCCTGAGTGCCAGATAATAACAAACGATGTGTCTGTAATCCAAAGCAGAGATACACTGGCATTTTCTTTGACATCAAATGCAAAAAGGGAACAAATAGTTCTGTAAAGTGGTTTTTATGAGACAAGGTGAAAGATCTTTCACCAGAGAGAGGATTCTCTCTGGGGACGGCTGTTCCCATATTCACATTTCAAATCAGCGTGAAGAATCTAGCAAAAAGAATATGTGTATATGTACATAATAATATATAATTTCAGGAAGAAAAGAGATGCTAAGAGATGCTGCTGCTAAGACGAATCAATAAAAAGGACATACCCAGGAAGGCAGAGAAACTGAAGGGGAAAGATCTTGTAAGCAAGAGGGAACTAAACCTATTTGTGCGGAGGGTTTTTATTTCAGCCTGAAAGCTCCTTCCGAATGTAACTGCACAGAGGAGCTCCCCTGAGTGGCAGCCACTGTGGAACCTGGTGGGCACCCCTGGCAACAGCAGCACAGGGCGGCCAGGGAGGAACAGGGTCTGCGCCGTCCAACTGAAGGAAATAATTCCAGCACAACAGAACTGACTCAGTTATAATTTGACCAGATCACTCTGTGTCACTTCTCCACAAATATTAAATGCCCTCCAGAAGGGCTGCTCTGAAAGCAATGCCTCCTGTTTTATCATGTTGGCCCATGACATCAGACGTGGATGTTGGTGGTATGGCAGTAGAGGTTGAACTTTCCCACCAATACCCCACTCCATTTTGTTGCCATGTGACAGATGGCAGCAGAGGGGCACTCTGACCGAATGGCGTCTGACATGGGAGAGCGGATGAAGTAAAGGAGGCATTACTTTCAGAGCAACCATCGTATTTCAATAATACGTATGCGGTTAAATAGCCTGGGCTTGGTCCTGTGCCCTTCAAAAGATTAGAGGGCAGGGTTCAACTTACTGCAGGACATTTTACTGTTGTGCATTAAATCTACCTTTAAAAAAACACGGCGAGCTTTGTTTTCTGGTTATTTCCTAAGGACACAGTTGGCTCAGCAGTCCTGGGTTTCACTGGAACACCTGCTCTTCGCAGGCTCTGCCGACTGAAGGACAAGGTAATAAGGTAACTTACCCAAAGGTCACATGGTGAGTAAAGTAGGATTAGCACTCAAGTTCCTCCTGGCAACTAGTCCTGTGCTGCGACAATTAGAAAAGGTTAACCACCCTCTTTTAGCTTTTGTTTTTCGTCTTCCAGAACGTGGCAGCACGTACACAGGGCTGGGCTGTGTTGCATCTCCTCAGCACTATTGTGGAAAAAAAAAACAAAACCCACAAAACCACCAAAAAAAAAAAAAAAGCAAAGAATTCACCCCAAAAAGGGCTTTGAAAAGCCATCATATCTGGTAGGATGTGGTGCTTAAGTGAGAACAGAGCAAAATGCTGGATTAAGCTAAGCACACTGAATATGAATTGTGGAAAATGACCCGCTCCCTCTGTAATCCCCAGAGCAGCACATGGCCGCTGTGCGACACGTTGTCGTGCTGCTTCCCATCTTTGCTTGGAAGGCAGCCTGGCTTCCCTTGCCCATCTGCCCCAGAGGTGCAGCAAACATTAGCAAAGGGTCAGCTAGCTGAGTTAGAGATGTCCTGCCTCAACTCCTTGCCTGAGACCACTTGTCTGGGCCCCCACACAGGCACCCGACACCCCCCAAAACGCCTGATTCCTCTTGTTGGGCTGTCCATGTTCCTGGGCGGTCAGCTCTTCATGTGGGGCAGCCCCAGAGTGCCGGTCCTCCTTTGGGGGAGTTTTGTTCTACTTTTGGCAGGAGAGCATCAGTAATCTAAAGGACTCCTGTGTGTCCCCCACCCACAATTTTGGCGGCATACAGATAACAAAATCACCAAGCTCCCTGCCCTCAGCTCCCAAAGCCACCCCCCTGGGACTGTTCCCACTGGGCTGTGCAATGTCAATGCGGCCCGGGACCTCACTGTTTCCAAGGGAGGCCAGCATGCTCCTCCCAAGGAAGGTGGGTCTCCTGAATCTTCCCCTAGTCCCTTGAGTGCCACACCTCCCTCCTTCTCTCATTGGTCAGTGACCATGAAGACCAGCTTATCATGTCGCTGGAGCTCGCTGAATGCATTTTGCCCACAGCCTTCAGCAGAGGTAGATGTGGGACAGGCTCGCCTGCCATAGGCCCAGAAAGTGCATACGGCACTGGGCAATGTAACTGGGTGCTGCATTCCTCCTTCTCGCTATAAATATAGCCTTAGGGTAAAGGGTTGGAATAAAAATAATCCTTTCGCCTATTGCTCTGCGCAGTGGCAGTGCAGTCATTTATTTCCCTGCCTGCTAACTGCTTGAAATTCAGGTAGCTCTATCAGCTGAGAATTTACTGGATCATTCATCAGAAAGCAGCTGTTTCAGAGCCAGTCAGGGACCACCACCTCCCAAATACTGGTTGTCGGCCTTTGCATTACTTAAATTCACAGTCATTGAGAGTATTTGCAAAACTGAGACCTATTCCTGAGCTGTGAGCAGGACAGCTTGACTTTAAAGAGTCAGCTCATATTTCTCGTGTGTTAGAAAGAGCACCTGTTTAAACTATGCAGGTCTGATGAACAGTGGGTATGTTTTGGGCACTGACCCGTTAATAGAAAGGGTGGGGCTTTGCAGTCATTAACAGCAATCAGCAACTGAAACAAACACAATGAAATAAATCAGCATTTTCTTTAATCCAAGGACAGGCAGGAGGGTGAAGACCAGGACCAAAATAAACGTCTAACACATCATGCCTCATCCCCAGTTGCTGGCCCTCTGACAAGCCCTCCACCGAGAGCCTCAAAAACTCATTAACCGTTTCTATTCCTACAGAAATCCCAAGTACTAAACTGTAGCTAATGACCCTGGCAAAAGGGTCTAGAGCAAGACGTTGTAATCAGAGCATCTCAAGCAAAAATTTCATACTATCTCTTCTAACACCTTTTCGTAAACCTTGATTAAAAGTCTAAGAAGAAAGAGCAAACTTTCTCTGCAAGTTTTCATCAGCAAGCAAAAGTGAGTTTGCACATTTTGCCTCCTCCTTGTCACTCATTGCAAAAGTGGCTGTCAGAGGGAGCATTACTGCCCATCTGAACCAAATATCTCCCTCAGCCAGCTGCCCTGCAAGTAACTGCTCTCGTGAGTTCTTTCAGCAGGATCCTTAGATTCT
Organism: Penelope pileata; assembly: GCA_013396635.1. NCBI lineage: Eukaryota > Metazoa > Chordata > Aves > Galliformes > Cracidae > Penelope > Penelope pileata. The sequence continues at coordinate 2,455,498 of WBMW01003581.1, read as the reverse complement.
ACCATTCATGAGCTCAGCACAATTCTTTCTAGTTCTATCATTCATAAGCTGATGTGCAAGCAGGATGGATCGTTGGTCTGTAGCCGCCTATCTGCCTTTCTGAAAGCACCTGTATGTGTGCCACCTAAAATAATCAGCTGGGCTGCCCCTCACCCACAGCTCTGAGGACATCACTGAGTTTGTGAAACCTTGGGTGGCTGCCCGCTCCCGGGGCCAGCCCTGGCAAATGCAACTCTCAGTCTGCTCCGTGCATTAGCATTGTCCATCTCAGCAGCCCAGAGGGCTCGAGTGCAGGGTTATGTATGCCTTCTGATATAGGCAGTGATCTCTTCTGTGGCCACTAAGCTCAGAAAGCACATCCAATGCCTACAACAAAACCAATCAACCGCCAAAGAGCTAAATGGCAGAAAGCGTTTGTGTATGAAACACTCGTGGCATTTGCACGGTGCCTTGACTGGGTGCTGGACACATAATACTTTTGGAGAGCTCCAATGTTATAGGACTCTGTAAGCCATGCACAGCCCTTGCTGTGTCACAGCCATGTATGGCCACTTGTGACTTGGTAATGTCATTAGAGGTCACTAGCACCACAGAAAATTCTTCAATATAGAATTGTTTTACGAAAGGTCAAACCTATCAAAAATAATGGATTTTTCACTACATCAAAGACAGTTTACTGACATTCAATGCAGCACTTTTCCTTAGATCCTGGAGGAAGGAACGAGCCTCATAAAATAATAAATATCCTTGCATTTTATCTCTTGATGCCTCTATCTATGGAGGTATTTATATGACCCCCATAAGCAGTCTCTGGGCCCTTACCTGACCTGATTAGAGAACAGATCTACTAAACAAAACCATGGTTTGCGTGCAAACCAAACTCATCTTCTTAAAATAGCTTTCTGGAGGAGAGACAAACCTCCTAGGGAAGTAGAGTTACTCAAGGAACATTTTGCTGTGGTAAGCTTTCTTTTTTTTGTTACACAGGACATCGCTTGGTTGGTGCCATGCAATTTAAAGAGTTTATCTCTCAAGAGCTGATGGCAGAGCCAATCAAAACACCAGGGGCTGAAACTTCACTGTATGTCAAATCTTTTGCAAACCAGAAGAGGTCACATGCCTGAGTCTTGGCCCACCAGTGAATTCCCCATGAGACAGGGATATTAACAGAAGAGCTCTTATAACCCCCTTGGCAGAGAGTTGGGGCAAATGAGCACAACCAGACCCATGGTGTACTGCAGCTACTCCTGGGTGCCAGAGGAGGCTGTCATGGTGTGGCTGAGCAAACCCTGATGCCACTCTGATGTGTGCGATACATTTGTGCTGGTCCCAGGGGTCACAGGCAGTGCAAAGGTAACTTCAGAGATCATTGTGGGGGGAGACCAGACCTTCCCCTTCTTACAAGCCACTGAGTCATGTTCCCAGAGATGGAAGCAGCATCTGCCATGTGGCTGGCAGCGAGGGGCTTTAGGGCTGGCCTGCACCAGGGTAGGGGGCTTTTATCCCCTCTTATCAGCTCACCAGAGCTTCTTCCCACTGAGGACTTGGCAGCTTGGCAGCTGCAGGCCTGGCTGATGGGGCAGGGGGGATTAACATAAGAAACCTCTCTAGGGAAGGTGTGCCCTGGCACTGGAAACATGTCGTCTTGTCACCAATAGCATCTAGTTGCCACATCCTGATTACTCTCCCATGATGACAGCACAGCCCTGGTGGTGCTGAGGGGATCCCCATCACCCCTGGCTCCAGCAGCCCTCGGCCCTGCAGCTCCCTCCCAGCTGGCATCCCCTGTGCACCTTGCAGCAGGCTGGGTCCCCACACCTGCCAGCAGCCCATCTCTGTCCCCGTCCCACTGCCTGGCCCATGTCCCAGCCTTGGGGCTGCATTGTCCCCATACCCATGCCCTACTGTGGGCAGGGGGAATGAAGGACAAGTGCTGAGCCTCACTACTACTTTCATGGGGATTTCACACTCTGGTGAAGGGAGGGAACAAGCTGCAACCTTCCTGAGAGTGAAAGGTCACTGCCCTCAAAAGAATACCTGCGCAATAAATCATTTTGAAGGATTGCTGGGCCAACCTGGGACACTGGAACCTGGAAGCTAGCAGCACAGTAAAGCATCCCCTGCTCCAGCTTCTGAAGCAACACTGCAGTATCCACTGCTCTCCAAAGCAGCACACCTACACTTCCAGGTGATCTTAAACATCACCTGGGATGCCCTAGCCATTGACTCAGAGATGCCACTCGAAGTCATGAAGGGGGCTCAAGAGGCCAAGAGACCTTTTTTTTGCAATGATTTCATCCCATGGAAAGCGGGAATGCCAGAACCAGGCACAAAACCTCTCAGAGAAAACCTTTCCAGGCTCCAGCTCAGCATGCCACCTGCCGTCATCATTTCTCCAACTGTTCTCAGGAGGCTCTTACAGCAGATGCATCTGAGCTGCAGCCAAGTTGGCATGAAGTTTGCATGAATCTTGAGACGTTTTATGACCTTAATAATGTTTAGCAGAAATAAGCAGGGCTCTTTACAGTCCAGGCCCAACCTAGTTAAAAGCATTTCTTAGCAGGGTGGTAGGTGCATAAATCAGTGTCTATCCTCTTGCCTCTCTGTCATTGACCTTTCTGTGGGAGGAGAAACTGTGCGGAGACATGTGGATTGCAGAGTACGCTCATGTGCCATTGTGCTGGCACCGTATCCATTACAAGCTTCTGCCCTTATTCTTAGACGACATGTTCCAGTAATAATACACCCCAGTGAACTTTTCCATCATGAGATCATGATTTCTTCCATAGGGGATTCAGTAGCATTTTACAGTTTACTGGCCTATAGCTGGCCAGTAAGAGTTTTCTCACTGCAGCAATGCCATGCTGCAAAGTTTTCTAAAGTGAAAAAGGAGTGTCCGATGTTTTAAGCAGAGATTCACTTCCACTTTTACACCTGCAAAAAGGAAACTTTTCTTGAGCAAAAGTGAATCTGCGTTTTTATATACTAGATTTTATATACCTGATTTATGCTTCCCGTCAGACAGCTCTGAAGGCCAAATACTTGGACTGACAACCATGAAAAAATTGTGAGCACAGGGACAAAAAGCAAATGCTAATTTTGCTACTGAGATCCCTGAAAGGGAGATTTATACTTTTGAAAATGCCTAAAAAGAAACTCATGATGTTGTGAATAAAGCATCAATATATTGTAAGCAGGACAGGGCATCACTGTTGATTTATATTGATGTAATATAATCATGCTTGTTATAATCATTTCAAAAGGAAGATATTCAGAGAGAAGTGCAGTGGATGACTCAGGTCTTTGTCATTGCAAAACAATAAAAACTGCAGAATTTATAGCTGTATAGTCAAGTTTTTATTAACACCAAATGTAATTAGATAACAAAGTCCATCTCCTAAGCCTTTTCTCAAGACATGGTCTGGCCAAAGTTCTTCCCTCAGCTTTGTTTAGCTCAGATCCTAGATTGCATGAAAATGGTTCTTGGTGAGAAAATTGCACCCTACAGAGAGAGATTTAAGGAACTCTATCTATTTGGCTGATCAAAGAGACAGCTAAGAGACAACTTGATTGGGGTTAGAAAGTGTCTGCATGAGAAAGTTTGCCCAAGAAAGTATCTAGAAAGAGGGGTTCTTTGCTCTGAAATGTGTAAGTTGAAGTGCGGATAATTAAGAGCAGAAATAAGCCTTTAGTAGTGAAGGTGTTAGCACTGAAGTAGATTCTCACGAGACTTCCAGATTTTCCATTCTTTGAAGTCTTTGATTCACAACGGCTTTATTTTTATTTATTTTTATTTTTTTATTTTTTGTAAAAAATAGGGCTGATTTAATCACAGATCGTTTGTGGGACCAAATAAAAAATAGATTGATTGCATGAAAAACTACTGCCCATGACTTGGCTTGAGTAGATCTCTTCTTTAGGCATTCCCATAGCTATTCCTAGAGCCCCAACCCATTGCATTATCTACATCAGTAGACCGCAGAGCCCTTTTCTCCATGGCCAGTCTCAAAACATGCCTAGAGCACTGGCTCTGTGCAGAGGTGGAGCCTCAAACAAAACCACTATTTTCCAGCCTTTGCTTTTAAAGTACCCCATTCTTCAGGACCACGAGTAGCTGGCAGATCCAGTCCTCCTCTGTAAGTTCTTAGAGCATGTGGTTGGTAGTTCAAAATGTAATTTGCCTTGGGGTTGAGATGGGATCTGGGAACAACTTAGCTCTTTTCTCTGTACCTGAAGTGCACAGAAGATGAAATTCAGATGACGAAAGTTCTGCACAGATTTCTTTCTCTCAGTGTCAATGTTTCTCTCTTTGTTGATGTAATTTTAAGTTTGGGTCAGTTCCTTGACTAGCTCCACTGATAAACCAGACTTGCTCCTAGTACAAAAATCACACTGAATTCTTCTTTCTCCTCCCCAAAACTGATTCTAGGTCCTTGGAAAAACCTCACAAGAGTCTTCTGCAAATAGTTTTTTTAATCCCTTCTGTTGCTTGCTCTGTCCTATTTCCATCCTCCAGTCCCTCTCTTTGTAGATATGAGCTACGTTCCCACCGACGTCATTAGCATATCAATTGTTTGCTTCGAGGACGGTCATTATGACTCCGTTTGTCTCTGTTATTACTCCTTGCCCTTAGACTGGTGCTGGAGGCCTTGTCAGCACAGGCAGAAACAGAAAGCATTGCATGATAGGGCAATGACCATAGCAACAACATCACATTAATCAGGGTCTGTAGTCTGTGCAAAGACAAACTTCCCAAACCATCAAACTGTGATGCAAGAGAGCATCAAGTTTCCTTTCAGTTGAGAAACTACAAATCCCCCAGATATTCCCCCCCAAGACTTTCCTTCTGCAGGTGAGAACATGAATCAGCCTGCAACAAGTTAACCCTTCGCAGCCCTTTCAAAAGACAATCAACACTTCATGTCACTGTGGATGTTAGAGTGAAAGACTTCTCAGCTGTCTGAAGCTTTTCCTTTGCAGCCCTCATTGGGAGCTGATTGTTTGGTTTCCCCTGCTTTAGGGAACGTGCCTCAGACAGTCAAGGCTGAGCAGCAAACCTCACAAATACCATAGGACTTCTAAAAAAATAGGCTGATTCAGGTGTTAGGAAAGGAATAATATTGATTCATTTATATGCATATGTTAAAAATAAAAAAATGTGTACTTATCGAATGGATCTCATCATTTGTTCCAAGAGCAATGACGTGACTGTAAGCTGGTGATGTCAAAGTGCACACGGAGCACCTCTACCATTGTTGATTTGCCAAGATTTTAACACCCTCAGGCGTGATATGTACCTTTGAAGTAATCAGCTCAAGTTCAGTCACTCAACATTGGAGATGCGCACAGGGCTCTGTGGCAACATCGACAGATCATGCACATTGGGAGGCACAGACACCTTTATATTCACCCAAATAGCTTGTTGAGAAAGTGGGAATTATTGCTGACTTCTTTAGGAGTGGAAAATGAGATAAGTTAGGCTTTCAAGTTAGATATTTCTGCTAAAAAGATTGTAAATTCAAGAGATGCGACAGTTTAAAACTGCTGGTTCCTTATCTCCTTGACTTATCCTCTGGTGCACTGAATGTGCTCTCCAACCAGGGCAGACATCCAGCTGTGCTCTCCCTGTGAGGCAGAGCAAGAGATAGAGGCAGGAGGTGACCACTGCACAAGCCCAAAGCGACCAAACCTGGAGGACACCAACCAGGCTGACAGGGGCTGCTGTTACCCGGAGTTCCCAACACAGAGGAAGTCTGACCAGGACAGTCAGGCCTTCAGGGCAACATGGTGGGAGTGCCACCAGCCTCCAGAATGGACAACCAAAATGTAGTAGTAAATCCGTCCCTATTCTTCATGCTTGTCCTTCCAGCTGAGCCGCAGGGCAGGGGAAAGTACTCATGTCACAGTGATGATGCTACGGCTGTGAGAGTTTGGCAGTCAGCAAGCGGTTATGGTGTCAGATCAAAGGTTGGCTTGGCCCTCCAAAGGAGGTCTTTGGATGTGTGCAGATGCAGACTCCACTAAGAAAGCCACTCAGCCTGCCCAGAGAGCAAGGGGAGACCTCCCTGGGCCTGAAGCCCACTGTTTTCAGTTTGTAGTCGTGGAACATTTGTTTGCAAAGCAATATTCAGTCAGCCACAAGTCACAAGGTTCAGCCCTCTTGGATTGTGCTTCAGGAACCTTAAACAAACAAACACAAAATCATGGGATAAGGAAAAAAAGAAACATTTCCTGAGGAAACGCTCACAAGTGTGACAGCAGAAGATGGCCAAACTTTCACAAATTAGTGGGTGAGCCAGGATTCACTCTTGGGTCTCCTCTGAATCCTCGTGCTGAATTGCAGCCCATGGTTTACTGGTGGGCTAGAGTAACTCCTGTTCACAACATAGCATGGCTTGGTTTGATAGGGCCCATGTTGCCCATGGGGACAGAATTGAAGTCCTAGACATTTTTCTCCTTGTGCATGTACGTCCCCAGCCTGCGGACCAGCAAGCTCAGCCTAGTTGCGAGCAATGAAGCATGAGTGAGTGTGAATGAAGGCACGAAGAGAGTGATCTTGAGGCAGGAGGTAACATGATCCTATAGATGTCCCCTTAGCTGTGGAGTCCAGTGACTTGTTTATAAAAAGTAGCACAGTTAGGAGTCACCTCTCTCTGGAGAGAGAAAAGGCAAGCTGCCAAATGGGAGTGTATGGCCTGCCGTGCACAGAAGATGGTAGGAAGCTGGCCGCAAACTTAGGCCCTGTTCTCAGCTCAGTCACTGACTCATGGACACATTGCACAGAACACTTCTTCGTGGATGGTCTCCATATTTAGGCAATGTGAAAGATCAACTTGCTTTTGCAAAGTGCATTGAGATCACCAGATGTCAAGTGCTTGAATGTGCCTGAGGGACGCTCTGTCCTGAGCAAGGGCTCTGAAGTTCCCAAAACATGTGCCACTCCACCAGCAAAGGGATGCCTCTGACCTTTACAAACTCCTTGTACCAGTGCGTCGTGATAATGGAAAGCTACATGGCCTCTATTTTATTCCCAGGTAGAGAGCTCTGCTATTCTTAGGCTGAGTCTGTGGCAGTCGTTTGACAACACTGGATCACAGGAGTCACTCATGGAGCTCCATCATACCCGAACAATAGTCTAGACAATAAACCCTCCTGGAAGCAATAGAAATGTGGATGCTTTGCATTGACTCAGGTCACAATCCTAGGAGGATAGCACTTTATCTTCAGCACTTTATCTTCAGCACTTTATTTAGTTCATCAAAACAGTAATTTTGAGCCCTGAAGCTGAAACAGAAAAGTTCATATGCCAACTCTTGTTAGCAGTGGCACCTACTTCCATGTAATATCTTCATGTTACTGCAGATAAAAATTATTTACTAATAAAAACATTTATAAATTATATCTTATTTGTTATAAATAACTTTTTACTATTTATCCTGGCACTTGCTGTCAACTTTTGAAACAAAAACTGGTTGCTAATCTTATTAAAGTACTTATCTACAAATCCATCTGAGTTCTTCTGCAAATGAGCTGTTCTTTAGGCAGATCTAGATTTCCTCCTACAAGTGTTAGTGAGGCTTGACTGTCAGTTTTGACATCTCCACCTTCTATTTACCGGTTCTACCCTCTCTTTTCTGAAAAAAGAATTCCTTTCTGAGGAGTAGAGTAGATGGTTACACAGTAGAGTAACTCTCAAAAAAATCAACAAAGGGCAACGGATCCCAGACAGATCTGAAGGCACAAGGAAAGGTTTTTCTGAATATCAGCACCAAACACAGCCTGTGTTTTTAATGATGGGCTGCACTTTCCATTGCTATCCATCAGCTAACCTTCCTAAGTGCTGACACTAAGATGATATAATCAGAAATAAAAGATGAGATATAGAAGCGTGATTTGCAGATAATTCAATGTAAAAAACTGATTTCCTTAGAGAAGGCCACAGTTCAAAAGGCATTTGTTAAGACGAGACACACAGCAACACCTAAATGAATTTCCAAAGTTTCAGTAGTTAGTTGAATGTATGAAGAAAATCAGAGTAATGTACTGAGCGTCAGTAAGCCTTTGTTTGCAGAGGACACTCTCAGGCCACACTGACGAACCTGGAACACTGTGGCCAACTGCCTCATGGGCAGCCACAGTGGATCCTTCTGGTGTTGTTTAGAGCATGAGTGACTGGTTCCTTTCCTGGTCCACTGGGGAGCTTCCAGGCAGCAAATATTTTTCCATACACTTGGATATGCAGAAACTGAGATTCTCTCCCTCAGGAAGTAGGTGAGAGGAGACCTGAAACACCGCTGCAGCAGTTGCCTTCTGCCTGCTGTCCTCCCTGCTGCCATACCGCAGGGCTCAAGCACAGGTGAGCAGCTGTGTCACATGCAGGGCGCGTGGTATTATTTATACTTCTTACAGTTGTGGCATCTAACAATATAAAGCATTACAACTGCTAGATGTGTATGCAGACTTAATGGGTCTCTGATGCTGCTGTTTGCATCAGCATAGATCAGCAAAGGATCCTTCCGGGGTGCTACAGTTCCAAGTATGGCTTTACAAGGCATCAAAAATGCCAGTCACCGCAGTGATATATAGCACGCCATGCTGATAGTGCTCAGGGCTAGTGCCTGCTGGTGTCACTTCTTGCTTGCAGAGCCTTAGGGCAGCTCTCTGCTGACACGTGGCTGAGGGATGACACGAGCAGAGGGCAGGCAGAGGAGCAAGGCAACAGTGGGGTGGGATGGGAACGATACCAGCAGGTAGACAAGCAAACCACTGGTGCTCTGTTGAGCAAGGAAACACAGCCGAGACAAACGGTAGTGCAAAGATGAGATTGTTGCAGAAACATGGATTTGGGGAATGCCCTGCTCAGTGGCCCCTCTGGAAAGAGCACAGTTAATTTCTCAGCCTGGAAAAGAGTGCTTCTTTGATGCCTTTGGCTTCGCTTACCTTGGGTACACTGGGACTGTGAAGATGCTGGCCTGCTAAACAGTTCTTGAGCCAGGAATTTGCTACCTCTGCCCCACACTGCTTGCTTTCACATCCTTAGAACAAAACAGCCACAAGACCCACACCCTCAAATCTTGTCCCTCACAAGGTCTGAGGCTCAGATCTGGCACTCCATGTACAGCCGAGGGCAGAGGGCTTACAACCCAAACAGAGCCACAATTGCTTTGTGTTTCTACAGAACTGAAGGGATAGGCACAACCTGTCTCACAAGAGGTCACACTGTTCCTCCAGATCCATCTCCAGTCCTGTACAGAGGAGCAGTCCTGGCTAAGACAAGGTGGTTATCTCTAAATGATGTCCCTGGGCTACGTTTGCAGGATCCTTGACTGCACTTGTGTCTTCATGAGGAGGGTGAGAGCTATGGTCTCAAGACACATGCATGGCCACTGGCTGGGCCAGCTTTAGCTGGTTTATCACCTGTGAAGGGCATGCACAATACTTGGTGAGGAGTTGTCCATGCTCAATGGAAGCAATGCCAAGTGAACAAGAAGATAAAACAGGCATCCCTCTTCTGTTCATTTATCATAGCAAATCAAACATAATCTCTTTTGGCAGCAGATTTACGGGGCAGAGACTCTTCCGTCACTGTTCAGCACAGTGGCCCAATCCTTCTGACGGCTCCTCAAGACTGCCTCAGCCACCAACTCCCTGACATTTGGGGACCAGTGAACTGCTGGCATCCCAGAACATCTCTCACAAGACACATGTCCTGCTCTCAGTCCTCAACAGTCCAGCACAGCTCCAGGGCAGCTGCAGACCACTTCCTGAGGGCCCTCTGGCATCACTCATCACTCATCAGCCCACTTGGGCAGTCCTCAGAAAGATTAGGGTTAAAACGGTAGCAGAGTGGCGTTGCCTTCTGCCTGTTTTCTTCTTTTTTTTTTTTTGGTGAGATAACCTCTAAAAGAAGTGGAGCTATGAAAGCTCAGCCCTTTCAAAGTATCCAGAGTCTGTCAGTAGCACACAGCATTGGCCATAGAATGCCTCTGCAATGAAATGGACTCCCACAAAGGCAGTTGCTCTGTTTCTATTGTTCAATAATGTAAAAGAAGAAGAAAAAGAGATAAAAGAAAAAGAAAAGCACCATTAAAAGAACACATTTCACACGAGGCAGGGCATGTTGAATTCATTTTTAAGGTATTGGCCATATGGTCATTTCCATTTCAGAAAACTCATGTTCGGCAGGATCCTAAGTGCACACAGACAAAACGAATGATAAATGAGCATCTGCTTGCTTAAAACCCAGTGTTTGACATAGTTTGTTTTCTTAAGCAATTAAAACACATCTTGGCAGTCTCCATCCCATTCCAGAAGGGGACTAGTATCTCTTCCTTTCACTTTGATTAAATGTTTGCTTTGATAAAATACTTAGTAATATGCTTTTTTTAATGTTAGCTCATTCACAGAAGAGACCTGACTAATGGAGGAGGATTTATACTTTTGGGGGCCTCTGACATTTCTTTTACTCCTTGTCCTGACATTTGAGGAGGCTTACAAGTTTCCCAGCAAACTGAGGTTACTTTGAGAAGAGATTACCATTCAATTAAAGCTGATCAAAAAAACTTCTCCTCTGGTCTTATATCATCCTAATGGACAACTGAAACATCCACAAGTGCTGCCAAGGAACAACTCATTAATCTCTGAAGAGGTGCAGGTGTGTTTCTTAACACAAAGGGCATCCTGTTTAAAAAGAGTGGAAATGCCACTAAGATACCAAATGGCTACCATAAAACTTCAAGATTCCTCCTCCAGCTTCTCTGAAAACGTATCAGAGTGCAGGGTTGACAATCTGTCTGCTTTTTCAGAGTTTCCCCATAGGTAGGCTCCAATCAGCAATAATTAAAAACAAAATACATTAATCACACAGCACTCTCAAGCGTTTCTAACTTAACATGAAAAACCTATTGGAATGCGCTAATGGTTTTTCTATTTTAAAAGGAAACTGATTATTTGGCCCAGCCCAGCAACATGAAAATTCAGTGGGTAAGAAAGAATTTTGTGAATAAACAGTGAGAAGTATTTCATTTGGCATTGACTTGAAGACCTCTGGAGAAGCAGCCATTTTGCTGAAATATGGTATTTACGCTACTTTGACATTACACTTTGTTTAAATACAGTAAGATAATTTAACCACATCTGTAACAGGCCGAAACGCTTGCTATTCAGCATTTCCCCATCTGCAGAATGTGTGGCCTTGTCTGGAATAGCAGAGGTCAGGGGAGAGGCGACGACTGTGCTGCCTAGTTGGATAGCGTTCATTTGGATGTCTGAGGACTGCAGAGGTGGCCCAAAGACTTCTGCTGACTTTAGGCAGCGTTGATCCAGGTCTTCAATGCTGCAGTTTGGCACAAAGTGTCTCATTCGGAAGTACTGCTGAAAGATGACAGCGTTTATGTTGAATCCACTTCTGGTCTACTCTCACCATGAAATTGGGTGAGATCTGATAGTCTGCTAAAAGATCCACTCTTTTGTTACTTTCTATCCATCCTACTCCATCTGGGCATGGTATTGTTCTAAAGAAGAGGATGGATTTTCACAGGAGGAAAGTCTGTCTACAAAAGTATTATTTATATTAAGAAATAATAGCTCTGACATGCCAGGGTGTCTTACAAAAATTGAGTATTAAAATGGACAGGGTAAATTTTGCTTATGCAAAACATTATAATCATTTTTTTCCACCCAGAAATGTAAAAAAAAAAAAAAAAAAAAAAAAAAAGGAAGTCTGAACTCTGTAACTTTAACTTGCTGTATAAATAATATTATGGCGCTACCAGCAGGGTTACATTCCCCTTGTTCAGAGAACGCCAACTCAACATGAGCCCATTTCTGCACCTTTAGAAAGGCTGAGGAAAGACTGCCAAATATGAAACTCTACTCAACTCTGACCTGCTTTTAGGCCCACATCCTTAAAAAAAAGCTAAATAGATGACAACAAGGAGCAAAGTGGCACAACTATTCAGTAAGACATCCGCCCTTGCAGTAAACTCTGTCTGCAAGTCTGTGGTGCAGTTGGACTACGAGGTGGTTTAAGCAAGGCCGGCTGGGAGGAGTGAGCAGGGCTCAAGCTAACCTCTGAAACTGGGAAAATTTAATCCTTAACAGATCAGGAAATGTCACCCAAACTTGACACTGTATGACAGCAGAACGTGAGGCGCTTTGAAGAGAGCACGACCTGCAGGATGCTCCCAGCATCTGCTGAGGAATATGTGTCCTGGGGAAAGCACAGCACGAAGATGGGGATGCAGGCAGAATCAGGCAGAAAGGGAAAAAAGGAAACCAGAGACCTCTTGTGCACTGCCTGCTTCACAGCCTTTCCTAACTTTCTCACCGGTTTCCTTTTTGAGCTGGAAACTTCTCATGATTAGCTACCAGCTGAAGCCACATAGCAAAACATATGCGTAATTCATTCGTGCATATAGAGCTAATTACATGCTCCACTGATTGGCTAAAGGAATTCACACATCCCACCAGCCAAATAATTTTGGACCAAGGAGTTTAATAGCTAAGGAGCTGGTATTACGTTGGATAAAACTTTCAGTAAAAGCATGACTGTGAAAGGAAAAAATATACATATAGCTAGCAAAAGTTTGAATGCCTCTTAGAAAGGAACCATCTGAGCAAGTTTGTTACAGATGATGTCCATATGGCATTTTGCAGGCAGGTGTGAACTTGCTCTGTCTGCATTCAGAGCTGGCCGAGCACAAGGAAGTCTCGGACAAGTGAGGTCATTCACTTTGGTTGTGCATGCTGTTAACATTGCCACACAACTCTCCAACTGGGGCATGGGGAGACCTTTATGTCTGCTGTGGAGCAGATATTCATACAAGAGCATCCGCTTTTAACACTGACACAACTTTGCAGAGAATGGGGCTTTGTTTAAAAGGAGCCATCAACAATTCACTGCCAGAGAGACCAAGAAGGAATTCAGACACGATCCTATTGCACGGAGCCCTCTGATTATCATTTGTCTAAGTGGCCAATAATTGCACACAGCACAGCTAAGTGACCAGGCTAAGGCTTTTTCAGAAAACCAAAGGTCCAAGAGTCAGCTGCTGAATCCATATACAGGCAGTTCAATAAAGACAGCTTGATTTTCAAGCCCTTCAGCTCTTCCCAGGACAATTAGAGATGAACAGCATTTGAGAAAATTGCCTTTCAGGTGTATGGCTGTGGATCTTGGACAGCTCTCCATAGGCACCACCATTGGCAAATGTTGGTGGCATGCCAGTGTGAGCGGGACCTGTAAGATGTCAGCCAGCAGAAGCCATGTGAAGGAATTGAAATTCCAGCCTTGTCGCTCCGTGTCTGGCCGCCAGATTCTGACTTGTTTTCTGTCTCTTCCTTCCTTCTGCTCCTCCTCCTCCCCCATCTTCCATTTCAATTCCTTCCCACTACTCTCACCCTGCTGTGGTCTTTGACCCGCTCTCGTCCCTCCTGGTTTCTTCCTTGAGAACATGCTCTTGCAGGGGAGAGAAGACAGAGTGAAACATTAGACTGCATGTTACGATCATTAAAAGGCATGTAAGAAAACCAAGGCTGTCATTTTAATCTCTCACTAATGTTCATTGGCATGTCTTTGAGATAGGGTACCGTGCTGACAATAGTGATGGACAGGCTGTGAGATTGGCCCCTTGAACCCAGGGGCCTCCCAGGAATAGATCATGTCTAGACCTGGTTTGCATCAAGGGCCAAACCGGATAAGCTGATTAGCCAATTAGAAATAGTTCAGCTAGTGGAGTAGAGGGACCAAAGACAGCTGAAACTGGAGGTCATGTGGATATCACAACTGATTAATAACCCCACAGTGATGTGGAACATGGGAGGGGCTGGAGCTGAAAGGGGAGAGGAGACCAAGTACAAAACCAGGAGATGAACAGAAGATTTTTTGGTTTTGTGCATTTTTTCCCTAGAACCTGAACAAGAAGATCAAGCATCAAGTCTAAATGTGGAGAACCGTGATATTTGATCCCCCCACCAAAATATGTCAAGCGTGTCCTTTAAATGTCATATAAAAAAGTCTCACTCCTGAGGCTTCATTTCCTATCTTTACCAGTGGTAGCTTTTAGTTGCCTTATTCCCGTCAGTCCCTGCTATATATGGATACTATTAACACTAAATGTGTTCTTCATCATGAAACTCCTAGAATTTTCCATTGTGGGCACCATTAGTCAGGGATCATGTGAATCATAGGAGTTTAAAATTACTTACTTGGAACATCACGGAGAGCAAACCAGAACCAACATAGAGGTGAAAATTCCTAATAAATGGAAGAAGCACAAATCTTAACTCCCTTTGGGAAAGGACCTAAATCCAGGACTTACCCAATTAAAAGTAATCAGGCTACTGCTCTGCAAATTACTTACCAAGAACACAAAAGATTGCGACCTTTCCTGCTTTGTGCCAGGTTGGCAGGATCACATTGCCCACCCCTGTTGCCTTTCATGCTGGGTAAAATGTGGAAAAAGGGAAATGGGAAATAAAATGGGAATACCCATTCTGAGCATGTACCAACAGTCTCTGGGCATTCTAAAGAAAGGGCATGCCCAAAGGTTCCTTAGATTCAAATCAATATGCAGGTGGGTAACTTCCTTAGACTTTTGTGTGTTAAATACTGGCTTCATCTCTGTGGTTCATACATCAGAGTTGTGTGCATTCAGCTAGTCAGACCTTTCACAGAGGCTGCCCACATCTGTCTGTTCCTGGAATTCATCCTAAATGAAGATACATGTCTAAATCATTCTTAAAGGTTTTCCAGGATGGAGAACTTTTTTCCAGAAAATCTCTTCCAGGGTGCCTCGCTCCATCAGAAGCATTTTCCTAAGGATGTCAGGTGTGCATCTACCCCACTGTATCCATACAAATTAATTTGCAGGGTAGGATAATAGGTCATTTCCTTCTTTTCTGTAGAAGAATTTTTAATCAAAGTTTATTTCATACCTCTTTCACTGTTAGACAACCTCCATACAAATTCCTTTTGCAATTCACAGTCTTGCAGCCCTCTGTGCTGTTGACTCCCCTTTCCTGCCTTTCTCTGAACACCTCCACATCTTTTCAAAAGGCGCAGTGCCCAAAACTGGACCAAGTGTTTCCCCTGGTCCCCCCCCTCGTGCTGAGTAGAAGGTGTTGTCCCAGATCAATTCCCGCTCACATATCCCAGGATAATAGTTGACATTTTCGCAGAAGTATGACACAGTTGGCTCCTTTGACAACTCCTTCTGTGATCCGCCAGAGTTCTCCCCTTTTATTTTCTGCAATATTTTTACAAATTGTTCTTCATTATGGGCTTATGCTGCTGATTATTCCTGCCTAAGTGTATGTCTTGCGTGTGTCCCTGTTGAACTATGTTCTTTCTTTCTTTTTTTTTTTTTTTTTTTTTTTTTTTTTTTTTTTTCAGAGCATTCATCCAGTTTGGCAGGATCATTTTGAATTCTAGTCCTGTCCTCTATCAGACTCACAAGTCATTCCTGCCTTGTGTCATCTGTAAATTTAATAAACATTCTCAATATTCTTTCATGAGGTCATTAGCAAAAATATTCAACACTAATTCCAGATGGTCTCTTACATTTCTGGGCAAAGCAGAATGTGTTGAAACATTTCCTTGACTGACAATTCCCTCCGTTCGTGATACTGCTGAGAACTTTGGATCTGGGCTGTGTGGTCACCAAGGTTAGGAAAAACTCTTGCATGTAGATGAAGTGAGCATTCCTACTGGTATGGCATGTGTATCTTTGTCCCAGTTAAGGATTTGAAATGGCTGTATGTCTTCCTAACCTAAAGGAAATAGATAAAATTCTGCTTAGTCAGATGGGCACTTTGATCCATCATCTTCACTTACATTTGATGGTGTTTCTATGTCCTCAACTGATCCCCGTTATTAAAACTTCACTTGCACTACTTCTAGTTTAGAGAGAGAATCACTACTGATTCCTCTGAGCAAATGACGAGTTGAAAGACTTGAGAGTAGTATCCTATGTACTGGTACACACACACACAAGTTTGAACCTCACAGAAAAGCATTCTTACCTATGAGACAATATTTCAGGATGAGGAAGATGTGCAGGGAGTGCTGAATGGCAGCACAGCCTTCTGGTGTGTCAGCCATTCCTCCTAGCTTTGTATCATCAGCAAACAGGAAGAGAGTGTATCAGTCTCACATGCTGGCACACTAATGAAAGAAGCGTGGTGAAATCAGCATTTAATAAACATTCTCGATATTTTCACATAGGATCAAGACTTCAGCTTCACTGAAATATTAGAAACGTGGTCGAATCACTCATATGACTGGAATGATAGCAGAAAAGGATACTGCCTGTTCGAGGAGAATGGATAACAGAAAGAGAAAAGATATCTCTCTTCCTGTACCCAGACTGAAAACTTCTCTGAAATCCTGAAGATGGCTGGAGTGAACCTTGCTGAAAGTCCACAGAGGAGGAAAGAGGATGCCATTGTCAGAGTTAACTGCAGTCTGTTAAAAGCCATCCACCCATGAAGATAAGATGTATGAGGTCTTTGGGAATAACAGAGACATCTGAAGCGTAGGTCTTATTGGGAATGGAAGAATTTAGCTACATTAAGAGACTTTGTTGGAAAAAAAAATCAGCAGCATACAGCCACTCCAGCACCTTTGATGGCATAGGCTTGCCACAGTTTGTTTGGATTCAGAAGTCCCAGAAAGGAAGTAAAGGAAAAGTTCCTCTGCATTTGAGTCTCAGTACTCACGGGAGGGAGCACTGGAGGAGGAGCAGTCTGAGAATAAGTAAGTGGAAGGCAATATGGACGGGAGTTACAATGAAAAGGTAGATTTCTTGATTCTTAGAGAGGCAAGGCAGAAGAAGAGAGGAAAGACCAAACCCAATGGGTTTCAGAAAGGCAGGCTTAAGTAAACTTGGAGAACTGACACATAATATCTCCTGAGAAACAACAAACTAAAAAAGATCTTAGAGCAGTAGTTCCCCAAAGAAGTAATTCTAAAGGCAGAAGTGCAGGTGCAGAAGGAAGACCAGAGGTGGAAAAGGCACTGGTAGCCTCTTCATTGACCTCAACAACAAAAAGGAACCACAATGACAGATATAGAAACATACGCAGATGCCTGAATATGACTACAGCCATACAAAGCAAGATCAGGAAAATTAGAATTAAAACAAAATTTGAAGAGATACCAAGGGTAAAACAAACCAATCTTTCACCAAAAGGAAAAAAAAAAGAATTTTTCAATATCCCATGAGAGGAAAAGAAAATGAAGATCATGCTGAGAAAATCGATGTGTTTAGTGTCTTCTTTTTTTAAAAAAATATTGTTTTCATCTGAAAAAGTCAGATGTAAGGATGCAATTAGTATTACTAATACCAATGAAAAAGAGGCAATATTTAAGGCTACAGTAAGGACAGAACAACCTTGAGAATATATAGGAAAACAAGACTTTGCAACACAGAGGAAAAGCTGTTGTGTTACCATACAACTTAGCAAAACTTCTGATTCCAGAATGATGTTAAAAAGTTGAAGAAATAGCCTGAAAAAAGTGAACAGGCTGACAAAGCAAGTTCAAGAGATTATGTAAATTAAATTAATTTAATTATGTAAATTAATTACTCTGCAGATTGTACAGGTAGTAAATTTTATGATGCTAAAAATGGAGAAAGATTTTAGTTAGAAAGGATTCTCTGTGAAAAGGATTGATGGGTTAGCTGAACCTGAAACAGCAATATCATGCTGGCGTGGAAAAGGCAAATATTACATGGAAGTGTACGAACAGGAAGGAAGGAAGGGAGGAAGGGAGAAAGGTAATCTTGGTGGTAGGTGTACAGTTGCTCTAGATGATCTTCGGGGTCTTTGCCAACCTTGATGACTTTATGATTCTGTGATAAGGCAGGAAGGAAGGCNAAGGAAGGAAGGAAGGAAGGAAGGAAGGAAGGAAGGAAGGAAGGAAAGAAGGAAAATGTGGTTTATTCACAGGTCATGAGCTGTTGAATACGGCCATGTTATTTCTCCAAGACCAGCCCTAATCCCCTGCAGGTACCTATCTCATCATCCTTGCCTGCATAGGACCTCTGCCTTCAGACACTGCACACCCTGGCCAACTTGATGGTGCAAGGAAACCCCACACCTCAGGGACCCTCTCTTCGCACTGCACTAGCCAAGCCATAAGACGCTGTAGAGTCAGAATGGAGCAAATTAAATAGGGCAGACAGCTGCTAGACAGCTGCATCAAGCTTTCTGACCCTTGTTATATCTCCATTAGATTTGTTTGTATGTAGTGCTGTACAAAAAGGTTAACTAGTGGCACTTTGAAGGAGAATTTTTCAATTACTCATTTTCTTCCTTAGCTTGATTTCCTCTTTATTTATTTAGCTTTCCACTCTCACTTGAGTTTGCAATAATTTAATGCAGATGTTCTATCTTTCTGTAATTTATTAATACTAACTTGCTTTTCCCTCCCTTTTATATAAATGTTTTTCAAATGTTCACACTGACTGCGTAACTTCCTTTGCTCGCCTCCAAAAGGATGGGAGCTGCAGACTTGAAAAGACAAAATGTGCTGGAAGCATCCCATCAGCTGCAGCACTGCACACAGCTGGAGGTGGCAGGCCACCCTTGCCCACGGAAAGGAAGTGGGTAGTGAGCTCACCCCAGCCACCCTGCATGCACATGGAGCCATGCAGAAAAGATACAGAGTGTAGAGACCATGGTTGGGATTGGGCCGGAGGTGGGCAACTTCTCCTGGGGATCCTCAGCTGACTCATTTGCCTGTCTGTGAGAGGAGACAGATTTCTGGTGTTTGTACAGTCAGTGGGAAAGTGTCCCTCTTCAAAAGGTCACTGAGGAGGCATCCAGCCACTGATTCACCCGGAGCAAGAGGCAGCGAGACACTGAAGTGGTGTCACTGCCCTGCATGCCGGGTTTCAGACAGGACAGTGGGTCAGGATCCACAAGCTTTTGCACTTTCTCACCTGACGAAGGACTTCCAATGTCCAAGCCTAGGAGACAGATCCAAGCACTTGCCATTCATTCCTGCACAAAGCACAAACACTGCAAAAAGTTCTTTCAAAAGAACAACAGCAAGGGGAGACTGCACGTATTAGAATCTGATATTATAACAATCATATGTACAAGAGAGAGACCTGCCTTTGGTATTCTGCCCACCAGGGGAAGGTTCAATGCCACGTTTTCCAGTGCCTGGAGGAGAATTCAGCTGCCAAGCCACAGGCTGGTCTGCCTGTTAGGCAAGAGACTGGGACTGGAGGGAGGAAAGCCCTGGGCCCTATCCTTTGCTCCTTCACTGGGAATATGTTTTACATTAAGTAATTATTGTGAGGAAGGCAGAGATGGCAAGAGAAGAGCAGTGCAGAAGCCAAGACACTGTTCAGGATCTTCTGCAGTAGGCTGCCCAGCTGCATCCCCCTGTCTGAAAGGTGACAAGCACAGCGTCAGTACAAGTTACTGATTGTCCATTCTTTCAACAAGGTAAGGTGCAATTCTTATAGTGCCTCTTTAATGAAGCAGATGGGAAAGCACATGTTGGAGAGATCTTTCACTGGAAGAGTATAATGGGCACTAAGAAGTGGTTTCTGCCCCAGGTTTCTTCTGGACACCTGTAAGACACCCTCAGGCTAGAAGAAGTGATTGGAGCTCATCAATTGCTTGTCCTCCACCTCACTGACTGCAGCCGGTGGTTACTGGCACTCTATGGAAAGCAATGGCATTTCTAATATCACACATCCTTGCTGTCTGCACAGCATGGACCCACGATATCCAGCTCAGGCAAAAGCTTAAGGAAAGAATGCTATTTCCATGACCCCGGAACACTACAAACATGCTCTGGAGCTATTGAATTCATCAAAAAGACCCACAATCGTTTTTTCCAATATATATTTTAACACCCCCTTAGTTTGTTGGATGGGGATCAGTCTGGGTAAAGCAATCCTGCATTCCTCCTACTGGGTTTCCAGAGGAGATCTCCAAAACCTTGATAATACCAAGCAGGCCAAGGGAGAATTAGATTCCAGCTAGGGAAAAAACAGCATTTTTCCATTCCTTTGTGCTTACCTGTTTTTCCCTAAGCTGTGTTCATGCTAAGAAAGGAGCAGTCCCGCACTCTGAACTAGCTCCATGAGGGGAAAGTATTTCAAAATGTGCAAACTCAAATGATTAGGGAAAAAGAAACAGGAAGCTAGAGGATTTTTTTTTAATTATCCTTAACCCTCTTTCTCAGTTCAGAACTATTGGAATAGATAATGATGACAAATGAGGCTCCTGTTCCTGTGCTCTTACTGCAGTCTCTCACCTCATGTCTGGCCAGACTGAGCCCTGAAGCCATGATCACTACTCTGCACCCACCTGCCCCATTTGCCTGAACGAGGGAGTCCTGCACCGTTCTGCTGGGAGACAAAGCACTTCTGGATGTGCACAGTCTCACTTACACTGACCACAGCATGGTTATCAAGATACTGAAAAAGTCATGGAGGGTAAAGGGGGGGAAAATTAGGTCCAAATACACTGACTCACAATCAGGGCACATCACAGCCCCCTGCAATCGAAGATCACATTCCCTGGCTGCAATGCCAGAGAGTTAAAATGGAATAGACAAGCAGTGATGAGAGGAGTTTTCAAGACACAACTTTCCTCCTTCTCTGTCCAGCCACTCCATCTAGGTCCTGGATAATAGAGATATTGCCCCCATTTTACAGACCTCTTACAGATTTCACAACCCTTCTTTCCCCCTGCACACACCGCACTTTTACCCCGTTTGCTGCTGCCGCCGCCCGCTCCCTGGGGTGGCCATGTGCCGTCGGATGTGGGCTCCTGACAGCACAAGGTTCGTATGGCTGAATAACCCAACAGCAACATTTTCACTTGGTGGTTATAGCCCCATGTTTTGAGAGCAAAATGTTTCTATTTCAGTCCCAGCACTGTTCTCTGTATTCACATAGATTATTTCACGTTGGCACAAGGAGTCATGTTCGCCACCCTCCTCCAGCCATCCTGCCATGGACACGGCCTCTGCTGTGCTTGTCCACAGGTACCTCTTGCTCTAGCAGCTTTCCAACAGCTCCTGCTGGCTCTGTGAAACATCTCCTCTTCCCTACACGAAGCCAAAAACATCAGCCCAAATTCCCAGCTGCTGTGAGGGGTGCGTGCTCCATGGGAAGCAGAGGCCCCCAGTGCTGTGGGTGCCTGCTGGTGTATCTCCACCAGGTCAGCAGAGCGGTGTGCCAACACGCTCACTGACAGGAGGAAAGTTTGAGTGACAGCGATATCCGTTTTGGCTTGTCCACAGAAGTGCTAGGGCAGAATTCAATATATATGCTGAAGCATTTTGCTCCTCTCTGTCCCAGCTCATTTCTTATCCTTACAAAGGCAGCTAGCAAGCCCAAATTGGCCTAACAGTCCATTAGGATCCAATCTGCTCAATGTCGCCCGCAGTGCAAAGATGATTTGAAATCTCAGATAAAACTTTGCTGCTGAGAGTTCAGCTCTGTCCTCCAGTTCTGTGGGGTGCAGTGTGGGGTGCATGATCCAGCTTTCTGGTGGAGCTAGGTATGTGATGACACAAAACTCAGACCAACAGGGAAGTGGTGCTGGCCCTGCCCCGCCAACCAGCTCCTGCTCCTTTGAGTTTATGGTGGAAAAAACAACACTGTGACTTGCTTATGGAGGTGGTTGTTTGAAGTAGGATGGTTTGAAACTTGGGTGGCATAGGGGGAAACTTGCTGAAGTAAAAGCAAAGGTGGTTTTTGTGCAAAGGAAGTCAGAGAATGGAGAAATAATGTAAATGATTTCACAAAAAAAAGGAAGGAGAAGATGTTTTGTAAATTGCTGGGATAAATCTGTCTGCACACTCAGGAGAGAAAACAGATAACAGGAAGCAAAGGACAGGACAAAATGCAAATGAGGGATCTGGGTAACATCACTGAGGTGTGCGATGCCCCTCCTGGACCCACTTGGAGCCTTTTAAATCTGGTGGGTGACTTTCCACTGACCTTCATGGACCAGGTCCTGTTTTCCCCAAAACACATCCTCCTAGGTAAAGGCAAGCTGATGCTGTAGGAGCTTCCACATGCTTGAGGAATGAGAAGCAACAGAAGGCAGGAGATTTCAGAGAGCACACCTGCATGGGCAGTGCCCAAGCATTTCAGTCAGAGGGCCTGGATTCTCTGCAACCATTTCCCTCTTCCCTTTTGAGATGGGTCGTGTCAGGGAAGCATCTGCTGAGACATCTGATGGCAGGATTAAAAACCACCACCCAGGAACACATGATCAAGTCTTAGTCCTGCAGGACACCAAAGACATACAGCTTGCTGGGAGGTAGGACATTAGAAGGACTTTAGAAGCAAGACTCCAGCCATTCCATGTGGCCATGATGGATTAGACTCAAATTGCTCTACAAACACATGCCTGATTGCACTGGGCCTAGTGTTTGGTGTTCAGAGTCATCCTGTGTCTGGGGAATGGCTGTGCTTCAGCCAGTTATAATTCCCACAGATATACAGTGAGCAACTGCGCGTGTATGGGGCACTGTACATTTATGTAACTAACTACAATAGCGGGCCCTTACCTAGGGGGTTTTGGTGTCACAGTTATGGTAAGATAAAAAACATCAACAAGAGGAAACTTGTCCAGTGAGGTGTGGCTGTGAAGGGCTTACTGCCTTATAAATGGGTAAGCATTATTTGTGATGTGAGCAGGATGCAAGTTAAGTCCTTAGAGTCAGATCCTCTGAAGTGCTTGATCTGCCTTGGAGATGTGGCTCTTGAAGATTATTCAGGGTGAAACATATCTGGCACAGCGAAGTGGTGTTGCCTATGGTCCGTTCAGCACCCTTGTGGGTTATGAAGAGGCATCCAAAGACCTGGTGTTCTTGAGATACCACAGCTGCCATACAAACTGGCAGAAGCACAAGGAGGAGATTGCAGCTGCCTGGGTGCTGAAGCTTAATTAGGGATGAATAAATCAGCCTTGCCTGAAACGTCAAGAAAACGCCATATTCATTGGAGCTTGGGATTTTTTTTTGTTCTTTCTGAATGAGAGTCAATAATAGGACGAGAAAGGAAGAAACAAAGAGGGACATTAAAACAATGCAGCAGAAGTTAACTGATAATGGATCTAAACAATAACAAAGGTGCAGCTTTGGGGATTTTTTTGCAAAAATTTCAGAGACTCCTCTCATGGAAACCCACGCATCCATTTCATCTACGTAGGTAATGCTCTGACACCACTGCCTTTATCTGACTGTCATTGTGATGGATGGATTTCAGGTCCTACTGTATTGCTGATCCCCCAAAGCCCTTAAGCAATCTGATATTGATAATGTTGCGAGGCTAATCACTTAATAATAGGACTCCCTGCAAACCAGACACCTCTACCACACGCCGTGGGAGGAGAAGATGCTTTGCATACATCATCCTGTCAGCTGAGTTTATTATTCTTGCATTCAAGATAAACTGCAGCAGCCAAATGCTGGCCTGTATAAATTCCAGCCTCAGGAGTCCAGCAGGCACCGGGCTCCCTGTTAAACACACACACGCATGCATAAATCCAACCGAGTAAATAATACGACATCTTCCTATTCCCAGCAAATCTTTCAAGAGCTGTTGTTTTCTTTGTTACCTGGGGTGGTCTTCAGACCAGCTGTATAAACCAGGGATAAGGAGTAAGTACATGGACTAGGCAGAGACAACAGGCAGGAGAGACTTCTGGCCACATGCAGACCTAGCTGCTTTGTGCTAGTAAAGCTTTGTTGTGTGGCATTTAAACAGACACCAGCCAAATAAGCTCTGGGCTTCAGAGTCTTTATCTCTTATGTTTACCTCTCCCCAGGATTCACCGCTATATCTATTAGACAAAGAACATAGGCATCTGAGAGGCACAGAAAGGATATAAAACCTTCAGAGCTGAAGTCTCCCTCATGGAATTTCTGAAGAAAATCTTTCCTTCCTATAAAACATCTGCATTGTTCTCTATTAGGATGATGAACTGGCAGAACCATGGGTCTGGCCAGGAGTGTCACTTCTACATGGCTGGCAGAGAAGGTCCTAGAAACAAACAGATGTCAGTCCCTTCAGTTCCTTCTTCAAATGTGTTTGGCCTCTCAGTGATTCTGGTTAGGCTTTGCAAATACGGTTGCTGACTTAGCAGTTTGACTAGCTACCAAGATCCCTAGAAGTGGAAAAGAAAGAAATCTTTCCTCACAAGTTTCTTGTTATTGGAGAAAATAACAAACAAAAGAAAAAAAATCTGGCAAGATAATGCTGGCTTCAAGAATATCCCTGCAGGCCTGAGCCAGAGCCGGCATCCTTTGGCACAGTGAGGTGAGTCCCGAGGTGGTACCTAAAGGCAGGTCCAAGTCCATTGTCCAGGAAGAACCTGGCTGCCTGGTTCACCCCAGGCGTTTAGGACCAAGACTACAGTCACCTGTTGGAATCGATGGTTGGAAAAATGCCTCCCTGCATGAAGAAAAAAGCATAGGAACAAGAGAGAGAAAAAAATGGGAGGTGACTGTCTAAAGAGGTCCCACATGGAAATGACTCTATGGCTTAGTTTGTGCTCTGGGTTAGCTCACTGAATAGCAAGATTCTTCCCCTTCACTTCCCTTACAAAGAACCATCTTGAGAGCAACACGGACCAGCACATGGGTGTGTATGAAGATACTTCAGTAGATCTCAGTACGATTTTAAAGGAGGAAAAGATTCTCAGATTTTCAATCTCCCTTCACACGGCAGGTTAATTGAGACCAAGGAACCCTCCTTCACAAACATCCCTCCAGCAGTCCTGGGGCTTCCTGGTCCCTGCATACAACACCTCAGCACATGGGACACCACTGTTGCACTGCCATTGCCTCTTTCACATCTTTGAGCTCTTTTGTGCTACCACAGAGGCATTCCCAAGTGCCAAGCCTACTGTCTCTGCTGGGCATTCTTATGGCATCAAATGCACAAATGAACCAATTCTACCTGTTCAGCCTAAGAGATCAATAGCTTTTATGTCTGTTAAAGCCAAACCAGCTGCAAGATTACAGAGCTACAGAAGGAGGAGTTGGTGTTTCCTCCCCCCAAAGCCATAAGCAACAGCAGGTGACTCCACAGAGCTTCTTCTAAGGAAGACTTTTGTTGGTGCAACTCCCCTCAAGTTTCCAGGCTCAGAGCCCTTGGGAGGGAAAGTTCTCTGCAGTTATTGAAATAGATTTCTATTTTCTGTCTCTTTGACAGAGGGATCATAAATAAAAGGTCCTGGTGAAAGGGGCTGACTCACCAAAGAGAAGTGAAACTGAAACACTACAGAGCAGTTGCTGAGTGCCCTCTGTTACTGTGAGAGCAGCGTGGAAATGGTGTGCCAGACTTTGGAGTACTTGAAAGTACAAGAGATGTGTCCCATTACATGAAAAAATAGTTTCAAAGCAAGTTGAGGGATGAAGGGCTTTTAAAACTTCTTTCCCTTAGATAAGACATTTCTCTATGCTCCTTCTCCCCAGCTCTTCCCTTTCCACCATAAAGACTATCATTTTTTTCTGAAAAGCTGAGGTTTGGCCCAATGCACCCACAGAAAGGGTGTGCTGCCTCCTTCTTCACTCAAGCTCTTCTCCACATTCCTAGAAAGAGGCCTGGAGGGAAATGAGACTCCTTCCAGAGCCCAGCAACAGGAGGGAAATGAAGCAATGTCTCTGCTAAGAGCTGACAGCAGGATGCTGTGTTCGGGAGATACCTTGGAAGCCACTCCACAGCTTTGCACATCTGTCGTTCTGCTCCTGGCCGGAGAACAGAGCCATGGAAAATGCTTCCCTAACCAAACCCTAGATGGGCTGGAAAATCAAACTAATGCTGGTTTGATTTTCCACGAGAACTTAGAAAATCTGATCCCAAGGCCCATAGCATGTTTGAGTCTATGCTATTTTTTAACACTGCTTTTGGCAGCACATCAGGTGAATGGGAGATTCCATGCAGCGTCTCATTCTGCTTACGACTTTCAAGACATGTATGTCATGGGCATGCTGTCTACCTCAGCTTTTCAGCTGCATGTTAATCCCACCGTTTTTACTGCTGCAGAAATTTACGTCTGTGTTTTTGCCTGTGTGTATCAGCAGCTGTGTGACCAGATCTCTGGACGCTTGCAAATAACCTCTGCTATGCATACACACAAATTTCAAGGAAGTCAAGGGCATCTTTCACAACAGGTTCCTCACCACCTCATCCTCACCTAGAAACAGGTATTATCATGCTGACAAGGCTGAACATGTGGCCAGGAGGTCCTCCACAAAACCCAACAGCAGTCCTTTACCTCATTTTTGCAATGCCAGGTGCAAGCAGCCAGTCATCTCTCTCTTCAATTCCTGATTCCTCAGAAAGGAAACCATATCTTGTACTTCTGTGGTCTCTGCAAAGACTGCAGTGGAAGAGCCACCCATGTTTGTGAGACCTTGCCAGCTTGTCTCAGTCCAAATGCCCTGGTGGGATCTTTTATGAAAAGAGAATTGCAACTCCCTTTCCCTGAGCTGTGTGCACACTGCAGCAGCGTGAGCTGGATCCCATTACTCTGATGAAATCTTATACCAAGCATCAGAAACTGAACAAGTAATTACACGACTGGCATTTTAAATATCCCCTGCTGAGTTTATATGACAGTGAAAAGCAGCAGGAGTGAGGAGGAGTTACAGTAGGTTTTACTTCTTGGCTGTGTTGTTACTCGGTTCTTCTCTGCAGCCTCCAGCGGCCCAGCTTTGACAGCCTCCACTGGGGGCTGTCACTGACTTCACAGACCTCACGTGTGGCTCTGCAGTTCAGTCCAGCTGTCCTGGGGACACCCCTTCGTCACTGTGCTGGCAGGGCCTAGAGCTACAGGAATGGGCCTAATGAACATGAAGTCAGGCTGTGATATGATTTTTCAAGTCCATTGCACAGAGGCTGGAAACAGAGCAAAGCCCGAAGCTAGAAGGAGGAGAGCTGTGCAGTGAGGCACCCACTGGTCAGGAACTCCCCAGCTGCAGCGGGAATGCTGAAACTTGTCTGTAGAAGAGTAATGATTTTTTTCTGTCCTTGCATTTGTATTTGGCTAAAGGCGAATCTTTGACCCCAGTGGGATGTTTCACCAATCTCTGCAGAGATGACTGCAGTAGTGAGCAGCTACCTTTGCCCTTGGCACCATCCAAACTTGCTTGCAGTGCTGGAAGAGCTGCAGCCGCCCCAGCCCACCAGTGTTGCCCCCAGAGGGAGACAGCTGCTTGTTTTCTGTC
This sequence comes from Penelope pileata, assembly GCA_013396635.1. Classification (NCBI taxonomy): domain Eukaryota; kingdom Metazoa; phylum Chordata; class Aves; order Galliformes; family Cracidae; genus Penelope; species Penelope pileata. The sequence continues at coordinate 2,428,278 of WBMW01003581.1, read as the reverse complement.
CCTGACCACACAGCCCTGTGGTCTTCCCAGGGTGGCATCTGTTGGCTTTGTCTGCCCACGTGCAGTTTCTTGCAGTGAGTAACCACTGCCCCAGGGAGGCTGTGGTTTGTGTCTTGGCCTCCAGGGCGCAATGAGTGGGGCAATGGGAATGGTGGGAGAGGGAATGCCTCCCTCATCTTCTTCTTTGCATGGGGGGCTTCCTTCAGGTAGGAAGTCGCAAGGGCATGGGGCTATAGGGGCCATGCCTGGCTGAAGGGAGCTCTCCTGCTGCCACTGGGAGGGCAGCATGGGTAGATCAGGAGACCATTGACCACACAACACCTATCAGCACACCCATAGGGGCCAAGAAACCCCACCGTCAGCCTGTCCCAAGGCAGGCAACAGAACCTTGAAGGGCTTCCGCACCTTGATGGGTGATGCTTCCTTGACTTTCATCCCATGCGCAGGGAGAAAAATTCGGCCAGCAAATGTGAGGACAGTTTGTACTGCTTCTCTAATATTGTTCCAGACATGATGAGAACCACGTCTGCTAAATGTGTGGGCTTCGTTTGTTTGTTTGAAGGGGTGATTCTTTTTTTTGCTTGACCACAGTTCTTTTTAAAAACTGTTTCAAAAAAAAAAGGCAAAAAAAAGCTTATCCTTATGAATAATAAATATGTGATAACAGTTTCAAAAGACTTTAGTCTGGGATCTGTGCCCTTTCTGATAGGTTCTTTATATAACCTCCATGTATCAACCTAATATGTATAATCTAATACAATCAAATAAGCGTTTGCAATGTGCATTCAGAATGACTTTGGTCTTTCTTCATGACTTCATATTAAACTCTGCTTTTCTTTTCCATCTCTTTTGCAAATCTAGTGAGTCAATAAATAATGAGTGGCTGTGGACACTGTATTATTTTCAGAGCATTTTAAAAATTGTTATCATCTTCATTAAGGCAGGAGAGGGGCATCTGCAACTGTAACATACTGGTTTGCAGTCAAAAAATCCCCAGACATAAATGTAGGAAGGAGACAGCCAGCCACTTAGAGCAAAGCTTCCACCCAATGTACCACACCTGCTCACAGAATGAAGTGTTACTGTAGTGACCGTGCTTAAAAGTTCACACTAAACTTCACTTCCCCCAGCCAGTTCCTCCTGGTGCTTGCTATTTGTTTGTTTATTTTCGGATCTTCATGAAAACAAGTTTTAGCCTGGTATCCTGATGGCTACACAAGGCTTCTGCAACTACAGTGTCCAGCAGCCCCACTCCCTCCCAGATTTTGAACCCACCCGCAAAGGAATGGGAGCGTCAGGAGATCTTGAATTTCTACCTGTTTTGTAAAAAATAGCATTTGGTTGAGAGGGAGAGAATAAAGTTGCCCATCTTCCTCAGAGGAAACCTCCTGATAGAAGCTCAGGTATATTATTAAACATGAAATTGTCCGTAGTTGACAGCCATAGCAGAGAGCCTATAGTATTCTGCTGCTTGCAGAATTACACGACCTTGGTGCTGTCACATGCAGTACCTTCCTTTTCATTACAGAGCCACACAGACTCACCCTATTAGTGGCTAGCACCTACCACAAAGCACTTAAGGTGGAATTGCTGCTGAGAGGCCACGTGTGAGTCCTGCACCGATGTGCAGAACACCTGTCCTCAGCTCCTGGCTTCATCACGGGCTCCTTACAGCATCTCAGCAAAGGGATGTTTCTCTCCCTGCCCTTGATCCTCGTCACAGCTTATCAGGACACCCACTCTTTCATGGCAGGTTTGGGAGCAGGGAAGAAGAGAGAAATGCTGCTGGTGAGGCTGCAGAGCAGAATGGGACCACCCTGCAAAGAGAATGCTGCAGAGAGAGCACAGGTCTCAGGCATCCACCTGCCACCCCAGGAGAGTGGCAGGGAGCAGGAGCAAAGGCAGGTAGGCCATGGGAGGAGAGGTGCCAGTGAGGAGGAGCAGGAGGCAAGCACCCAGGTCTTCTGGGTGCTCTGGTGCTTCGGTTTCCCCTAACTCAGGCAGCGGGCAACATACCATGTTGTGCTCCCCCAGCTGCAAAGTAAACACATGTGAGAGAACAACAGGGAAGTGTTTACTGCACACAGCCAAGTACAGTAGACTTCAGAGGATAAAAATATCCAGTGGAAAAACACATGGGCTTAAGTAAAACTTTAACTATCAGGGTTGCTTAGCCAGCAACATGTGTCTCCTTCACAGGCTCTCCTGCTTGCGGAGAGCTTTGAAGCTCCCTAGGAAATCTCCAGCTCTTTTTGATTAGTGGCTTCTCTGCCCCAGCCCCTGATAGTTACACCACAGGCCCGCTTCAGATTATAAACTTGTCTGATCCAGAAAGGCAGAGGGGAGCGTGGGCAGCCCGTGATGCCTGTGACATCCCCACTATCCTCCTCTCCAAATTTCTGAGTTCTCCAGGTTCTGGCTGCAAGCTGGACAGCAGGATGAAGCTCCTGCACCTGCCTTGGCCTCGGGCAGGAGCAGCCCAGGAGCTGCTGCAGGCCCATGCTCCCGCTGGCATGGCTGAAATGAGAGGAATGGTGCCTGCCAGATCGCACCCACTGCAGCTGCACCAGGCTGAGGCCCTGGTTGAACAAAACACTTAAGCACGTGCTTAAATTTAAGCGCATGAGCAAACAATCTCAGGGCAAATACTTACATGCTCGAATGCTTTGCCAGGTAGGTGCTGTTCTCAGCTGCACACACCTGGCGGGAGGTGGTGCCATTTTTTACATGGCCACTTCTCTGACTACATCCAGGTGAGAAAGGAAACTTTCCACTGGCTGTGGGCCAACAGGCACTTCAGGCATGTGTCAGGTCTTAA
>WBMW01003581.1:2407288-2425403 GCA_013396635.1 Penelope pileata | reverse complement strand
TGTGTCAGGTCTTAAAAAAAAAAAAAAAAAAGTTTTTTTAATCTTATCTGTCTCATTATCACCCTGACATTTGCTTTGGCTTCGAGTTTAATTACCTCTTGAATTGAACAAAGGTTTGGATAGGGCTGAGATAATAAGAAGTCAGTAAAGCTGATGTATATAGGAAACAGGACCTCACTGAAGGTGTTAGCCCATGCAAGCTGACCCCCAGTTATGAGAAAGAAAAGCTGATAAGGGAGAAAGCTATTAATCAATCATCCAGGAGACCTGGGGATGTGTAAAGAGGTGTCTGATGTTTGCATCTTACATGCCACCTGGGCTGGTACAAACACAGCAGACCCCACTTAGATAAATACCTGTGCATCAGAGCAAAACCAGGCAAACAAAGGGGAACCCTTGGGAAAAAAAAAAAAAAAGAGAGATGGAATAAACAAAGGGTATAAATATATTTCCGTGAAAGGCAATGTTCAGAATAGAAAACTGCACAATAGGAAGGATACATTACCAATCACCAGAAGCACAGTCTGAGATCCCCACAATGCTCCAGGTGCTTTGCACACAACGTAAGCAAGCCACAGCCTGGGAGAAACCTCAGTCCCACTAGACAGAGCTCAGGAGGGGAAAGCAGGAACAGGCATTCTCCTAACATCAGAGGTAGTAGCAAGGACTAGGAATAGATTCGGGGATGCCACACGAATGAGGGATGGACCAGACTGGATGCCACACAGAGTGTATCTGCACCACTGGCCTCTTACAGAGGCCCTATGGTTCAAGGACAGTTTTATTCTGTATTTTAGCGGCTTCCTGCCTCAACAGCCACAAAGCTCAGTTTTTCAGGAGCTCCTTTTTCTCAGTGACTTTCTGGAGTGGGCTCCAGCTGGCTAAGCAGAAGGGATGAGTGGCTGGGAACTACAGCAGCAGAAGGTGGCACAGCTCAAAGTGTGACGCTCAACCCACAGGCCAAGAATGAACTTTTGCAAAAAACTCTTTGCTAAAGCTGATGAAGAGATAGGTACAGTCCTCAGAAAGTCAGGGGTTGAACTGTTACTCCGAGGTGTTGCCCACGCTCAGCTTTCCTACTATGATCTGAGCACAAAACAAAGCCATGGTGCCCATTCAAAATCCACACCTGAATGAGAAAATGAAATTTTGAGAGCGCACTGCGGAAAAATCCAGCTGAGATTTCTGTTTTGACTTTACCAAACAAATGAAAAGGAAACACAATCTTGTCAAAACAAAACAGTAATTTCATTTTGATTTCATCAGTTTGACCCATGTCATAGCACGTTTTAGAGTCAAAACAGTGAGACTATTATTCCATGACCCGTCATAATATTATGGCATGGCAATTTAATAGACAAAACTTTAAGGCTTTTGTAGTGTGTTATAAAAGTCAAAACAAACGTTTCAATAGGCTAGAAAGACTTGTGCCTTCTCTGAAAATGCTGTGAGAATCGACACCATCCCACAGACTGTTTCCAGGATATCGAAGCACTGCTTTCCCACGGCGGGGCACTCAATGGCCAACAACAACCAGGTCTGAGCAGCACACGTCTCCAGCAGCTCCACAGGGAACCGGATCAGCGGAGCCACGGTTCTTGCTGGTCACTGTGTTCCCAGAGACACATATGTAAGTAGTCCTTGCTTTTCACACCCACAATATAGGTTCATCACTGAACCACTTTAAATGGGGCAGTAAAGTTTAGGCAGTAAAACCTGCCCACCAGCACTGCTGTGATAATCCAGTCCAAGGTATTTATATTTTCCTTAGGAAAATCTGTCAGAGGCCAGAGCTATTGATATTTTCCCAAAGGGCTGTGAGCATTTTTTGGCTGAGAAAGGACAGCCCGTCACATCACGCACAGGGCCACAAGCAGAACTGAAAGAAGAGCAGAATCTGCTGGTTTAAGCCCGGCTACCACCCGTTCCTCTCCCACACAGCCTTGGAGTTGGCTCCTTCTGTTGGCATGCTGTGTGCTGTCTCCTGGATAGCAGGGATACCCAGATACCCCACCCTTGTTCAAAGATCCTTGTAGATATCTAGTAAAAAGCATGTAATTTAAAACAATTTACAGTGTCATGTCTTTGACCATTGTGCAGCCTTTGGCAGCACAAAAAGTTGAAATGTCTGTTGCCTGTGGACCTGTTGGAATTAGGAGATTTTCTGCTGTAAGCAAGCAAGACTAATAGGTGAGTGAAATACAGCAAGTGTCAGGAGAGATGTTCACCTGCAAGAATAACAGTATGTGTTTAACAAGGTCCTCAGCAGACAGCATGACACAGAAGCACCAGTAGCTATGACTTATTCTCTTTGAAAAACTTAGTGAAGGATGTTTTAAGGAAGGACTGGGATAACTGTCCTCCAGATATATCCCATTTCACCTTGCAGTTGGTATGAGTTTTGAGAAAACATGTCTAACTGTCGACGAAGTTAATGGCTATCCAACCAAGGAAGTGCATGAAGATGATAGTAGAGAACAGCAAGGTAGGTTTGCTAGGAAAAAGGAGTAGGTGACTCAGCCGTGATGGGACTTCAGGACAAAGACAAGCTTGTGTTCAATTCTGTGCTGAAATAATGTTCAAAAGAAATTGTGGTAGAGGTTCCACTAGAGACAACTGACCTATATGATCCAGATGCATTTAGGAAGATGTGGTCAAAGGCAAAGGAAAGGAGGCTATAATCAAGATGCAAGATAACATAGGCCTGAATTAATTTTTACTGTGCAAAGAAAGGAGGCTAATTCTTGCAGGGAGATGGGTGGGGGATGTTGAAGGGGTTAGTTGGGCTCCCGGCCTCTTTCATGTAAGGGAGGTATCAAAGATCCCTGGGAAATTTGTACAGAAACAAGATGATCTGCCTTGCAGGTCAGAGAGGGACTGGATACCTTCTTGTCATCCCTTGCTATTTTCTATGGTTGTCAAAAGTTATTAGGCACATCAGATCAGACTGGAGGTTCATTTACCCTGCTAATCATTTTCTGCCCAGTAGGAAATGCTTGTGGACAGCATATTAGATATAGACCAGAACAGAGTTAGCTTTCCACTCAAATATTCTTCCAGCTTCCAGCAAGAAAAAACTGAAGAGGTTTCTTGAGTTAGGCACTGCAGCAAGTGCCCTGTGGCATCTACCCCCAAGAGCCTCTTGACATTCTCTGAATCTTCTTTTCTCTGTGATTCCCCACAACAAGTTCCATCTCAGGCTGAGAGCATCTCAGGAGATCTCTGCAGGTTGCACAGATCTGCCCCACAGAAACTTGTAGGACCCCACTGTTCCCTATGGTGCCATCACAGTGCCAGCTCCCTTGGGGGGACAGCACCCACCTTCATTGCCCTAGCATTGCTGNGAAAAGAAAAGAAAAGAAAAGAAAAAGACAATGCACAACCTCCCTGGCTTTTCTCTCCCTTGGCTCCATGCAGTGGTACCAGATGTTGTCCCACAGCAGCCTGCTGGCTAGTGGTTCTTGTCATGGCTGATGCCTTCCACTCCAGCTGTTCCCACTTCAAGCATAGCTCAGTTGCTAGCTCTCAAGGCATGAGGCTGGTATGTCTCTTAATTTCCACTACAGAAGGAGCAGCCTGTGGCAGCACTGTCAAACACTCAAAAAAGGAGCAGAAAAGTTAATAGATAAGATATTTCAAAGAGCATGAGTAATATAATGAAGATTATTTCAGGAGCATGACGCAGTTTCACCATGACCCTTCACCATTAGACAGAATTGCTCTTAAAAAGCAGTGTGTTACTAAAAGCCTGTACAGGCCTGCCACAGTCTAGTCAAATAAAATGGCTTAGATTCTGTCCTTCAGGATGGATCCACAACTACCACTTGTCTTAGCAAGCAGGTAGGAAAGATTTCTCATGGCTTCAGAAGACTTTGAATTATGCATTCCATAATGGTATTGTTGAATCCTGAGCAGAAATGGGAGCAATGGTTTCAGGTTGCTCTTCAGGCTGATCTTCCCTTCTATAAGTCACATGCAGCTGCTGTTAGCCCTGTGAGTTGCTGATTAACAGCTGCTGGTAAGGGTATCTTTGTCCACTGGTCACCTCTCCTCTTCGAACAACACCAACAGCCTCGTGCAGTGAGACCGTAAAGTTCATATTCCCACTTGACATCAAGCAAAAATCTACGCATTTTATCCTTTTCTTTTTCTTTCCATTTTTACTTTTCTTCATGTCATTTGGCCTTGCTGCTGTCTGGCTTGCAGGTTGAGTAATGCTGCTCCAGACCACGCAGGGCCCTGGAGAGATGTTCCCGTTTATCGCCCTATTGTCCCAGGGATGAAGGAAGTGGGTTTTATTCATGAACGCACATAAAAGCGTCCTGGTGGCTGGAACAAGCTGCACATCCAGCTATACTAAAATAAAACTTTGAGAATATTTTTGATTCTAGAAGCCTTTAGTTCAGGTTTTAAGGAACAGTTTAGCTTTGAGCACCTTTTTCCCAGGAACTGAGACATTCTTTAAATCACCTTTGCAACATACAGCTTTTACTGTTCTGCTCATGGGCAGTCTGGAAAGAGATTTATTCTCCTCCAGGTTTTCACCACAGTCTTTCGGATCTTCTACGTTTTCACAATACTTCCTTCTGGGAAAGTAGATGCAGGCATCAGTGCAGCAAGGAGTGGCTGCAGAGCGCTGGGAGCACCAAAGAGTAAGCAGCAAACCACCTCCTACTTCTGGGTCAATGGAACAGAAACATGATTGCATGCAGCCCATATCATGTATATATAAATATATGTGAATGCGTTTATAATGACTGGAGAGGGTAATGAAGCACATATACATCAGAGTATTTCAGGCAACAGTGAGGCTGATTTGCTATACCAGATACTCTGTGTGCAGGCAGGAGCTCCTTGCCTCAGACACCTCCTGGCTGCATGTCATTCACATATCAAGAAACACAAGTTGTTAACAAGCCCAGTTGCTACGACTGATGCTTCCTGCTCCCTCTGGAGCGACCCATGCTCTCTGACATGGGTCCAACTGTCCTCCTGCCTCCAGCTGCCCTGACACTTGGAGCAGCCTATCAAGGTCATGTCCCCACTCCTGGGCCAGACAGTGTGAGAGCTCGCAGCTGTCCCCTCATTCTGGGCATGCTGACCATCCCCTGGTGGGTCAGGCATCCACCAAGCCAAGAAGATCTTAGCTCTACTGAGCTGAGCTCTGTCTGTCTGGATTTCTCCTGTGTCTCTCGTTTCTGGCTTCCTTCCTCCTTTCTTCCTCTAGCCAAGATGCCCTTAGTCTGCCTAGGAACAGCAGAAGGTGACATCGCTGCCAGTCAAATACAAACCCCAGAGCTGCAGCGTGGAGGCACTCTCCGCTGCTTTCTCTTGGAAGCAGCACTTTGCAATGTGCAGCTGTGTGCTTGGCCAAGCAGAGCCAAGGAGAAGACAGCTCACAAGCAGCCTTAGCAATACCGGGCATAGACACTGTAAGGTGCTCTTTGCTTTGCCACATTTTGGTGCCAAAAGCTGAATTCAGCTGTGGGAAACAGCGTTTATTACACTTCACTGTAAAAAACTGAGTTAGGAGAGCATTGTCTCCGATTACAGACAATTACGTATTGCTGCTTTGGTTTGGTTTTTCAAGCTGCCTTTCAGCTCCCACAGCAAGGCGTGGAGGGGCCAGTAGTAGCTTTTATTGGACCAGCAGATACAGGCAGAGAAAACAGGCAAGCTTTCCGACACCCCTAAGGAGGACATATATGGACAAAAGTTCACTTGTTTTTCTCCACGCGTAACATCTGATCCAGTCCAAGCTGTCATTCTCCCTACGTCTCCTCCCTCAGTTATGTCCCAAACCCACCACAACACCACAACCGCTCCTGGCTCCCCAGAGATGCCCAAGGCCTGCAATGCCAGTGTCAGTCGCTTCCATTTTGCAGGTCTGCAGGATCTAACATGGATTTCAGCAGGGCTCCTCGCACACAGCCATGCCACTGGCCTGCTGAGTGGTATCCCAGGACGGAGAACTCTTGGAGGAAGAGCAGAAAGCTGAGAGCACACATCCAGCTTGTGCACCCAGAGAATCAGGCCACATTGCAAGCTGTGCTCTTCCCTCCAGTGCAGTTCCCTCTGCCTTTGACAGCGGCTTTGCTTTTGCTTGGTGTCTCCCCTGCGGTCTGTGGGGAACCAACAAGCAGCCCCAGGCTGTGGCAGTACAAAGACCAGGCAGAGCCACTCAGACCAGTGCCCCTTGACTCCTGGACATGTTGCTGGAGGGGCAGCAGCAAGGAATGGACGGCGATGGGACAAGCTCCGCCAGAGGCCTCTCCACCTAGCTGTGCTGAATCAAACACGACCTCTTGGCTAAACTGACTGCTGCCTCTTGGTGCCAGCCCTAAAGGCCCTTCTCACCATGAAAGACCCTGACCTCTGCTCTGCTGGCCCCACTGGCATCCTGCTCCAGCCTCTTGTCCACATGGGAAGTGGCACTTTTCCCCTTCCCAGGGCTCATTCACCACACCATGACCCTCTCCTCTTCTGCCAACTCCTCATTTCCACACCAAGGCACAGAAATGGCTCCAACATGCCTGAGCTGGCAAGCTGACTCTGTCCATAAGGACTCCAGAAGCCCATGGGGCAGGGCTTGTAAGCATGATGCTAGGAAAGCCCACGAGCTGACCTTCACGCGGCCCCAGGCTCACAGCTTGCTCCACACAGCAGAACCACACGGGCCTCCCTCCTCCCTGCCTGAGGACATCACAGCATCGTGCTACTGCCATGCTGACTCAGCCACCCCGCACACCGCTCGTCCAAGAGTGCCCGGCCACCGCTGCCTGTCGAGGCAGGAGCTGCCTGCCTGCCCCTGGCCCCTCTACTTTGCGGCACATCAAGCCCATGTCAAAACACTGGCTTTGCTGCATATAGCTCAGCTTGCTGCCTCTGCTGGGGGCCCCATGGGCACCTGAGTCATGCCAGCACCACTGCTATTCAAGTTTCTTGCAGTGGAGAATGGGAGGCAGGGGAAGAGGCTGTGCCCCCCACCCCCATGAGCTGCATCCTGACTCGTCCATCAGGCTGCATGTCTTGCTTCTTTCATGTCCGTTCCAAATACAGCATCCTTCCCACTAAATTATAACGCAGTCAGGGAGGACGTGACCAATGTAAAATAAATTTAAATTTACATTTGGCACTGATGCCTGAACTGCGCTTTTGCTATGGAATTGGTAACTCTCAGCACTGAGTTAGTCTTTGGCTGCGCATTTCCTTCACTGGTTAGGTTATAAAGGAAAAAAAAGAGAGATTTAAATTCTTCTGCCTTTTTTATTTAGAAAATTACTTATAAAACTCTCCAGACTTCATGTGTCCATCTTCCTCCTCAGGTCAGAAGGCATTCTTCTGTCTGGTTTTCATAGAGCATAGGCTCAAACCATGAAGTGCAGGGCAAAATGTCCCCCACCAGCAACTGGCCCTTGTGCTACTTCAAAGTGAGAATGGGGCCAGACAGGGTGTAGGGAGCCAGCAGTGATTCACAGAGGTGCATGATTTTTTTTTTTTCTTTTTTGAGAGGGAAATTTTGTATTCTCTGTGGACTTTCACTTTTATAAATCACACCTTTCTATACTTCCACAAACACAAAAAATAGCTCTTCCACCNTTTTTTTTTTTTTAAATGCATGGCTCCAAAATAAGTAAAACAATGCGTGGTGGCTTTTTTAATGTAAGAAAAATATATAACCCAAGGCTGAGGTTCTTTGCTAAGAACAATTTTAAAAAAGGACAGTTCTAAAGGTCCAAAAATAGATCTTTATAATTGGAAGTGCCTGCAAGGGCCTAAGTATAGCAGGCCTTATTACATCTCAGCTACCAGGTACTTAGGTGCTGTTCTCAGAACCTGCCATTAGCCAGGTCTGCTGAACAGGGCACACAATTATTTTTTTTTAAGAAAACTCTGGCACCGGTTCACACACAGCAAAGGTGCCGAGCCTTTGATCCCTAGCGCCAGGCAGATCCTTGAAAATGCCAGGGGGTGATTGATGTGCCCGAGAAAAGGGAGATCTTCTGCTGAAGGAAAGCAGGTGTGAGGTGCTTCTGGCCAGGCTTTGTTCTGGTGGGGCAGAGCCGCCGGGCAGAAAAGCCTGGTGGAGGGGATGTTCAGCTCCTGCCAGGGGCAGGGGCCGGCTGGGCAAACTGTGCTCGGCCTCGCCGCTGGCTTTCCCCTTCATGCAAGGAGCAGACCGCCGCTCACGTGCGGTTTGCGGCCTCCTTCCAACGAGAGATTGAGAGACTCGGGCTGAAAATAGTCCGTATGTATAAGATGGAAAAAGGGAGAAGAGACTAATTCTCTGATTTAGCTGTTTTAACATGGGCTGTATGTTTCAGTAGGCGGTAGGATGCCAGAATAGAAGGGAGGATGGTGTGTCACTGTGCAGAAATACCTTGAGCTCAGAACATAAAGGGCAACACTGTGGAAATGGGGGCCTAAAGTTAGGCACCTAAATCTGTCCAGGAGCACCCTTTGATTTCCAGCAGCTAGAGAGCAGCCGAAGCCTGGAGAGTCTCAGTGCTCGTGAGGCACTGAGCCACTGATTTAGGAGACTGGGATCTTCTAATCCTGCTGGGGGGCTCCGCCGAACATCCCAGTGCAGCCACCCAGCTCTGAGCATCCAGACGGAGCAGAGCGCGCGCTGGCTTTGAAGCGAGGCTGCTTCTAAATCTGCCTCCTTGGGGCAGAGGCTGCCTGGAGTATAAATCAATGGCCACGCTGCATATGTGTGTTGTAAATAAGTGCTGGAGAGCATCCAAAGCAGCCAGCTTCCTGGCTGAGGCGCCAAGAGTCGAACCTAGGCTCTCCAAAGCCTCAAACGTGAGATAAGATATCTTGGGTTAAAAAGCTAACCATCCATTGCTGGGAGCTGCAACGGCCCATAGCTTCTGGGATTCAGCCACAGAGGATGAGCGACGTTTTCCTCTCTGGTCTTCAAGAGGCTTCAGCATGAAGCAATGGGGCTGGAAATGTCAGACCTCTGCCAAGCTCCCTGGACACCTTGTTCACAGTCAGCTCAGCAGTCATTGATGAAGCATCTAAATTTAATTCCCTGGTAGAGCAGAGATCTCCCCACAGGCAGAGGAGAGGATATCAGGGGCACTGAGCTTTCTGCAGGAGGCAGGGTTAGAAGGTGCTTGGGGAACGTGGCTGGCTGTGAGACCAGCCCCACCAATGGGTTCACGGTGTGCTCCGTGGGCCTGCTGGTGTTCGTGGGGTCAGCCTGCTCTGCAGGCAGCGCTGCCGGAGGTGATGCAATGGCATGTAAATAAAGGAAAACAAAAACTCCAACAACACAAGCGCCACAGCTAAGAGCCAAAATACCACATAGGCAGCTTGGCTCTGACATTTTGCCTTGTCTCAGGGCTGCTGGGTTTTGTCTCAGGCTGGGAGGCAGAAGGCCGCTGCCCTTGCCAGCTGGGCCGGGCTCGAGGAGGAGCGAATGCTGGCGCCGGCTGTGGGCCTGGGCTGCAGGCGGCTGGAGTCTGTGGCCACTGGATGCCTCTTAACATATCCCAGTGCCCTCAAGACAAGGTAAATTGGTGGTTGAGGCAAAACTCAGCTTTGCGTGCAGTTCTGCTACACTGCCTGAATTCTTGGTCAACCAATTTTTGTTTGTTTGTGTTTTACACTCATTTCCCTTCCCACTTTAAAGGCCATTTTGTGCTGGCAGAGGGTGCCGTGCTGGCAGCTCTGGAGGCCCCAAGAGTTAAATTCAAGCCTTCGTGCAGGTAGAGCAGATGCAGCAGCCGGGTGCACCACCTCCCCTCTTGCTCCCTTTGCCCACCACGGTGAAGGCCCTGTGTGCTGCTCAGAGGAGCTCATCCCCGTGGCTGCTTGCCCTGTAGCCTGTCTGCCAGCAGCGACAGCAGGCAGAGCCAGCAGAGAGCTCGTACCAGCATGGGCAACTGCATGGTGGAGTCCTGCAGGGGGGAACTCCACTCTGACAGTACACGACGTGTGTGTTGGGGGCAGCACCCAGCGCCAAGCAATATCCAGCCCTGCATTTGGACCGAGTCCCTAAGTACTGATGCACTTCATGCCTCAAAGGATGTTGCAGCACTGTTGGCTATTGGCAGCGGAGAGAAATCTGCCTTTTATATCTTGAATACAGTCTCGGATCCTGAAAAAAGTCTTTATCTAACTTCCAACAGCTTTCCTACTTTTTTTGATTTAACCTTTGCTATTGTATCTTCGTACATTCATGGTGGTTATGCTGACGTCCAGCGACTCACCATCCTGAGCAAGGGGTGACCCATGGGACTTGCTGCTGCAAGTAACTCTGCTCTGACATTCCTCTTCTCTACATGACACATTTTTTTTTGTTTTTCACATGATTCAAGTGTGCCCTTTTCCCTGTGTTCTGATTCAGCAAGAAGACTACAAGACTTTGTTTGTAATAATTAATCAAGCTTCTCTCCCAGGCTACATCCATCCATGACTTTGCACTCTGTGCAGGCACTGGGCAAGACCTGTGCGCAGAGCTGAATGGCAGCCGCATTAAAGGAGTTATCACCTTAAAAAGCCCAAGCTCAGGTTACTCTAGGGTCAGTGCTATCCTATGGCACCTGATCAGTTCAGAATTCAGATAGTGAGTTCTCTAGCTGGCTTTAAAACATCTTGAAGGCATACCCATAGCCCTAGGTCTGATCTAGAAGTAGTCATCCACCTAACCCCTTTACACTTTTTCCTGACAGCTTTTTGTCAGAAAGCTTTGAAAATGTCTTATTGAGTCATTTCAGTCAGTTTAGCTACCAGTTTACTACCTCATTCAGAGGCATGCTGGCAGCCTAACAAGGTCCAGCTTCCCTTTGTGAAGATGGAGTTCTTTGGAATCCATCCTGTTGTAGTCACTTAGATAATTAATAATTCTGGTTTTAATTAATTGCCAGTTGATCCCATGCCCTTTATTCCCAACATGCTTGCCTAGTTTCCACTGTTCCTAGTTTGCTGATCTCCTTCCTTGTCTGAAAGCAAGCAGTGCAAACAATTCCATATTTTCAGCCCCCTCCCTGCCCTGTTCTGAAGCCATCAGAGGTCCCGGTTCCCATTAAGATGTCATAAAATGTTTTCAAAACCACTTAACATCCAAGAAGAGAATGTGAGTTCTTCTGGAAGCCTGGGTCAGTGCAAGAAAGGGGAATGCTATTCATTGTGACACTGGCTAGGGAACACGCAAGCAGTCTTGGAACACCCCCAACTGCTCGCCTGCAGCAGGATGGACACTTGCCACTGAGGCATTGACACCTCCTTGGGGTTACACAAGGTTGTTCACCATCCTCAGCATGGTGTTTCGCTGGGTGCTCTTGATAGTTGCTCAGTCACTCGTTTGCCCCAGAGCAGTTCAGATATTCCTGCCTACCCCTTGGTAAAATATTTACCATGCAGTCTTATCACTTGCCTAGAAGGCTTTGTTGGAGCTGGCTGATGCATTAATTCCTTCAGGATCTAACTTGGAGTTTTTCTACAGAGGCCTGGAACATGTCCAATAGCATTAAGAAAAAACCCTCCCTTTCTTACTCCATTCTTCTAGGCAGACTTGCACCTGAAACCCGACCTCCTTCTGGCACCGAGATGGCTGCATGGAGCTGCCCTCCTCTCTCCTGAGAGTGGCTGTGACCATTGGATTGCATGTGGGGAAAAGCGTTCGCTTAACAAGCTGGTTGTCACCTCTCCAGACACAAGGCAAGAATGAACAAGCTTAAGGAGAGCCAGGTTAGAGTCTGGGGAACGTTTTCTGATGCAAACATCATGAGGCAGTGGCCCTGGCTGCCTGGGAAGGCCATGGGCACATGTGAGGAGAGGTGAGGCACACACCTGGGCAGGGTGGAACAAGCCACAGGGCCCAGTGGCACTGGCTGGGCCCAGCTTCGTTATGTCTCTGCTGCAGTTTCAAGTTGACACTTAAAGGTTTCAGCAAGGTGCTATCGACGCTGGATCTCATCCAGTCATGCGAACAAGCAAGCCTTCACTCAGGATTATCAGCAAGAAATTCCTTCCTAGGATAAATGAATGGCTGATGATGATGAACAGATACAGCCTGCCATTGTTTTGTGGTGTTTGGTAACTATCAGAAAGTTTTCTATTCCATTTAAATAGAATTTCTTATGAAAAAGCCCTTGTGAGCCAAAGCGTTACACAAAGGCCACATTCAGCTCTTCCAAAATGTACATGAAATTTGAATTAACATCCAGCATACTATATACAGTACCTGTGCAGCAGAGCGGCTCCCGGGCAGGCTGAGACAGAACAATGTCTCTGTCTGTTCCCTGGAGACCCCCTCTGAAATCCTCACCCACATTGTGGGATCATTCCACACCACATTTCACTGGAGGGCAGATCAGCTGTGGCACAGGACGCAGGCTGAATCTGGGAGTCACAGCCATGCTTTGGTCTCACTCCTTGCAATTGGCCTTGTGAAGCAACAGGGACTGAACCCCTATCCTCAAGACAATGTCAGGCCACTGATGGCTGTTGGTGGCTGTTGCTAAACAGCAAGAAGTCCCCCTTGCTGGGGCTGGTCACTGGAAGGGGCCATTCACTCACAGGTGCACACTTGCACCCAAAGACTTTGTCTCACGTGGTGTTCCTGTGGCCGCCAACTCTTCCTCATGTCAGCTGGGTTCACAGCTGGGTTCCCAAGCTTGCAGCAGAATTGCACATAGAAGGTCCCATCAGACACCAGGACTCCACATGCCCCAGAAGCAAGACCAGCAAAATAACCCAACCCTATCACAACAAGCTGACCTTAGAGTGCTCATGTGCTTGTGCTGAAATGCTCACACCTCCTGGTGTGAGCACAACCTAGCAGAAACATTTACGATTAATTTTTCTTTCTCTTTTCAGCAGCTTGTTCTCATTTACTCAGTCATAACTATGCTCCTCGCAGAACCCATGCCACTGGGTCATATCTAAATGCTGTGTTGCCTCAGGGACACAACCTCTGCTCCAGGGATTTATGGTGTTACAAGAGCCAGGTGAGAACCTCACAGGAGCTGATGACTGAAAGCTCCTTTTTGTGCCCTAAGTGGCACAGTATTACCATCATAATGGTAATTCCTGGGATCTCACTCTCCTCCCATCCCTCATCCAGTATGAAATTGTGGGCACTGACTTCTCCGTAGTTAACTTCACCTGTGCTTCCACCCAAAATACGCCTGCACACACCTAGCTGCAGTGAGCATCCGGCCAGTTGCTCACCCAGACACGTAAGGAAGCAGCAGGGCAGGTGAACACCACAACTGTGCTGTGTTTGAGCTGAACACTGCTCTTTGCAGATCTCCATTGGAAACGGGACCCCAGGCAGTGCTTGGGCACCCACTTGGTGGCTGGGAAGGACAGGAGGATGGATGGAAAGAGGAAGGAAAACAGAACTCCTCCCCACATCCTTCCTTCGTTCCAACATGGGGACTACTCTCCTTGGTGAGGTAGAATTGTTCCTTCATCTCCTTGCCCTCCTGTTCCAGCAGCCTACCTGAAGGGAGAGGTGACGGTGTAGTAGAGGGGAGGGAAAAGGGACGGGACAGCCCACCACTGCATGCCAGGCTCTCCCCCTCTGAAGACCTTGCTGCTTAGCCTGGGCGCCTACTGCCATGTCCTTGCTCACCTCTGTTCCTTTGTTTGCTCTCTATTACAAAACTCAATACACCGATCAGCTGGCTGTCATGGTGCCAGCCATTGTATGTGGTGATGGAGGGAGAGGATTATCATTACCCCTGCGTTCGTGTGCAGCTACCCCAAACAAGGATTAGCACATGGTTGTACTAGGCACCACACAAACAAATAACCCAAGCACGCAGTCTGGCCTTTAGATGATCTATCTCACAGGTGAGTAAACAAAGGGAGGAAGAGCCAGGCAGGAAGGCAAGGACCAGTTAGAGGAGAGAGGTGCAAACTCCTAAGCTCAGAAACAGCAGCCTTGGCAGCTAGAGGTGGAACACAGCCTGGAGCCATCTCCTTTGAAAAGGATTTGTCTAGGAGCACCCCATGTCTCTACTGACCAGGCTTTACCTGGTAGCAGTCCTATATCCTCTGCTTTCCGGGGTTTTTGCAGGAGCTCCCCAGCACTCCATCAGTCACTGACCAGACCTTGCAGCAGGAGGAATCACCACCATGAAGTGTCTCATTTTTTCCATGGGTGATCTGGGAGACCTGCTTGGAGGACAGCCCATTTTTCCACTCTACAAAAGCCAGGACAGAGGGATCTGGCCCTTGTAAAATAATCCCAGGAACCCCTCGTTCCTGCCAACATCTGCTAGAGAGGGCCCAATAGTAAAGTATCTATTGGTAGACAAAGATGTGAGTGAACCTCACTGTCTGGGCATCCAGGGACTCGCTACCCACCAGAGTCGAGTTAGGTTCCTTATTCTGAAAATGCAGCATTTCATAAGCAGAAAAACCTAAAATGTTACTTACCAAAGGAGAAATTTTCTCTAAGAATTTGTTTTTCATTCATTTCATTAATGCTTTTTCACATTGCCCACTATAATGGTAACGTATCAGTGAAATCTGCTTTTAGGATTAACCTACTTACAAGCAGGGGCATGGGGCAGACAAGGAATTTCTTTTCCTGTGCTACATTTTTTTCCACAGCTGGACAAAGGAGTTACAGTGCAATCTGAAATCACTTTCTTCTGGAATATCAAACGCTTACCAGGCACAGAAGATCGACTCTTTTGCCTTGCTAACTGTACATGGACTGACTGATCATAACAGACTTCCCAGGGGTGTTCTCCACACATGCTGATGATCTTCTCTAGGGATTCAGAGCAGAATAGGAAAAAAATATTTTTCCTAGTATAAACTACATCAGCTGCAGTGAGGTATGTTTCAGAAAATACCATGGAAGTGAGAAGGCAACTGTGGAAAACAGGAAGCCGCGGAGAGCTCAGATTTCTGGGTTGATAGGGAAGCCTTGCAGAGGAAAGGGAGAGGCTGAGGAAGGTCTAATGCTTAGGTTTGGTAGAGAAGAACAGGGGTTTGGGAACATTTCTGTTTGTGGAGAAAAAACTATTTTTGCATACAGAACAGATAAGAATCCAAACAAATGAAGCTTATCCAAATCTTGCAGAAATATTTGATATTCACCATCCTTTTGAGGACATAAATTTAATCTCTGGCTTGTTTCATCCAGATAAAGTTGGCATTCATGTTGTACCAGAAAACAAGCCTGCATCCCCAGCTTGTTCTTTTTTTTCCTTTGTTTGAAATGTTTGTGTGGAATACGCTTGATTCAGGACAAGTTATCTTACTCAAATAGAAGACAGAGACCTGATTCCCAGCGAAAGACTGTGCAAGTTATGTACCTAGCACAAACTTTCCATGCTTAAAATCTCTCCATGCAATGATGTCCATTGTGGCACTTTCACATGATAACACGTTCCTCTAGCTCTGCACTGGCTGAATGAGAACTAGGCACAGCTGAAGCTGTTTGGGAGAATGTAGCCCACAGAGTGTCAGATACAAACTATGACACAAAGCAGTATTTAGGCCACTGAGAGCAAGCATGACAGAAAACTCTCAGTTTAAGTAAAAAGTGTCGTTTATGTTGTAGGGGAACTGTTAGGTCATGGCTTGAACTGGTGATGGAGCACCTGGTGAAGGGCTGTGGCTGCCCAGGTAGCACAGGAAAATTGTTGGCACCTGTGCTCCCCATATGACCAAAGGGTGTGGACCCAGGGCAGAGCTACCCTGGGCTCATAAAAGGGCCACCACTGAAGGGAGAGCACCTCTTGGAGCTAGGCTGCTGCCTGGAGAGGAGTGATGTGTGGCTGGAGAGCCCTTTGCCAGCTGGGTGAGTCAAAGCTTGTGTGGAACCTTTGCTTACATCTGTTGTTAAGACCTATAATACTTTGCCTGGGCTTGCAAAGAACCTATCCAAAGCAATTTCGTCTCTTCATTTTCAAAACATAAATGAAGGAAGAAGTATGATGTCTGGGAAATGACATTCTGCAGTCAGTCACCTTTTACTGGTGCCTTTCAGGACCTCATGTTGTGTCACAAAGAAGAAAAACACTTTCACTTAAGACTAGATAACTAAAAGTCAAATATCTGCACACCAAAAGATGTGTACACAATTTATAATGTATTTCATCCTGCATGCTGGGTTTACATCCTTAGATGATGTAAAAACCACATAGCCACACCATTCACAAGTGGGCTTTGTTCAAGGTAACATCTCTTTTTCCCTTTATTTTCTGCCCATGTTCTATGGAAGTTTTGCAATTCTACTTTTGGGAACTCTCCTAGACATTATGTATATTGGTAGTAACATAATTCCTCAGAGCTGCATTACTCTTTAGCCTTTTTTTTCCAGCTGGGGACAAAATAAAATGTGTCAGCCTCAGCTGCTGGGTAGCACCTTTCTACTTTCAACATTAAGACTGCCACTTCCTGTGTGTTCTTGGTGCCAGTTTCTCTTCCAGCCTGCAGCCTCATTTCTTCTTCAACTGAACTTCTGCCAGCTGGATGCACTCTTGCAAGATCTCTGGTTTGGAAGACCTCAGCTGTTAGATGCCATAGGGTATACACCCCATCCTGATGCAGTTTTCCAATCCTTCCCGTATCAAGTCTTGCTGTTCACATTAGCACTAGAACTGTCAGATCCTTTTAGTAATTCTCCAAAATCTGTAGTTTATTCATATAGTGTTATTAGGTTTTACAGGATGATGCCACCAAAAATCATAAAACCATCACTTTTGCTCAGAATGAAGATGTAAAGGCTGAGATTAACTTCCCTGATCCATTCTCTATGCTCTAATCTTTCATACCTTTCTATTGGTCTCAACTTCATCCCTCTTTTTACCTCTGCACTTTCCCCTGATAAATAACATTGAAGCATGCTTAAAAACATATTTACGTATTTGAAAAATGTAAAAGTGATCTAACTTCTCAGGAAAAGCCACACAACTTTTTTTGGCTCCATTTTTACTCAACTTTGTCTCAGTTGTAGTTAGTGGTTTGGCAGATCTTTGTGTATTTTTGGATCAAACACTCACGCCAGGGAACACAAAGGGTCTTGGTATGAAATTCAGAGGAAGACCTCAAAGAGGGGTATTTATTTTTGTTAAAAATAGTTCATCCCATCTCTATCTGTATTGAAATTGGCAAAAGAATGGGTATGATTTTCATTTTTTTGCAATGCTTCATTTTAAACATTTGATAAAAATAGTCAATAACAAAAAAGCCAGTTTATTTTTACTGCAATGCAAATTTTTTCTCTTGCTGGTCAAGTCCTAGATGACAAATATAGATCATGGGGATGGCATACTAAGAGGAAAAGCAGAAGAATTTTCCTTCTCATTTCCACTAAATTAAGCATGTAACTGAAAGTCTGCCAACTCCTTCATCTGGTATCTTCTTTCTCCTACTTCTATCTCCTACCTATATACCACCCCCAACCCCATCCTATATTTTTCCATGCTTATGTCTATGATGGCAACTTTCTTGATTATTCTGCGTTTATCTCAGAAAGATTTGCCTTTGAAAGAGACTTGCATGCCCAGCGGCTACCATCTAACCAAACAGCAGACTCCAAGGCATCATTTAGGAAGGGCACTTCCTGAGTGTTTTATTACTCCTAGATCAGATTTTTCTCTGCTTAATGTGATGATTTGCTCCTGAGAACTGTGTCCCATGGTGAGAACACCATGAAGCATGTGGTGGAGAAAGTGATCTTTGTGGTGAATGGGAGATATCTCCCACTTGCTCTCCTTCAGTGCTCTCTTGCCCATGAGCAAGGTGTAAAGCTAAACCTTCCAGGCTTTACTGCCAAAAACTACTTACACCCTATTAAATAACCGTATGGCCATGCTGATTTACACCTCCTAAGGACAGAATCTAGCACCCAGAAGGAGGCATAGTTTTAATGCCATCATAGGTATTATGGCACCCATACCTGACTATTCGTTACTATGAAGTTAGCAGTGCTGTCAGGTACTAAGGAAACTCAAGCTCTGCGGTCAATTGCTGTGACTATGGTCAGCCCTTCAGAGGACTGTGAAGGACTGTGCTATAGAGGACCATGTGGCATTCGTTGTTCGTGGTGCTGTACAAACAGGACAGAACAAAAGTTAATCCTTGCCCTGAAGGGTTTCGGTAAGAGAAGAAAAGATCCTTTGCAAAAAAA
>WBMW01003581.1:2297680-2407265 GCA_013396635.1 Penelope pileata | reverse complement strand
AAAAAAAAAAAAAAGCCTCACCCCAGACATTCAGGTGTACAGTAGTGAGTCATCTAGTCAAATGCTATAGTGGTACCTGAGAAAGAGGAGGTTTCTCAGGCTGGTGGCAAAAGCTATCCTGCCACAGATCTTTTAGAGCAATTGTACTGCACTAGGGAAGATCTTTTATTTAAAAAAAAAAATATATAGCCCTCATCCTTTTTCCTAGCAGACAGTGTGCAGCATATCATGCCATGACCAGCACATTAGCTCCATACTATTGGGTGTGGAAGACATCAGGAAATCACTGTGTGTATTTTTAGTCCATTTGAGTTCTGGCAATATATACCCTGGGATTTCAATGCAGTCAACTTCCAGCTATACCATCTTAAGCTATGCTGAAGGGAATGGATACACTCCTTTTGATACTTTCCACAATAAAGTCAGGGAATTTCTCATAAATCACATCCTTGCTAGAACAAGCTGTGAGATTGGGGAAGGGATAATGGCAACAACTTTGATTTATTTTTCTTTGCCCTGCTTACATTTCTGATCTCACAAAAGGATGTAGAAACTACAAAAAACTTTCCATAACATAATGTAGTCATTGAAAGGGCAGACAAATGAAAACCACAGGTTCTGCAGAGAGATCTTGCCTTTCTGCACTCTGCATAAGGTTATTTCTTTTTCTGAGGAAGCATATACAAGAGTAGGCCATACACCCCACAAAGGGAAGATCACGTTTCCTTCCACCCTCCAGGTTTCTTTTGTTAACAATAATTATAAACCAACACTTAGCCTTGGAGTCACATGTCTAGTGGTGAGAGATGGACTCTTTCTCTAATCTCAGTCCTCCTCTCCCATTATTGTTTCATTGACTACTATTGACTTTATAGCGAAGCCAGAAGTGAATGGGAGAATTGGAATGGCAAAACTGGTGGGGCAGGTTTCCCTGTGAATGTTGCAACAGGCAGAAAATAAATAAAATAATGCCATTTATCAACAGCCAGGATTCTGGTTTTTCTAGGGTCACTGTGCACATATGTCACAGCTAGAGGACAATGGCCTGAAAGATCCATTCAAGTCTTGAAAATACAACTCCATTTCTACAGGCATACTCCATACCTGACATTAACAATCTTATATGGCCTCTAGACTCGGGTGCAAATGCCCAGTTGAAACAAATTAATTTCCTAATCCATTTTTTTCAAATGAGACTTTCAGATCACATCCTTAAATACCGTTAACTCATTAGAACAGTGAAAGAATATTTCCAGGAGGAACGAGCATAACGGAGTTGCTGTCATGCTACCTTCTGGAAAGGAGAGCCAGAATGGGACAGATAAAATTAATCTGCGCTGTGGTCTTGCTGCCAGCATCCAAGGCACTAGATTCTCAAACTATGCAAATGGACCCTTCATATCATAGTCACTTAAATGCATGAGCTGAGATTCTGTCCCAGGATCTTCCTCAGCTGCTTTAGTGACCCAATCTTAACCTGATTTACGACATCTCCATCAGAGGGAGAGATTAGATTATACCAGGAGAGGGTGCAGAAGTGTAATTTGTCTGTGCCATGAGCACAGTTAGCATGTCTGTAATCTCCTTGTTGCAGCAAATGTTTTGGGTCATACAATGTTAAAACAACCTCCGTGTTCACACTCAGCTCGCCTTTGCTTTGCTGGCTCTGCTATGGATTGCAGAGCAGTCCTATAGAAGACAAGTATAGCTCTCTTCTGCTGAGACTTCAAAGGAAGCTCTGGACCACCCCTCTCTGCTTCCTTGATTCAGGTGTCAGCTCCCCCAAGCCATGTAATTGTTTACTCTAGGGATATGCTACCCACAGAATGGAGCGGGACTGAGGACCAGGATATCCTCTGCTACTTAGTCTGGGAACATCTCAGTCTGACAGAGAGAAGGATGGGAGATGGAGAAAAGAAACCAACCCTTTTGGCTGAAGGTGAAGGGATGCAGCAGGTACTCAGCGCCTTTACCTAAGGCTGGAGTCCCGTGTCAGGTGGTGGTTAGGTAGAGCAAAGGGATCAACATCAAGGCAAACTGAACACGGACACTACGTCCCCCAAGAAGGGCAGCAGCAGGGTGCAGTGTGATGATGCTTTCAACAAATCATTCAGGAAACAACTCTTATTTTAAATAATTCAGCCAGACCAGACAGATACTGCTTCCAGCTCAGTCTGGCTCTTCTATTCTCTGGAAATTACACCTCCTTAAAGGCAACTCTAGTCACTTAACCCACACATGAACTTATCTGAATCTTCCTTTGAGAGATCTGAGTGTCTTGTAACAATGACCAGCGATGTCAGTAAACTGTGTGATCTTCAGGGTATTTCAGAGTGGCAGAGGATGTTAGTCTTAACATGCAGTTATCCATGCACTGTTCAGAACTATGTGACAGTCTCTCAATTCAGAAAGAGTTGCACATCCTTTGCGCAGTACTTTCTTATATGACTTGATCTTGACAGAGGAATCGATCAGTGATCAGATTAATAATTGCTTACATCCAAGTAATCAAGATTTGACTGTACTTGCTACATTTATGCAAAGTAAATCCAAACTCAGTACTATACGTGGGCTGTACTAAGTAGTGCATGTGGATACTTAGGACAGGTTCCAGAAAGATGAGCATGGTTAGAAGAAAGAACTTCAAAAAAAAAAAAAAAATAGGAACTTGATTAGAGGCATGCTGGCGGTAAATTTGCAAAATGAATTGAGGGATACTTGAACCCAGTAAGAATATCAAATTGTGAAATGGATGAGGGCATTAGCATGAAGACAATGGAGTGGAATGTCACACCCTTGGAGAAAATGACAAGGATAACTGCACAATAGGTACTAGATTGCACACTTTTCTAGCAAGCTTCACTGGTGAGTACAAGCAGAGTAATTCATGATTCAACATCATGTGGAGCAGCACAGATTGCAGAAGATTTTGGGGACCCTTGGAAAGGAGCCAAGCAAACACAATAGTCATACAACCTACCCACAGCCCCTTTAGCCCCCTCAGTGACAGAATGCAAGGATGAACTAACTGCTGGTTAGCTGAGGGAAGTGACGTTGCAGGACTGGGTTTTGCTGGGCACTAGGTCACATCCCCCGTATAAACAGATGACAGGCGTATTGCTGGTGCAGGAGAACTAATCTTCCTAGTCTCAGTGTTCTGGTTTCAACAGGCAGGCCTGGAAACTCCACACAGCCGTTCGCTCCCCCCCCCCCCTCCTCCCAGCTGGGATGGGGGAGAGAATCGAGAAATAAGGTAGAACTCGGGGGTTGAGATAAAAACTATTTACTAACAGAAAGAGGAAAATAGAGTAAAATAACAGTAATGATAATTATATACAAAACAAGTGATTGTACAAAGCAATCGCTCACCGACCGCGACCGATGCTCAGCCAATCCCCAAGCAAACGGGCCCTCCCCGCTCACTTCCCTTCCTTATATTACATGATGTCATATGGTGTGGAATATCACTTTGGTCAGTTTGGGTCAGCTGCCCCATTCTTGTCCCCTGCTAGCTCCCTGCGGCCCCCCCAGCCTCTTTACTCTCCTGGCAGAGACATACAAATGTCCTTGGTTCTGTTCAGCGCTGCCGGGTGTTATCAGCCATGTTTTCTTTCTAGAACCAAAACACAGCTTTGTAGCAGACACTGAGAGAAAGTTTCAGTTAGAAACTAAGACACTCAGTCTAGCAGTAATCAGGGCATTACACAATGTCAGAACTGTGGGTTAAGAAACTACAGAGAAGTTTGACATGTTGCAAAATGATTTAATCATGTGACAAAGGATGTGAAAAGAAGACGTTTTCCGTTTGCTTTTATGTAGACATTAGCCGTCTGGGTAGCAGGCAAGAGGAATTGGAAATTCTCATTAGTTAGAAGAAATGTGATATAATCAGCATTACTGAAAGCTGCTGGTTTCAATTTACATGATCAGAATGTTAAAATAACTGGTTATAACCTGTTTAGAAAAGATAGAGCCGGTGAAAATGAGCTGTGTGAATCATGACATAAAATTATACCGTAGAAGAGGAATTACTCCACAACCTCCATGAGAATGCACGGAAAGAAACACTGCATTACAGAGGACTTCCATACACTGGGAGCTTCAGACAGCCACTGAGAGAACATCGTGATTTGGGGAAAACTACTGACTGTTTTCTAACACAAGGAGTCATCATGTGGTAACTCTTCCGGACTTCGTTCTGACAAAGATGAATTAATTACTGGACTGAGAGTTGACGGTTGTCAAGGGAACAGTGTGGATGGCCTGATTATACTCAATATGGGCAAACGTAGGACTGTCCCTAACAGTTACTTCAAAAGAGCTAATTTCTCAAACCCAAAGAAATTAGGAATCAACCTGATTGTGATGAAAAACGGAGACTTAAAAAAAAATTGTGAATGAAAGCAGGATGTCCAGGAAAATTGTATTTGATGGCCAACAGCTGCAAGCCTACAACAAAAGAACTAGCGTAGCATTAGGGAAAGGCTTTGTTGTAAGGTTGAGAGTAGTAATTAGGAATAATAGTAATAAAAAAAATAGGTAAGAACAGCATGGATTTGTAAAACTTCAGAAAAAATGTAAGAGCATCTGTGGGGAAAATGCACAGACAGTAGAACTTGTTAAGGCAACCAGAAGGACATGTTCAAAAAGAGATTCAGAACAAAGAAAACTGCAGTAATCACTTAGGCCTATTAGTGGGTGAAGATAACATGAAGAGGCAGAAGTGGTTTAGTAAATATTTCTGCTTTGGTGTTAAGCATATTTGGAAGTCAAACATCTATTAAAGGTATAGCATTTCTAAAACAGTAGACCCAAATAATCTGCATTCAGGAATCACAGAATTGTTAGCTGAGGCCTCTTGCAATTAATTTTGAAAGTGCCTTATGAAATGGGAGATTCCAGACAACGGAAGGAACACTATCACTGTGCCAGTTCAAACAGGGCAAACTGGACGAGATAGGTAACTATAGATCACTAACCCTAACCCCAGTCCAAGCAAAATGGAAAAACTGACAAAGAATAAAAGGACAAAAAAGCAGTCAATTCCGATAACATGACATTGTGGAAAGTACGTCTCAGTGAACAAATAAAGTTGCGCTCTTACAACGAGATTACAGGAACGGCCACTGAAGTCACTAGTCAGCTACTATGTGATAGTCTGTGATTAAGTGCCTTCCTTAGTACCACACAACAGTCTGATTAGCATAATAAAATGTCAGGAGGGAGCAGGTGAAATGGCATGAAGAACAAAGCAAGTGACAGATTTAAACCAGCTGTCAACAGAGAGCTCTTGCTGAAGGAGGATGCATTGCTGCTGAGATTGGTACTAGATTCTCTTCTCCTACTCGACTCTTGAGTAGGAGCCGGAACGAGCTGGAAGCTTGAAATTACCACTGATAATCATTTGTTGATGACACAAAGATTGGCAGATGGGTAAACAGTGTTCAAGGCATGGCAATTACACTGCCTGACTGTATCACTTGATAAATTGGGCCCTTCAAACAACACGTGTTTAATGAATCAAATTGCTAATGTATTCATGTAGGAACAAGGAATGCAAGCCATTCATACAACTCAGGGATGACATTCTGAAGATGATGATTCTGAAAAGAATTGAAGGAGAGAAGAGTATAACTGAACTTATCATGCCCGGGGCTCTCTTAGAGCTAATACAACACCTTGAGATACAAAAAATGCTCAGAGGAGAAGGTGATATTTCCACACTATTACTGAAAATGCAAGTTGATTCTGCTTGCATTTTTTTAGAATTTGCTTGAGCTTTGAGGGGGGCTGCTTGTAAAAGAGTCATATAGAAGATCTTGTGGATGGAGAAAAAATTCTTATAGAGTGAGACACAAAAAATTAAAAAAAAATGCCTCACAAGGAACTGCTTCGAGCCTCTCAAAACAGGACAGGCTTAAAGGCTTGATCAGGCTGCTCAAGGTGTTGTCTACCTAAGTTTTGAAAATCCCCATCAATCTCCAGTGCTTTGTCACTCTCCACAATGAGAAAGAACTTCATGTCCAGTCAGAAAATGCCTTTGGAGAAACTTGCATCCATTGCTTCTTGTCCTTCCATAGTGCCCCTGTGTGAGAAATCTGTCTCCACATCTCCATAGTCACTCACTAGGTAGTGGAAAACAGCAAGCAGCTCCCCTTTAGCTTTTGCTGCTCCAGGTTGAGCAATCCTGGTTTCCTCAGCCTTTCCTCACACACTATATGTCCCAGCTGCCAGCTATTTCAGTAGTCCTCTGCTGGAATCTCTCCAATTTTCTAGTATCTTTCTTGTACTTACAGAGCTCCATTTGTTTTGTCTACCTAAAGCCAGAATGAGAAAAGATTTAAAGTCTTGAGGCCTTCTTAATCCAGAAGGAAAGGGAGAACAAGGATCTGTAACTGAAAGCTGAAGCCAGATAAATTAGATGACAATGTGGGTGCTTTGCTACTAAGCAGACAGTACAGGTGCTGGATTCTCCATCTCTTGATGTATTCAAATCAAGGCCAGATGCCTATATGAACATTTTTCTTCAATCAAGACGCACAGTCTTTCTTGGGCTCAAAGCAACAATAACAGATGGGAAATCATGAGTTGCTGATATGTGAACTGCAGGACCTAACTGCCTCCAAACTATGAAATGTTTTTGGAATTGTACATTCAAGGTCCAAGCTGCTGTAAATTTCCAAAATAAAAAGCCCAGCTTGACTCATGGGAGAAATAACAGAAAGAAAGGAGACACCAAATATACTGTATATGGGATAGAGGAAAGGAGAAGTTGATAACAGCAAATGTCTCTGATTGAGTTGTTCCAGGCTGGGCACTCACTGGACTTCTGGAGCCTGTGAGGTTTTCGTGGTCTGTCAGAGGAGGATCCTGTAGCTGAATAAACTTTGGCCCTTAGGACCAGTTGCCCAACACATTCCAGTTCCTTAAAATTCTGTCTTCTGGAATGAAAATTGTGTTCTTTTAGAATCAAAAGTGTGTGATTGACCTGAAGTCACCGTTTGTCTTTTCAGGGACATATAACAGATGGAAGTACACAGATGTGTGCTTTAAACAGATTTTGAACAGCACTGATCTTTACTCAGATGGCAGAGGTGGCATAATCAGGCCTCAGAAAATAACCTTCAGAAAGGAGCACCTTCCTTTACTGCTCACCCACAGGGGATAAAGTGAATCTGTGTCAGTTTAGACTGTAATCTCAGATTTTAGGAGATTTACAAACTCAGTCAGTGGAAAGGAAGAGTTGATGTGATTTACCTAAACCTCAGTGACGCATTTGGCTTGGTATCACACAATATTTTTATTAAGGAAATATGTAATACAAGGCACCCTTAAAACTGATTAGCAGTCAACCAATAGGCTTTCAAGTGTCACTCTAAATTGGGAGTTATTGTTTTGCTCACGTATTTCCTGCTAAATTCCCCCAGCCATCAGCTCTGGGGCCTCTGCTATTTGACATCTCTATTGAAGACCTAGAAGAAGACATAACTCCATTAAAAACAAAGTCTCTTCCAGGTGTGACAAATGAGTTTGGCGTTGCAGATTGGTCTCTGAGTAAGCTTATCCTGTAAAATTTAGAGGAAGGCCAGAAAATCAGCTCAGACCAGAGGTGTAATTTTAGGTGGGGAGTTAGGCTACGCTTACAGTCTGAGTTGACACTTCTGGTGAGCTCCACAAAAAAAATAAATGGATGTTTTGGTTGACATCTTTGAGGGAAAAGAAATTTGACTGTCAACTAGACTGAAAAGCCTATGAAGAAAAAACAAGATCTTGTATCTGGCAAAGAAAGAGGGAAACTAGAGGCGAAGCAGCAGGCAACTAGCTGCTGGGCAATGCGCTGAGCACTGTCGCTCCATGGACAATCTTCAGACCAGGATGTCTGTTTCCTAAAAGCTCCTCTGTAGTTCTATCAAGTGGAAATTCAAGCTGGCTCTGTAACTTATGTTATGTGTGGTATAAAACTAAATTATTCCCTTCCAACCTTAAAAATCTATGGGTCTCTCTATGCCGTACTTGTAAGCTCTGCAGTTCTTAGCTTTGGGTGAGCTCCTTCTTCTGCAGATACATTGAAGAGACGAGTGCAAGTGCCTGGCTGTTCCTTGTGAGCTGGTAAGCTGTGTCAGCACACGATGGCTCTGAAGAAGACATCATGTTGTCCAGTGATAGTGGCTAGAAGCAGAGATGGCTGTAAACACAACAGCTTGACATAGTATAATTTTGTTTGACATTTTTGAGACAAAGCTTTACCACACAGATGGTGTCTGGGAAAGAGGAACAGGAAGCTTCACCAAACCATATAGCAACAAGTACCCAGGCTGAAATGCAGGCTGTAGGCATGGTAGGAGGAGGCCGGCCACTTTACATGTAAGTTTAGAGCTTTGCTGATTTATTGTCTGGCAACGTGCCTCCTACTCAATGAACAGGTGGCTCCAAGAGCTCTTCCAGCGAAGGCCCACTGCAGGGATTTGGTATGCCTCTTCAGGAAAGGGTTAAAGCTTTGCTGGAGTTTTCTTTAACAAAAGCCTCACTCTTGCAAGAGAAAACAGCACCAGCTGTAGTTTACACTAGTTTTGCTTTCTTGTCTATGTATTTATTTGTGGCTTTTGCCCCTTTTTTCACATTAGTTACAGGTCCTTTTCTGAGGGAGTATTTTTAGGGCATGGGAAGGTGTCCCATGCCATACTGCCTTATGTCTGGTGGTGCACAGAGAGCATCTGTTCCTGCTGGAGAAGGCAATGGTTGTCTATCTGTCCAGGACTGTGGAAAAATAGGCCTGATGACCAGAAAGAAGCTCCAGCGCTGTGGTGAGGCCTTCCCTTCCCAGGGCTGGCATTCCAGGCTGCAGTCGGGCTTTCCCCTGCTGGGCTGATTGCAGAACCAGGCTTTGTCTCACAGAGTCACTGATGTGCCACAGAATCAAGTCCATCAGAGAAACCCAATCAGCTAGAACAATAGGCTTGCGCTGCTAGCTCATATCTATGTGCTGGGATGCAGTGATTCAGGCACAGTATTACAGGGAACCACGTGATGAAACCAGTACCCAGAGGTTTACACACAACGGGACCAACTACGCGCACTTTTTATTTCCTATTTTGCGTTACAACCGCACCCTCTTTCTATGAGAACAAGCACATGAATTCTTACTCTGTCACAGCCACTCCACTAGGCTATCCAGTGGGACAAACTGAGAATAGTAATAGCTGGAAAACAACCACTATATCCTGAATATACACAAAGCCGTGGGCTCACTCTGCAAAGAGGTGACTTTGTTTTCCCCTCAATCTGGTTTTGATGTTCTCTTTTTCCACCCTTTTATGCAAAGCTCTCCACCCCAGAAGGCAGGCAAGCAGCCAACCCACCTCTCTGCCCTACTCCAAAATAAATGTTAGATGCTAAAGAATGCACAAAAGGGAACTGTGAAAGGGTTTGCAAAAAGGGTTGGATTTTTTTTTCCCTAGTCTTGAGTGTGTTTGTGTGTTTTCCACAGTGCACTCTACCTTTTTCCACTGAGGTTCTTAAACTGTGGCTCAGCCTGTCCATCTGACAAGTAAGAGGACACCTGTCACAAAGATAGATGTGATGATACACTAAAAATGCCACACACCTTTCCTCTGTTACATTCCTTCACTGATGAAAACAACGTAACATGGGCTGGTAAAACAAGTGCTGCACTGAGAGATTTGTCCAAAATTTGGATACCTTTGTGGCAGATTTGAAATGTTGCTTGTTACATCCACAACCAGGAGGATGCAGATCCGGCATAGCTTCACCTATGGCCAGATTCTCAGCTTGAAAAAACCCCTTGACTGCAGAAGAACTAAAAAGAATTACAGCAGCTGGGGATATATGCCTACATTGCATGTAGTGGTGTGTGTATGGATTGGATGCTCTGCTTGTCCTATGCAGCCCATGGACTCTCTGCTCACTGATGATTATGCACTGACTACGTTCTTTCCTTGAAACAGCACATCCCACCTCTCAGTGTCCCAAAATTACACTGTTATAAGGAGACTGAGAACTGTTGGGCTTGAGTGGTGAGTGCATCCTGTCTGTGTTACTGCTCTTACAGAGGGAGAGCCCTCGTTGCCCCCAGTAGGGGCAGCAGCCAGCTGGGCAGGCACCATCCCAGTGCACAGCTCTGGGTGCACAGCACGCTCTGCAGAGGTGCCACTGTGGTATGCGTGGTAGAGGACAGGCAGCCCCTCAGAGCTCGGGCAGGCTCTTGCAACCCTTACATCTGTGGATGGTCAGTGCCTGGATGGCTCGGATCCAGGCTCCCTCACAAAAAAAGCACACAGAGATACTGAAACTCCAGCTGTTGTGCCCAGATTCCACTGTCTGCTGCAAGGAAAGACAGATTGCTCACAAAAGGGCAAGTGTGAGTGGCTGGCCACGGAGATTTGTTCTCCCTATTCCATCAAATATTTCCATGTGCTCCATTCCAAAATATTGATGCGTAGAGCCTTGGGAGTTTTATATTTAGCAAGGAGCATAAATCACAGGTGCAGGGGGCAGATTCTGTAGCATTTCCTGGCTTATCAACTATACTACTAATAGCTCAGAGGGGCTTGTAAATCAGACTGTGAATTCCATGGTGCAAGCAGCAGCAGGGAGAAAGCCATTTACCTCTGGCATAGGCTGGGAAGCGCTTTCTGGTGACAGGTCCTGGGGCACTTCAGGATCCTCCTGGCAAGGCTCCCAGGGGGCTGTGAGGTGTCAGTGAAACAAATGGGACCCACCCACTCACAAATCTGAGGGTGACGCCAGGAAGTGGATCTCCTTCAATGTGCTCTGAGGATCCTTGCGCTGGCTCCCTGTTCCTCCTGCATTCAAAGGGAGCCATTGGGCAGATGGAGAGGGGAGACGGAAGGGGCAGAAGGTGGTGAAGGAGCCTCCACGGATTATTTCATTTTTGGTGGAGTCCCAGCAGATGCTCAAGAATGCTGCCTCACCCCAGAGGTGCACAGAAGCTTGCAACACCCTTCTAAAGACCACAGCATATGTCCTGGAGCAAAAAGTGATATGGGCTCTTTCCTCTTTTTCTTTCTTCTCTGTTGTTTGTTCTCTCAACTAAGGAGCTTCACACAGTTCCTATTCCTTTCCCTGGTAAGTGTCTTGTAAATTCAGCATTTCTGACAAATATCTCGAGATCTTGGGAAAGCTCATGTGAGCAGCATCGGCCTTTCCCTCGCCAGAAAGGTCATCAGCCTTCCCAGCACATTCACTGGTGTGCTGTTGCAAGGAAGATCTGAGGCCTCCTCCTTTGTAATTCGTTGTTTTATGCCTCTGAATAACCCAGTGTTTGGTTTAATAATAATGCTTTGTATTCCTATAGTTCCATCCATCTAAGCACCAAGAATTGGTTTACCAACATCAAAGCATCTGTCCTCTTGCATTGAATTTTGGCATCAACTAATTTCGTTGAAATCCCCCTTCTGACAGATTTCCCCTCTAGCAGCTTGTCCTGGCCTTTAAAAATTCTCTTAAGTAGAATATGAGAACGCCTTTCCTGCTTCCCTCTTGAGTTCACAGCAAAACTTGCCAAAAGGGAGAAAGTGTGCATCCAAAAAATGACAGTAACACATACAAGGCCGTGCCAAACACACGGAGATAACTGCCTGAAGGAGATCATCAAATACTTTCTTATTCTGTGATTCTCACATGGCTTGCTCGCTAACGGCCAGATTATAATTTTAGCAATAGGAGGTACCCGGCTTGGGACAGATGGGATCTGTAAGCTGCCATGTCCCTCCTGGAGCTTCATTGTGACCCCATGCGGACAGGCGCTCGCATCACTGGAGCGAGCACAACTGCACCAGGCCTGGGGATCTGCCTGCTGGGCTGGCTTCGTGGGAGCTGCCCTGGGGGATGCAGATCCGTGGTGTTACTGCATTTGGTTATCTCAGATTTACGCAGAGCCTTGATTCTCTTTAGGTCCTTTGAAAAAAAATCTGCCTTTCCATCATTTCCCAGGACTCTGCAGTTTTCCTGACTGCTCCCTCTTGCTTAAGCTCTGCTTCACCCATGGTCCTGCTAGGACCATCAGCAGAGCTTTTCTAAGAGTGCATGGATGTTCTTTTGCAACTGAGCCCAACAATCCCCCCCCCCAGACCTGAGAAAATTTGCCCATGGTCTGTTACAGGAAGAGTTTTTTCAAGCACATTTTCCTTTGTTCCTTTAATTGTCCCCAGTCTTTACCTTATTTTAGAGCTGGCTACCCACAGAGCCACAGCATCCACAGAACAAATGTCCATAGGGCACGGCTTCTTTGTCTGTCGTGTACCCAATCTCACATCATTGGCGGGCTGACAGAACCTCGCACTCTGGATACCCTTCTATTGTGCAATGGGATTTTATTCCATTTACTTTCCGTGAACTCTGCTAACTTTGTGCAGGGCTGTGTTTGCGCTCCTGTGTCTATTTTAAAATGACACGCCTTGTGGACTTCTGTCATTCAAAATTTTACAAATACTTCACCCTGATCTTTTTATGACATGTAGACTGTTGAAGCTAGCAACATTTTGTCATGGTCTTCTCCTTCTCCATTGCCTCTGGCAGAGCTTATTTAACTCTTTCTGTGGCAATTAATCTCTCCTTGCAGACTTTCCTTACCTCAGATCTAGAAAGACATCTACCGCACACCTATGATCTTATAAAACTTGCTGTCTTAATCCTTCACTGCAGCTGAATTTTTGCCACCGATATCTTTTCTGTGGCCACTGGCTTTCCTGGATGTTATGCTCTCAGCCCATTAGGCAGCGTTTCTTATCTGTGTTATTGCTGTGAAAGGAACCTTAGGAGTTTGGACCCCGTGGTGCTGAGATCTGCATAAAAACAGACAGGAACCTGATCCTAGAGAGGGAACAAATCATTTTTGGCTCACTTTATGTTTTAATGCCTTGACATTGCTTAAAAAAATAAATTATAGGGACCGGTCCAAAGGCTTCCACTGGGGGCATTTCTCTGGGAACCTCATGTCTCTGTGTTACAAGGCAGCACAATGCCATACTCCCAAGTGTCTTGGGGCTGTCAGAAGAACAACCTATCATTCACAGCCTAACAAAAGGAAGCAACTGCTCCTCCTATCCCATATTAAATCATTTTCTGTGCTTGCAAGCATTTTTTCAGGACAGTCTCATCATGGAGAAGATTATCCTTTGTCTACTGAAACTTCTTTCCTGGGAATCGCTGTTCTTTGGGTGAAGCCCTTCCCCCCACAAGCATCCAAAAAACACATCTCAGGCACCCAAAAGCATAAGTCAGAAGAAATTGCATGATTTCCGAAATGTGTTTAAAGGAGAGGAAATTTTTCATTCTGATGCTGAAATTAAGGTGTTTCAAAATATTAAAACATTGTTCTGGAACTTCAAGGGTTAAAAGCACATATTTTAAAACATGAGTTGAGATAATCTCGTGATTTAGCAAAACCACTGACTGATAACACAGCCACCCATTGCCTCGCGATGATATAAAAGGAACTGCTGGAGGGACAGAAGAGGGTGCTGTCAGTGTCAGGTAAGATGCATTGAACCCAGCTGATAACAGCCCAGGCACTCTGCAGACAAAATCTATCTTGAGGGGAGGTTAGAGGAAAGCAAGCAGATCAAGTCAGTTCAGCCCCAAAGGAGATAGCAAGGCAGAAAGATTTCTTCCATCCAATGCATTTCCACAGAGACTGAGCTCTACCTCCTGGCTGTGTTACCTCCTTGATGGATCTTCATCTCATTGAAAATATTCTGATGCAAAGGAAATGGTGGTCACCAACCAGGCTGGTGTCTGACATGGGCACAACCACCAGTGGTCCTCTGTGTTGTTCAAAGGCTGGAGTTGACCCCACAGCTTCATGGAGGACCTTGCCAGGGGGCACAGAAGACCCCCAGACAATGTACAAGAAGAAATTCTTGGAGAGGGTACAAGGAGGAGGAGGAGGAGGAGAGCGGAGGATGGGAGCAGGCAGCCTTCCCGCTGCACCAGCACCCAGAGCAGCAGAGGCACCTGGCACCCCAGGCTCCCTTTGGCTGCTCAAGACCCCAGGTGAGGCACAATGGGCAGGATGAGCCCACCAGCCACTTGGCCTGCTCCAGCTCCCTGCTCCAAATTCTGCACGGTGCAGAGCCCAGCCCCAGGGATGAAGGTCTCGCTTGGCATGGGATGCCCAGAGGCACTGCATGGCATATTAAGCATCATGTAGGCATGTGATCCTAAGTCACTGGCAGCATCCCAGCGGAGTCATATTCCCATTACATTCCTTGGATATCTCCCAACCGCTGGCTTGAGAAAGTCACTAACCTTCGTACGCTTCATTGTTCTGGCGGGATGTCTCTGTCCAGAGGGTGTCGTGTGACTCCCACTGACCGCTGCGTGTGCACGTACACAGCTCATCCCACACACAGCTGAGCAGGCAGATACATCTTGGCAGCACACCCCCTGGTCCCCAACACCCACCCACAGGAGCAAGGTCTCTTGCAGAGCTGCGGAGTGGCTGGGCGAGTCTTTCCAGCCAGGCACATCATCATCGCTCCCACTGACACCTTCTCCCAGCTGGGAGCAGAGCAGCTGTGGGCAATCTAACAGTTTACTCTCCTGATTACAAGCTGTGTTTCATCCCTGTGCTGTCTGCAGTCCTCCGCTGCTGAATGGAGAAGGTGCCTAAATAGCATGGCAAGACAGTGCCAATACAATGGTGATGTGATTTCTTCTCTTTGGCTCCAGTGGGACTGGCCTGGCAATGTGGGTGCATCGGCCAGAATGCTTTTTAGGGCCTGTTTGCCTTGGACTCAAAGCCACCACCATGCTTTGTAGCCTGCAGTTTTGCCACACAACAATCCACATGCTGCTTCTCACTGGGAATCTGGGCTGATGATGCATCCAAGATCCCTCCCAGACATCTTGCCAGCATCCACATGCTTATGCCAGAGCAATTCCTCAAAGAGGAAATAACCAGGCACAGGTCCTGGGCTGCTGCTGAGGCACTGGCCTGCCACTTTGCAGGCAGGACCTCAGTGCTTCCCTTAAACCCATCTATGCAGGAACAAAACCCTCAGGTATTGTCCCACTCATCTTTCCGTCTCCTTCCCTCAGGATCTGACAACAAGGGCTGATTTTTGGGTCTGACAAGACCAAAAAGGCCAGGACAACCAGGCACTCCATGCTGGAGGATTGCTCTGAGGGTGGGAGCAGAAGACCAAGCCCAGTCCCAAAGCAGACAGCAGGGCTGAGGTATGAGCGTGGTCAGGGAGCAGCGTTCAGGATCTTGCCAGGCATGAGCTGGTGGCTGGGCTCCTCTGGAGCCTAAGGACATGTAGCTGTGCTGGTCATCCCACATGTGAAGATTGCTTCTGAAGAGTAGGCCTGTGCTCCAGGTGGGTGAATGGTCCTGCATGCTCACCTGTGGCTGAGGGAGGTCTGAGGGCAGTTTGTCACCTGCACTCTGTCCAGTCTTGCTTTGGTCACAGCTGACAGGAGGGGAATAACTGAGCCCAGAGGACGGACTGAGGAAAAATGAGAGAAGAGGTTGCATCTACCTGAAAGGTGGAGGTGAGGAGCTGAATATGGCAGCAGTGAGAAGATCCAAAGAGGGTCAGTGACAATTAGGATGACACAATGAACTGCTGTGGAGATAATGTTATCCTCAAGCCTGACAGAACAGCATGGCTGTTGCCACGAAATGACACCTTTCACAAGTCAGAGGAGAGGATGCTGTCAGCTAGAAATTCATCCAGCCAATACATTTGTCTAACGGGGAACGAAGGGAAGGTGCTCTGCAGACAAGACAAGATTTATAGGTGTACATATTTAAGATGATTTCATAGACAGACTTTTGTATGAGGAGGGTGAAGAACACCTGAAGAAGAGACCGAGGAGAACAGCAATTGGAGGGGGAAGAATAGGTTTGCCGGAGGGCAGGTGGGGGCAGAGGACTTGATTAGCTGTTCACACGAGAACAGAAGCAATGGCATGAGAAAGGAACCCAAACGTGCTGTGAGAACCAGAGACAGGATGAGAACCAGCTGACCTGGGATGGGATGATGGACCACTTCTAGCTCCTCTTCATTTCCTATAATCTAGCAATTTTATTTGCACTGACTTGAGCTAGGAGTCAGGAAATACGTCTCTTTTTCAAGCACTATTGTGTTTTTGTGAGTTATTAATGAAATGTCTGTAGGCTCCAATGTGTCTGATACTGCTAAACTCTGCATAAGGCTGGAGAAGCTGGACAAGGTTCAGTGACATTCAAACTACAGGGGGTAGCATAGACTGTTACAATTAGATAGATGTTACAATCACAAGGGGAATGGAAAACATCCAAGACACTTGCAGAAAGCTGCTCCAGTTTAATTTTATCAAACTGATACAAAATGGAACTCAAATATACCGATGATGTATACTGAAAGATAATTCTCCAACTTAAATGAAATGACTGATATGTCTTGTTGAAGAGACTCTGTGCTGACTTTGAAAATATGCAGAAAGAGGAAGACTGTCATCTCCTACTCCCTGATACATGTGGACAGGAGCAGTCAGTATGAACTTCAGAGTCTGCTTCTTTCATGCAGTAAACAGAGGGATTGAAACAGCGGAAACAAAATAGCAAGCAGGCAGCAAGCCAAACTGTGGGCACAAGAAGGTTTAGGACCAATTATTAAATACAGAACAGGACATCTTCATTAGGGACTTTGATAAATCAGGTGCCATGTAAGACAGGGAGGAGACATGAGGAAGATGTTCAGCTAGTGGGAAAGGGGGTATTTTTCCAGCCCTGGATGTCTACCCCACGTCCACCTAGTGCTTAGCACATGAGCACCTACATTCAGCAAACATGCACCCAGTGAAGCCTACCAGTCAAATCTGGGGCCTGCAGACATCACATTGCCTCTGCAATCTACACACACAACCTTGAGCATATGGCACTGTGCAGCACCTAATTTAATGTTCCATACTCTTTTTCCGCTGATTTGGCTGTGTGCATAATAATTCAGCTTAGCTGTTTGCCCTACCCAGTGCATGGCCTGTAGGCCTGTTTTCCACTGCTTTTTCCTTTTCTACTTTTCAATTTTTTCCCCTGTTTTGTTCTGTAGTCGTTATTACTGGATTTCCTTGTGGCCTTACCCTCAAATCAGAGAGCTTCAAAAAATTGATGCCTATTTCTTCATAGCATGCATGGGAGAGGAGATAGTTCAGACACAAAATAGTGAGGTCAAAGTTGCCAGAAGTTTCTCACTAACTGCGGGTGCCAAAATGAAGGCACTCCAGGACTTCTGTTTCCCAGAGCTGCTGGCAAGGTTACAGCATTTTATATATCCAGCACACAGCCCCCACTGACTTCCCTCCCAGGTGTGCGTGCTTAGCACTGCCACAGACATTGTCTGCAGGAAAAACACAGCACGCAGTGAGTGACAAACAAAGTCTGGACTGAACGACTCTACTGCTGCCAGAGAGGGCGGAGAGCATCTGTTTCTCCAGCCCAGCATCCCTCTGCCTCACCTATGGGACATTCCCTGCTGTGCCCGCTGTGCCAGCTACACCAATGGCATTGGTGCCACTCAGGGCAGGCAACGTGGAACGGCTTCCTCCTCCACAGCCCAATTCCTTTCCAGATCAGCCAGCGCTGCGTACTGAAGCAGGCAGAGGTCATACCAAAATACAGAATGTGCTCATGTAACCAGAGAGCAGCAGGATGCCTCTGGAGCTCAAGGCAGAGGCATTCCTCACTCTCAGAATCTCCTAGCCAAGTAGCTCTGCAACTTCAACATAAGGCACTGCAACAAAACCGAAATCCTTTACTTAAAAAATGAACAAAATATTTTGTTGCATGGATTTGTATTGATCACCCATTTTGGCCACCATGGAAGAGTTATTAGTTTCAGCCAAATAAAAAAGTCTGCACTGCCTATTTGCCAGGTTAGGCAAGCTGTTCTTTTCTTCATAGACCAGCCACAGGCTGAAGGAAAGGAGGGGAATGAGTAGGGCACTCATTTTGACTGGGAGTTTAACAGCTATTTGCAGACAGGAGACAGATAGGAAGACTGAGATCTCATGCATTCACTTCCAGGGTGCTGGTAATCTTTGGGACAGGCAGTTGCACACTGTTTTGCCACTATATCTTCCCTCATTTCTTTGGTTCTGTAGACAAAAGAAAAGGTATTAATTAAAAGTATTAACAGTAATCTAGCCCTCGCCTCCATATAAATCCACGGATGATATGAAATAGGACCAGTCTGGTACCTCACCCAAGCAGATTAAATTACGTGTTCAGCATGAATCTGGCCGTTGAATCTTGGTCATTGTAACAAAAGCATCTGAAGAAAGGCCTATATGTTTAAATAGTGTCCTCTGCTCTTGCTGCGAGTTTGATGCACGGTTATGGAAAGTAAAAACTGCAATTGGTTTTGCTAAGTAGTTATTTCAAAGGGGTAGAGGTCTTTCCTACACTCTCTAGGCAGCATCCGTTTCAGAATGCCTCAGAGACGTTACCTCATTAATTTTAATGAGAAGCCCAGACGTGAATCTGACACAACCATAAATTGTTCTTTTTGTGTGTGCATGTATGTGTGTGTTTAAAAGGGCTCCCTGTGTTACCCTGTGAAGGACCTAACTGTGTTGCGTGCTGACGTCCGCTATTTATGCACACGTCATCCTGGCTTCACAACACAGTTCCCTTTTTATTCTTCAGCCAATCTTTGTGAATTACCTTCACGCTTTTCCCTGTAATGCCTTCTGTGCACAGATCTTTTTCCATCTCTCAACAGGAACAAGAGGTTCTCCTACTCCAGACAGCCTCTAGATTGAAGCCATAACATCATCCCCAAAATATCCTCACCCAAGCACACCTGTATATTCACTTCAGTCCTGACCTGCGTCCCTGACTGTCCTGTTCAAACCATGCAGCCTCCAAGGAGCACCCTCAGACCTTCTTGCAAGGGACAAGCTGAAGGTTGGCCTCAGGCTGTGCAGTTGAACATGGGTGTCGACTCTGTCAGCCTCAGGAAAGGGATAAGGGAGGTGAATTAAGACAGCTCACTCTCCTGTTTTCCACGCCTGACTGCCCAACCTGTTCTGTGGCTGAACCTTGAGAGGCAAGCCACCAAAGGAAACCGTTGCCAAAGGAAAACCCCTTGCTCAGAATATTTGGAGTGGGAGAGATCCGGTTTCGTACATCCTGTTATAGAAAGTCCTGGAAAATTAGTGTCCTCAATGCAGCCAATTCACTAGCTCCCGTGAGCTCAAATCCCAAGAATCTGCTGTGGGCAGTGGTCATTGGCTGTTTGAGTGACATTGCCACAAGGTACAACAACCATTTGTCCTTGTCTTATATAAGCAAAATGAGCAGTGGAAGGTCACCCTCCATGGTACCTATGCTCCTAAGATACCTTCCTCCCACATGCCTGCATTTCATAGATGACCCATTTCCCCTTCCAGAAAGATCTTTGCTTCCTCCCATTGCACAACGGCCTTACTCCTGTTTCCAGCTATGAGTCATTTCAACCCTGCTCATGTCCTCATCAAGTTCTGACACTACCCAGACCATCTCAGGCTGGTGAAGAGATGTTTGTATTTTGCCTAGCTGGCGTCACTCAGCAAATGCCCAAAATTTAGGTAAACTTTAACAACTTTCTATGTCCTCATAGGACTCAATTCTTGCACATAGTTTGACAGCCACTTGGGTATTCCCATCAGTGAGAATATTTGTGTTGTTTTCAATCCCTCACAAAGCAGTAAAGGCCACCCACCAGCTCTTCAAAAAGAGATGCTGCATCTGTTTGGTGAACAAGTTATAGGTCTGCATTTGTAAACTTTGATTCAACCCAGATACGCATGTGACATCCTGATTAGCATCTGCTCTTCTGCAAACATCCCGTGTAGCTTGGCAACACGGACTCTTTCTGTCCTGTGTGCTGTATATGACTGCATTGCCATTTTGTCTTGATTATCATAGAATCATAGAATCAGAGAATAGTTTGGGTTGGAAGGGACCTTAAAGACCACCTAGTTCCAAACCTCCTGCCATGGGCAGGGACATCTTTCACTAGACCAGGTTGCTCAAAGCCCCATTCAAATAGGCCTTGAATACTTCCAGGAATGGGAGATCCACAGCTTCTCTGGGAAACGTGTTCCAGGGCCTCACCACCCTCATAGTGAAAAATGTCTTCCTTATATCCAATCTTTCAGTTTAAACTCATTAACCCTTGTCCTATCACTACATGCCCTTGTAAAAAGTCCCTCTCCAGCTTTCCTATAGGTTCCCTTTAGATGCTGGAAGGGCACTACAAGGTCTCTCTGGAGCCTTCTCCAGCCTGAACAACCCCGACTATCTCAGCCTGTCTTTATAGGAGGCTGATCACACTCCTGATCCTCCACTGGATTCACTCCAAAGGTCCATGTCCTTCTTCTGCTGGGGCCTCAGAGCTGAATGCAGCACTCCATGTGGGGTCTCACAAGAGCAGAGTTGAGGGGGAGAAGGATCTCACTTGACCTGCTCTTCACAATTCTTTTGATGTAGCCCA
Source organism: Penelope pileata (assembly GCA_013396635.1). Classification (NCBI taxonomy): domain Eukaryota; kingdom Metazoa; phylum Chordata; class Aves; order Galliformes; family Cracidae; genus Penelope; species Penelope pileata. The sequence goes on along the minus strand of WBMW01003581.1, from coordinate 2,386,761 downwards.
GGATACAGTTGGATTTCTGGGCTGCGAGTGCACATTGCTGGCTCACGTTGAGCTTCTCATTAGCCAGCAACACCAAGTCTTTCTCCTCAGTCTGTCCTCAATCCATTCGCTGCCCAGCCTGTAATATAAAAGTAGAAAGTCTCTGCTGATACTGCCAGTATTTAAGAATTTGATGGTGTCTGTCTCATCTGAATGTCACAGAGTGGCCTCTTCTTGAGCTTTACTATGTGTACATATAAGCGAAAGCCTGAAGAGCTTCACTTTCTGTCTCACCATTGAACTCAGTGGTTCCAAGTTTTTGTTCTCCCAACCATATGTTCATAAACGCACTTCGGTTTTGCATGTCTTTGCAGACTGCCAAAAGCAGCATACTTTCATAATATAGGATGCTTTTATTGAAAGTTTGTAACTAAATTGCCTTTGTCAAGCTCATTGTTTTCTGTTGCAATTGCTTCCATGTTTATTGCAAATGAATCTATTCTGTGCTTTCTGTTTACCCTGGCACAGTTTTTGTGCCCTGGTATGCATGTGCAAGCAGATTCAGTATTCTTGGCTCACTGCTTGTTAACACTTCCAAGAGCTGGCTTCACTAGGCCCCCAAACCTCCGGTGTTACTTGTCAACTCGAGTCCACTTTCACCTTTCCTTGTGGTCAGTCACCACAAATCAGCCACTCTCCGATAGATTAGCTGCCAAACATCCATTAATGAGCAAGGTTTAGTTTTATCCATCCAGCTCATCAAAATGTTTGATAGCATCTTCTGACATATCTCTTGTAGTGTTGCCTCTGGGATGCTTTCGAAGCATCTGGAGACTAATCTCCATCAGGCTGAAATGGGCTGCAAATTTCTCACAACCGAGATAAAACCTTCGTACTTCTCTTTCTTTGAAACAACTCATTTCTGCACAAGCTCAGACTCAATGCAACCCAATTGATTCTTCACAAGGCTCTATTTGAACCCAAGGGCTGAGTCTAGGTTTAGCAGATTTGTTTCCTGCTGATGTTGTACAAGAGAGTTGCTACTGCCCGGGTGTGGAAGACCAGCCTTTTTTGCCTGGCACTCGATGCATGGCAGCATGCAGAGAGTAAACACCTTGTTCCATTTAGGCAGGTCACAGCCAGGGCAGCAGTGGCAAAGCTAGTCTCCTAACAATTACTCTTTCTCTGGTCTTATTTTCCATGTTCTCCTCCTTCCTCAATCCTCTGCCCCTTTCCTTTCTTCTCCTCACTGCTCCTAATGTAGTCTCTTTTTCCACCTTCAGCCTCAACTTTCTTTTTGTCTGACTGTGCAAAATCACCTCCCATCCAGGGAATTGCAATTCTCTATGGCTGGTGAGCTGCTAACCGGACTCTGTCAACAAAGCACTTGTGCTAGCAGTGTGCTCTGCGCGAGCCCAGCCTGCTGCGTCAGAGGGAGGGAGCCACATTTCACAGAACACGGACCTCCTCCATGGCTGGAGTCTGCTGTTTTGAGTTTCCACTCCTTAGCTGCAAGTGAATCTGTGTCTAAACGGGACATGTTCTCCAGTTCCTGCTTCTAAAAGTAGAACCCATTTAACTCAGCAGATTGCCCAGCTGGAACAGGCTATTTACAGCTGTACCTGAAGCTCTGATAAGATAATGGTTATGTTGTAAATACCTATCACATTATGTTGCTTTTGGTTAGTGTTTGCCATCACACGTAAACCAAATGGCTCCCAGTATTGAATAAAATCTCAGGGTTCCTTCACGAAGCAAGCTGGAAGTCCCACAGGTTTTTAAAAATCTGTTTATTTTACCGGAAATTTCCTGGGGACCTGGTAAAAATCATCTGATAGCAGGGTAAAAAGCAGGCGTTGCAGATGGGTCTCCAGGCAGAGAGTCGGGGTGGGCCGTTTTTCCACTTCGTTCATTTAATAGGTGTACATTTCACTAAGTGAGATTGGATCTGACATTTATTGGAATTATTAGGGAATGGGGAAAAGAGTGAGGTGCGAGAGCTTAAAATAAGGAAGCAAGCAACACAAGTACACATCTCAGAGTGAAAGTGGATTTGTTGTTCCTTCCTCCCTCTGCCCGCTCCCCTTCCCAAAATTTGGCTTGCTTCTGGAGCAGAAAGGAGACAGGCTTCTACACGGTCACACCAAGGTTCTCCCAAATTCTACTGTTGGTGATGGACACGGGAAGAAAGCTCAGCACTTGTGGCCTCAGTCACAGCAAGAGGCTGTCGGAGGAGGGCTTGTTGAGCCCAGAGAGATGTTGCAGGCAAATAATCCGTAACAGAGACACGAGGTAGGCTGGGCAGGGAAAGAAATGACAATGGGTGACACAGGACATCCCTGAGCTGCTGTTGGAGCACAGGGAGAGTTTTCCAAAGGGACTGTGTTGGGGACAGAGTGACTCCCTGGGAAGGGGCAGGGGAAAGACAGTCATCTCCATCTTGTCTGGAGATGTTTGGGTTTGAAGAATACTATCCCCTTCTCTGCACCACAGTCCTCACAGTTTACCGAGAAATATTTGCAGGCCAACGTTGTCCTGACATGGCAAGAGGCTGATGAAGGGCTGCTTTCCTCCACCCTCCAGCATGGCTGCCCCCACTTCAACCAAAGTGCTTCACAGAAACCACCCCTTGAGCAGGCGTCCTTATGGGATGCACGCACAGCTATGCTCACAGACCACACATGAGCTGCAGCCAATGCTGGATGATCCATTTGCTTCATGCTGTTCCTCTTGGAGAGAAGGGAGATCCCATTAAACACGAAAGCCGTGCTCTGCTGTCTGCCCTGGTTTCCTGTTCACGCGATTGCCCTAAGAGGTGGCCCATGCTAACCTTTGGGGCACCACACAGAGCTCATCAGCATCTTGCCTGAGGTCACTAATAAGGCATGCTTCTTCTTCTATTTAATTAAGCAGATTTTTCTATTTAATTGCTGGACCCATCCTTCCTTTGGCTCCGTGCGTCACTGTGGTTAAATTCACACAGGCACTCCCAACCTGAGGAGCTAGAAAAAAGTATCCCCTGAATCATGCCTGAAGCACAGCAGCTGTGGTTCTCTCCCCATAGGAAAGCATAATCAAGTTCATATGTGTCACTTAGACCCACTGTTGTGTCTGTGCATCAAATAATTGCTGCTTGACCCATTAGGTGAAACAACTAGAAAACACAAGGATCTTCTGGCGCCAGAGCTAGGACCACAGAAAGTCAAGAATATTTATAAGGGCAACAAAGTCAGCAGCTGGGGTATCATCCTAGGATTCAGGAGACATTTGCCCTGCTCCAAGTTCAGCTGCAGAGCCTTAATTTTTGCTCCCACTCATTGTCCATCCTCTCTGAGGTACAGACTCCCTCCCTCATTAGGAGCTCGTACAGTGCCGAGCGTAACGGGGCCTTGACCTGACACAGCCCCAGGCCCTGCCTCCATAGATCAAGTACAAGAATGGGATTACAGCACTGTCACCCGACAGTAATAACGTGCTCCAGGTCAGAGACACTGAAGGGCAAGTCTTGCTCATTAAGAGAGAGAAAAATATGGGATTTTTTGCTTGACATATCAGGGAAACATGTTCATTCATGTTTACAGAGTTACTGTAAGAGCTTCCTACAACAAAGATATCCTCTTATGGTGAAAGTGAAACCCTATCTAGCTGCTCAGCCTGCTCTAGGCTGACCTCCAAAACTGAACAAAGCACCCAAGACAGAAAGCAGATTTGGGGCCCAGAGGAAAGCCTCAGGCAGCAATAAGCTCTTTGGCTGGAGGAAGCCTCCGTGCTACTCCAAACCGCCCAGCAGTCGCATGTCTCTCGGCTGGAGCAGAACTCCTGGAGGAACAGGCAGCCAGCCCTGCCACAGGCTGACTCTCATCAATCCCATACCAGCACAGGCAACTGGGGCCAGAGCCTGGCTTTGCAGGCATTTCAGCCCCACTCCTAGGTGGATTTGGCCTTCTCCCACTTGGCTCAAAACGTAGTTCAGAGGCAGTGGCAAAGGCTGCAGCCTCCACTGGCCTCCAAGGGATTCTGGTATTGGGCCCCAGCACAAGCCCCGAAATGTCTCAAGTTGAGAAAGAAGAGATTTTCCACTGTAGGTTTGCAGTCTGACTTTTGCTTTGCCTCAGAAGAGATTTTCATTGAAGGAAATCAGCATTTCCTCCCCCTTCCCAAATATTAGCAAGAACTAATGTTCCTCTCGGACTCACAGAAAAACTTTGAATGATGCAATTACTGGAGTCACAAAAAAAGGAGACAGGGCAACCCGTATTGTAGTTTTACAAGCCAGGGAGTTGTTAGGGGTGCTCACATCTAATCCTATTTTGGTACCTGACATCCTGATGAGGCACCAGGACAGTGACAGCTCTGGGTCAGATGTGAGTTCCTCAGAAAAGATGTAAGATACAGCTAAAGCAGCCTGGCATCCTTGAAAACTAACGGCTGAGCCCTTCACCTTTTGAAATCCATGGGATATTTCCCCATTTGATGCTGTGAATTGAGTGACTCAATGTGGGGTTGGAGCTGGGGACAACTGGCCCTGCTGCTGAGGGGAAGGCTGCTCCCTCTCTTCACTGACCTTCTTGAAAGGAGGATCAAGATTTCCCAGGTCTGTGAGCAGGACAAAGGCGAGGTGAAAGCAAAGTCTGCAGCTCCTGGTGAAAGCATTAGCGATGGACTAGGGCGACCGGAGTCCAGCTGGGCCAGACCCACTGAGTAGTCAGAGGCACGTTGTTTCATCTCTCTGCACCATGGTTCCCTGGTTGTAAAAGAGAAGAAAACTTTTCCCTACCTCAGAGCAAATCCCTTGGTTCTTGTCAAGCACTTAACTACTGCTGCAGTGAGGGCCATATAAATTATAATTACACTGAGTGCCTGGTGCTGCTGCCCGGAACTAGCACTTCATTCTTTAGTGTGCAAGATTTCTTTTTGGTGGGGAAATTAGCTGCTGCTGCAACCCTAATTAGGTTCCCTGTCTTGAAGGACTCATTTCAGCATATAGAAATCAGCTTCCTTTGTCTCCAAAGGAAGCTAGAAATCATGTTTTGGAATTCAAACCAGGTTATATTTGCCCACAGCACGCAGCCCCCAAAGTCTGGTTAGGACAGGGTGGGGAGTCGGGGGTGTTAAACTTAGAAATGGATTTAATTAACCTTTGCTGTTTATTGCTTGCTTCCAGAGTTCAGCCAGGTTAGGAAAAGAACAAGGAATGGGTCACTCAGTGTTTACACGGGGCTTTTGAAGAATGGCCCAGACACTTATTTTCCCCCCTCCTTTCTTTAAACATTCCCAGTTTAAAGCTGTGGCTTAATTTTGGAGCCGCGGAAGGGGAATGTTGATTCAGAGAATGGTAAATACGTGGTGGTAGGAGGCAATATGAGCTTCTCTGTGCTGCCTTTAACACCAGCCTATCTTTCTACTTCCTCAGTTTTCTGTGTGCAGGAGGTGGTGGGAGAGCATCATTCATTTCCACGTTGAAGGTGCATGTAGCATTTTGGTCATCTCTGCCTTCATACTGCTCCTCTGTGTGAGATGGAAGCATAGCACATCATTGTTTCACAAGCACTTCAGTACATCCCAGAGGTGCCTCTACCTGTGAAGCATCCCTCTCTGCCCTCCCTTCCACACAGAGCATCCGTGCCCTGACCACGTGGCTGTTTCTGGTAGGAACAGAGAGATCAGCCCCATGCTGGGCCGGAGGGTAAAGAAACACATGCAGGCTGCTGTCACCTGCTTGCAGTCACACCAAGTCCAGACACAGCCAGCTGGCTGCTTTGCTCCTGTCTGAACGGCTGTTCACCTTCTCCAGGAGCATCCGCACTCACGGGCATGTAGGTGCAAACCCAGATGGAGAGGTGGTGTTTTTCCAGGCTTGGGAAGTGGATAAGCGGTCAGAATGACTGAAGAAAGATGCCGTTTACTTCTTGCTCCCAGATGAGTTACCCTCAGATCAGCTCTGTTGAGAACACAGTTTCTGTGCGCATTGTTGCAGAGAGAAAAACTGTTTTTCAGGATTTGATGAGCCTGTCCGATGTCATCAGACTGGCATAACCATGACAAGAAGCTCCAACAGTGGCGCTGAAACTTAGGAGCAACACAGGAAGGTCTGGGAAATGATTAAGACAGCAAATTGCACTGTGAGTGGAAGAAGAAGAGGCAGCACTTCTTCAGCTATTGATTTTTGCTTTTCTTCTGATTACTTAAAATATACTGGAAAAAATGAAAGGAGAGGAAACACTATGGGTAATTAAAAATAAATTAAAAATAAAAATAATTTAAAAATAAAGACATAAGAAGAAGCAAAAAGCAATCTAGCACTTCCCAGAAAGCAATGTTTTCAGTTTAATATGTGACTGATTCCTTCCTTAGGGACCTTATGAGGGCTGCTTCAAAAGTAATCCCTCCTATTTCATTATGTTGGCCCACGATGTCAGAGGTGGATGTTGGCGGTATGGCGGTAAAGGCTGAACCTTCCCACCAACATTCCATTCCATGTTGTTGCCATGTGACAGATGGCAGCAGAGGGGCCCTCTGACCAAATGCCGTCTGACATGGGAGTGCGGATGGAGCAAAGGGGTGGAACTGAATTCCTCCATGTGAAAAAAAATGGCACCCATTGGCATTCATCAATGGTTGCTGAATGTTTCTGGAGACCAAACAGCGGATATGGGCACAGTGAGGCGGTGGTGGTGTGTTTCAGGAGTGGTGATGACAGTAGGCCACCTCCACTGGTGCAGACATTTACGAGTGCAGCACACAGGCTCTTGTTCATCGCTGGTGAAAATGCATAGCTAATGCTGGTGCCTCTGTTGAAAAAGAGGGTTTTTTTTTTTATGGCTAATAATGTGCTCTATCAAACACTTTTATTGTGCTCTTCGTATCTGTGGTAGTTTCCAAGGAAATAAATAGGAGGCATTACTTTTGGAGCAACCCACATCGATTGTTGGACGGTATAAACTGGTTGACAGCCATTGATTTTAGTGAAGTAACAATCATTTACAGCAGCTGAGAATCCTGTCCTGTATACTTGTGAAACAAAAGAACTGAAAAAGATCCAGGAGGTCACTTTGAAGTGTGGAGATTGCACATGGCTTTCCTTCCAATATTGTTTATGACAACAGCAGTGCCAGCCCCTAGTGACTCCAATAGCTTCCACTAGGACTTTCAAAGACTACAGAAGAAGAATTTAGACTGGGAACTCGGTAGAGTATAGATAACAGCAATGTTGTAATAAAAGAAAGAAATGGTCTGCAAATAAAAAGGAAAAGAATATCAAATACCAGGGCATCCATATACCTTTAGCAGATTGCCAAAGTATAATTCCCTCTAACAACCAACCAGAAGATCCCCCTTCATTTTGTAATGATTGCAAGCTGTGCATTGAGCTGGATGTAGAAAACCTCACCTCCAGTGGGGTGGGTGTGATGCTGTCCGCAGTCATGCCTTACCTTTTACATTTATGTTCACAGAAAGAAATGGACTGGACGATAACTTTCAGGACAATCCTGAGCCATAGAATATCGATGCTAACTGACTCAAAGGAAAAAGAAAGGTTGTCAAGTAAAGCAAGCTCAATGAAACAGGATAGAAGGATGACTTAATGGTTACAGGACAACTTGGGAGTCAGTGAGCAAACTTGTACTCCTTCCACAGAAACAGAAACAGGAATAGTTCATTTCGCTTTGTTGATCTGTAATGTAATGGGAGTCGAGATGGTGTCTCGTTACACTTTTGGACAGCGTCTAGGAGAGTGAAATCTCAGTCATGGCAAAGTACTTCTGGAATCCAAGTGAAGACGGAGATGTCATGGAAACTTGGATCTGGATGATCCAAAACATTCTTCCAGCCTTGAAGTGGAAGGCCGTGGAGATAGTGCATGACAGTAAGTGGCAGTATTTGCAAAACAGAAGGGGATGCCTTCTCCTTTCTAATTATGGAGGAGAGCAGAGCTGATTCAGCCTTAAATGGCCTCTGAAACAGCAACACTCAAAAGAGAAAATTTCCACTTGGACTGAAATATTGACTCGGTGGAAGCCAAATTCTTCGGCAGATTAGATGCACTGATAAGGTTTTTCACATCTCTTTTGGCATAGAAAACCCAGGGCTGAACACCTTTGATATATTTATTGGGCAGGTTCCAAAACATCTCACTGCACAGATGCTACAAACCCTGTAAAAATTAAAGTGTCTGCTCAGGACGTAATTGTCTGGGACAGACCTGTCACTGAGTATCAGGAATTATATCTACATAGGCTTACTGTAAATTGCAAAAGGGAAAAGGTTTCATAAATCGATGTTTCAGTTAAAGGAAAAAAAAAAGCAGCAAGAAATCTCTTAATTATAACAGATACTGACCCCAAAATCATGAATGTAGAGCTCTCAGACATATTGTGTCCATAAGTTCACAAATTTTTCACAACCTGTGTGAAATGGCTTCCCAAGCAAAACCAAGGCAGAGTGACAACAGAAAAAGTTTAACCATTTGTAGTGTGTAGTGATATTAAAATCCAGGTTGCATATTTTTTGGCCTATTTAAAGCAACACAATTCTTAATGGATGCTTTGAGTGGACAGTCATGAAACTGATCAGTTTCCAGTTTCATGAATCTCCAACTTCACCCAACTTGCTGCGTGACTGAGTAGAGGCCTGAAGTGCACGCACAGAGTGATGGAGCTAAGAAAGCACATGCTTGCACGGCTGATGCTAGGTCTTGCACATGGTTGTCTTGATTTGCCCAAGTATCATGAGGGTTGTAAACAACACAGGGCAGTCAGCCGTTTCCTCTGAATCCAGAAGTACATGCAATGAGCCTGGAGTCGATGGCCCAGGGCATGATTAAATCATGGCAGACATGCTGTTGAGAGCAAATGCACCCTCTGATGATGTGGAACAAGCAGGAGCAGCTCATGTGAACACGGCAAAGGCATTGTGTGCTGCATCTCCTGAGACAACAGGAATCCTCCAGGAATGAAACAGAGCAAGCATCACTGCACACAGCAACTGAAAATGCATGTACACACTTATCCCCTCTATGCTTGCACGCTTCTGGGATGCAAGAAGTAGCAGGTGGATGACACAGAAGAGGAGGGAGTACATAGATGTATCTGGCTACTTCTGCTTCCATGTGGAGTCAGGCTTGCCCTCTGGCACTAATCAGCCCAACCCCACTGAAAGCCAAGCCAACAAGCCAGGTTTTCTGCTGGTGTAAGTTGGCGTCAGTCCATTGACTAAGGCAGGTCTCATCCTTGGTTGATGTGACCTGGGATTGTCCTGCTGAAGTCAGTAGCCCACTAACCCAGCCTTGGCTCCAGAGAAAGTCGATGTGTCTCACAGGAGATTAGGAAGGCAGAGATTTCTCCAAAAGACCCTTGAGGCATGTTGACAGCAGAGGGGAAGAGAGAGGGAGGCAGGGAGCCAAGGTGAGGAGCTTTGCTGGGCTTATTAGAGTGGGCCCCAAGCTGATGCTGCCCGAGCCAGCAGTGGGACAGGCAAGGAGGAGGCTGCTCGGGAGGCTGAGGGCAGCTGCCTGGGGGGATGAGGCCACGGTGGGTGAGATGGCAGCGTGCCCAGGAGCTGGGGCCAAGAGGGGAGAAGGGAGCGGGAGCAGGCAGCAGGACAACTGGTGGAGAGGCACCTGCTGTCCTCTGACACATTCATGCTGTAACAGCAGCAGCTACACGTGGGGCTTTTCTCACTCCAACACAGAACTTCCTCAGCAAATTTGCTGGTGTGCTGAGTATGGAAAAGATATCTTTAAAAAGAGAAAGAGATAGACGTGGTTTCACTAGAAGTGGTCCTACGTAATGCTGAAATTACCTAATACTTCTTTTTAAAAGGCTGTTTTCAGATACTTACAACTTTGTCACACTGACCATCTGGCTGGCAATTCTCTGTGCTGGGCGCCTGCCTCAAGTTGAATTTTTTGTTTGTTTGTTTGTTTTTGCATTTCTGCTTAAATGCAGTGGCTGTTCCTGAGAACAAGAAGAAAAGTGCATTGTTTCCCTCATGGCAAAACATTCTTACTGATGTGTGGCTCCCATGCTTCAAAGCAGGCACCCAAATACAGACCTGCCTTCTTCTCAAGGATGTGCTTTTAGCAGTCTCCTTAAAACCTACCCCTGCATGACCACCTCATAAGCCTCAGAAAACGCAATGTTTGCATGTTGTGAGCAGAAGAAGCAGGCCAAGCGCTTGTTTTCACGGAAGGATTCTTAAATATCTCTCCTGGCTTTGTGTCTTGTCTTGCCACCGTACAGGGCATGCAGGTGCACCAGTGTGCCCCTGCATGGGGACAGGAGGGGACTGAGGGGAACTGCCTCTGCCATCACTCCTGCTAAGATCTCCAGCTGTGAGAGGCCTGGGCCTAGTCTGTCTTCCAGGGCAGAGAGGTAAGTGGAGATGCAAATGGAAAGAGGTGAGGAGTAAGAGTAGAAAAAAACATGAGGCACCAGCCAGAGCTGAGAGACGGGGTGTGAGTGGGAGAAGGGGCAAGACGAGGTGGGGAGCACCATGGCACATGGGGATACATCACTGAGGATGCCATGCTGCAGACACCTGGGGCCAGACAGGCAAAAGTGCTGAGCGATCTGCATTGCAGGCAAAGTGCCTTCAACACAAAATTATGGGAGTCTCTGGTTCTGGAGGCTCAAGAATCCCGACCACTCCCAGCAGAAATCCTGGCAGAAGTTCATCATCCCACAGTCTCACTCTTTTCAGCCAAGGATGTGTTTTGCCCCCAAACGTAGTTCACCTCAGGGCATCGCAGGTTTGCCAGTGATTCCCTCTCCACTTTGGATGGCTTCACTGTCAAAGCTTACTAACAAGGGTATTCTAGAGGCTGCTTAGCTCATCTTTCTCTGTCATCCCAACTCCACATCCTGCCCAAAGATGTTCTCAAGTGTTCATTTGATTTATTTATTCACGACTCTTTCAGAATATTAGACTTTCTTGTCCACGCACCATTCTCCACCCCTTCACCCCCTCCCAGTCCTCTCAACAAGCTTCTCTTTCTTGTCCTCTTCTCTCAGTAAGTGCTCAGCTCTTACATTCACAGAAAACAGTTGCTTTTCTTGTATATCTGCAATTTTGTCTTTCACAATAGTCACTTGGAGGGCAAGTCCTCTGTACTCTGTAGATTTTAATAATGTGCCAATATCTAAACATATATGGCACTAAATAAAGTAAAAAGAAGAAGTAAAGCAAATGTATAACTGTAAAGTGAACAACCAGAATTAGTGATCCCAACTCTAATCTCTCTGTCCTCATTTCACTTTAGTAAAATGGAAGCGGTGCTTGCTCCTTCCTCTTCTCACAAGAGCTGTAAGAAGGGGAAATCTCTTTATACTTGTTCGCTGCTCACATTTAAAGTGAAAGTGTCACAGAAAGCCCACGAGGAAATGTAATCAGTTTGCACTCTACCCAAAGATTAAGTGGTGTTCAGTAAACAAGGCCTGAGGTCAAGTGATGAGGGTAAGAAAAAATTCTGAATAGTTACTCAGCGAACACAGTGATATCCATCCTATACAGCGATCATCCTGTGACTGTGAAACAGTGCAGATCTAAACAGAAGGCTGAATTAAGACATGAAGAGTGATCATGACTTAAGAATTTCTCATGTTTCCAGTCTCAGTGTTTTTTTAATGTCATTATTAAGAGGTAATAAGAACACTGAGAATATAGAAATGACTGTCCATCTGTCTGAAGTACTCTACAGTTAACATATTTAGAAAAGTATTACTTGGTTATCCACCTGGCTGATTCCTCCAGGCCCTCTGTCCCTGCTGTTGCTCTGCTGGGAACACCATCCAGGTTAGTTCTGGTCCCTGGCTTGGTATGCCACAGATTTCAGGGCAAGATTGTAACTTCCTGGTTCTGTTTTGTGCACGCTTTGTTCCAGCAAGACCAAACTCCACTGACCGTCCTTGTAGCCATGCTGCATGCCAAGATCTTATCGAATCTGCCCCACGTATTGGTCCACCTACTACCTTCCATTTCTTGAGCCCCACACCTGTCTTTTAACTAACACGCTAGGGAGTTCTGCCAATATCTACCAAGCTAATCCTCCCTTCCCATAGGCCCTGTGTTTTGCCTTGATTAACAGCTGTTTGTTTTGTGAGGGATTTTCCAAGATGAAAATGCTATTTTTTTTGCATGGCTCTCTGCTCCTCCAAAGTCACGTTGTATTTGTTCTCTGTCTAAACTTGCATTTGCAATTCAGCCCAGTTAAATAGCATTTGTTGATGCCATTAATGGGCTTTTAACTCCCCGCAGCCCGATTAATAGTGGAGATATTAAGTACACCCAAAAGTAATGTTTACAAAAGCACCCATGTGATTTAGAAGCATGAGCCCTGTCAAATGTCTCTGCGTCAGCTTTGCCTTTGAAAGTGAACTTCACGGTCTGGCACGGACCCAGAGAGGTAGGAGCATGCTCAGTTTTTTGGGTGGTTGGGTTTTTTTTGTTGTTGTTTTTGTTTTTGTTTTTGTTTTTTTGCAAGCCTATCCCTCTCCAGCAGAACACTGGGATGAGCATCAAATCAAAGTTGATTTGCATACATGGAGATTTTCCCTTCCCTCCCTGGCTGCTGGCAGTTTTTAAAGGATCTTGCTTTCTGCCTTACTTCCTGTTCAGCCACTCTTTTTATTTTGTCCATGTGTTTTTAAGGAAGCGATGGAGACTCTCCTTCATGTCAGGCTCCTTCTCCTTTATGTATGGATACGGTCTCCAGTACTACTTGTTTTCTCAACCTCTATGTGTAAAATCCTTTAATCTTCCCTTGGCAGCAAGAACTCCCTTCACATTCTTCTTGCGTGCACCCTTTCCCTGCAGCAGCTAATGACCAAGCATTCAGATTTGGTTGTTTTCCCTACAGCAAAGGACATAAACATATCTAAATAAATGCACCTGTTTATGCAGAAGCCAGACAGGTATCCACAACAGACAGTGCTTGCTCTGTCCCTCTGAACGTTCTCCTTTCTAACAGCCTCACAAATGCCTTATCTCAACTGAGCCACCCTCAGTTTGCCTTCAGATCCCTGTATGGACCAGTCCCAATTCCGAGGGAAGAACAAGACTAGACACCTTGCTTCCTTCCCAGGCTCCTCCTACAGGAAGAGATAGTTTACACCTCAATACATCTGAATAATTTCCCAGAACAGTGGGTAGCTACACGGTGCTAATTCTTTGCAGCAGGAGCCACACAGTTCTATCTCACTCATTGCCCAAAAGCACTCAATCCTCAGGGTCCCACATCCTGCTCCAGCTGTGAGTTCTTTCCAAACACCCATCAAAACATGAGCACCTACCTTTCCATCCTGCCTCCACACAATTAAATTGTTAAAGAGCTCCCTGTTGACATCCCCCAACCTCCAGTCAGTACTGACCCCCCCAAGGAATAAAAACAAGCATTGCATCCATCTGCTTGTAGACATGGAATAGCAAGGTGCCCTGCAGAGCCTTGCTCAATTGCATCCACCACCTGAAGCAGAAGTACGGAGCCAGTAGGCCATCCTCTGTACTGACACACAGAGACAGTTTCCACACCAGATCTGAATAGCCAACTTGCTGCGCTCCAGATGCTATATTAAACCTGAGTGGCATTTATTAGTGATTCATCAGAGGCTTGATGGCTTTTGGCTGCTGCTTTCTTGCTTGCATGTCAAAAGAATGCCATCTATCATCATTTGTGGCCTTGTCCATGCTGACTTGCTCTGAGATTTGCTATTGGACACAAATGGAATTTTCAAGGGATGATTATGCTAGATATGCACATGCTTTCAGATCCTCATCCAGCAGGAGGGCCATGGTTCCCCATCTGCAGACAAACGCATGCTGGCCTAGCAGAGCTGCTTCGCTCTCCCATAGACAGCTTTCAGTCACCAGGACGTGGCCCATTAGCATGTGGTTGGAGTGTGGAGTTAGATCTATACCCTATACCTCATGACAGCTGGCCTGAGCAGAGCTAGCAGGGACTCCAAAGTGCCATTTGGTGTCTGGTAAGAGAGATGCAGACTATACAAAGTGGGGATGGAGAACCACAGAATGCACCCAAGGAGCAATCCTGCAGGAGTGCGTGCTGCTGCCCCATGGGCATCTGCTAAGTACAGCCCTGTCTGGTGTCAGAGACCGTGCTATGGGTTTGTTTCCAATGTGGCCCTCCCCAAAAACCCCTCTAAAGTGGTCCATGCAGAGGCAAAGGAAGACTGGCAGCTTCATCCATCGAGGAAGTGGCTGACTTTGATGGGAAAAAAAAAAGTCCATGTTTCTCTTGCTCTTTAAAAGCCCTTGGGTTTTGCTGAAGACAGGCTTCTGGATTTAGCCAGGGAGCAAAGCAGTGCCTGTTCTCCCTGTACAAATGCTACAGTTCCGTGGGGAACTAGGAATAAGCTAACAGGAATGGGATTGCTCATGGAGGGCCCTTCCTCTGCCCAAGGGCATCAAGGTCATGCCTGCACACTGCAAACATGAGCTGTGATTGGGGAGAGCTGAAAGCTCCAGTGCCCTCAGCTTCCCTCATAGTCTAACACTTCTTAGGAGGTCAGCTCAAGGTGGAAGGGGAAGTGTGAGAGCTCTGAGGAGGCTCTCTATATTCTTGGAGCACTGAGGAACCTCAAACAAGCAACTTGATGGAAGAGGTATGTCAGTGAGGAACCTGAGAGTGTCAAGCATGACTTTTTCCATACTACCACCATCCTCTCTATGACAGGTCTACATACTGCAAAGACCTAATCTACATTCTCCCAAGTGCTACGAAATTTATTAACAGTCCTGGTTGTACTAAACTGCATCAGCTGTATCAACCTGTTCCAAAGAACAGACAGACAAAATGTAGCATGGGAATAAACCACAGCACGGAGACTAAAGGGGAGGGGGGAGAATCAGGAAGGTCAGAGTGGTTGGATGATAAAAGAGTCAGCACCTTGGTCTCAAGGGCATGGTTTGTCTCTGATAGTGCATAACTCACCCGTGAGCTGTCCATTTGAATAACAGCCAAGATTCATCTTGCTTGTTTTCTCCTTTCTTCACCTCTCATCATGACATCTACTGGAAGTGAAACTTAGACCAAACCAAGACCAAGGGGAAAGGGAAACCAGGAGATAGGTGTTTACGGCTTACCACGTTTCCATCCATGTACGAGTAATCAACAGCAAGGAGGACATCTGCCAACATGTGCGAACATGTGTTGAAGAAATCACTCCGACAAGTTGAGAGATGGTTAAAATCGGCACAGGGAGGTCTGTAAGCAAGAGAGCTCAGGCTGAGACATTCAGAGTTGGTTGGCCACTAGGAATGCAGCAGTGCAGTGATGGCCACAGCAAGATAGACAGGAGATCATCAGCTTTTCGGTTCATCAGAGTGTGGAGAAGGGAGAACATCCTCTGAGAGTCAGCACTAAAGTTAATGGGCCAGGGAAGTATGCAGAATGGCATTACTGTCAAGGTGTGACAAGGTGGTGAAAAAATGAGTGAAGCTTCACTAAAATGTAAGGTGATGATCTATCCCCAAATTATGCTTTTTTTGGGCCAGTTCAGTGTTGTGAACTTTTACCACTAGCAGAACTCTAGCCTGTTGTTATTTTGATAAGAGACAGAGGATGTTTCGCAAAACTTTGTGGCAGAACACGTAACACTGGCCAGAGGGCTGTCACATTTGCAAAACTGGGTGAAATGTTGCAAACAGGCAGACTGGCGCCATTGGAGAGCAATTCCAAAAAGCGAACGTCCGGATACTTCCTGCTTTCTGCCAGGAGCCCAAACACCCTCCAGATATGACTGCATTTAACAAACGCTCCTGCATCCCAAATGATGTCCACTAGCCTGGACCTCAAGGCATTGCCTCAGCATCAGCAACAGGATATAAAAAGTAAATACAAAAAGTTAAAAAAAAAAAAAGAAGAAGAAGACAGAGGTTTGACTATAAGCATTTAAAAAAAGTATTGGCTTTGCAGTCAGTAGTGCTGCAGGAAACTTGCCATACCATGATGCCAATGACCGAAAACGCCACTGAAATGTCCCTCTTAGGGGCCACCCAATATGTCTGAGTAGTTGGCCATGCCACTGTGTGATTCCTTAAAATAAAATGACTATAATTGTGGTTAGGCTTCAGCAATCCAGGAGCCACATGAAAGAACATAAAAGCCACAGAATAACTTAGCTACATTGTCTACTGGGGCTTTGCCAACACTATTTCTGAAATGATGAAATCTCTATCTCTGCAGAACTCAGTTTCAAGTTCCCGGATCTCTGATTTAACCCTCCTGGAAATCAGCTCTATTGCTTTGAATTCACTGATGCTCACTCCCCTGCAGCTGAATCCTGTCGTGGAAATGTAATTAAGGATAAGCTGTTCCCTGGCACCAACCCTGTTCTGGAGGCCTAAGTCCCACCCCAAATTCAATGCAGTCTTAAGAAGAGGCTGTCTGTTCCAGGGCATTGCGTAGAAATGCATGGCTGTCCTGCTGAGTCACCCTGACAGAAGGAACCTCTGCCGTGCAGAGGTATGCAGTTTCTTGGTGCCTGATCATGTGCAAAGCCAAACCAGATCACCCAAGTGTAGGAAGGGGAAGCAAAGAAGAGCTGCAGTTTGTGATGGGAGCAGCACAAGGGCATGGCTGTGCAAGTGAACCTGTTCCAAAGTTCCACACGGCTGGTGCTCTTGCCTGATCTTCAAAGAAAAGAGCAGCAACAGGAGAAGAATAAATAAAAATTGCCACGTACAGCTGGAACCTGTACCTTAAGAGACATGCATGGTGCTAAGAGATCCAAAAATGAGTAGAAGCATTTTCTTTTGCAAGGGGACCAGTGGAATTGTTGCATTTGGAAGGAAATGCAGGAGAAACATTAACTGTACAAAAACCTCTGGTCTGTTTATAGGACATTTTGGAGCGTTCTTTCAGTTTTTTCCCCCAGAGAATGCAAGCAACCATGAAAGAGAAGCCATTTCCAGAGGTGATAAGGTGACTCAGGAGCCTAAACCTACATTTAGAAGTGAGTTAAGGTGAGGGCTTTTCAGCAAGAGGATTTCTAAGGCCCGTCAGTTTTTGGATACAAGACTTCGGACCACAAAGATTTAAACCTATCAAGTATTTAAACACCGATGCCCCTGTTTTAAAGCTGCAGAAGTCCCACTCCTGCCTCCACATTCGTACCCTGTTCCCATTCCTCCACAGAGCGAAGCTTGCAGCGTGATCCTGCCAGGCAGCTGCAGCCGCCTTCGTGTCTGCTCTTTGCGTATCATTCCTAAGTTATTAGAGCAAAGTCAGCAAGTGAGCAGAGACTAAGTTATGACATCCAGGGCCGGCAAGTACAGTAGCAGTGTAAACAGCAGACATGTCCAGGAGCCCCAGTGCTGTCCCTTCAAGGCTCATGCCTCTCTGCTGTCCTGAATCTCTGGATAGTTTCAAACCTGATGCTAGCCTGAGCCTCTGCTACCCTGGCAAAGCAGGTTTGCATTGCACTAACCAAAGCATGTTGGTGGCAGGGGGAGGAATGGCCTGCATACTTCAGATGTCAGTTTCTCCAGTAAAACCTTCTCGAGCTGCCCTGCTGCTATACTGCCAGTGATTAGAGGGAGTGGGACAGAGGGCCACCAAATGCTCTGCTCCACACTGCAGTTTCCATGCTTTATTACAGGCACTTCTGTACTGATTTTCAAACCTCCCATACTGCCTGTCCCTTCCAGTTATCTGGATCATTAAACCTCCTTGAAATACGTGTCTATCTGTTTCCGCCTGGACCCCAGACAGCCACCAGGAACACCAGATGGGCCAGGGCACTGAGGAGTCAGGGGGAAGGAGTTCACACTGACCCAAGCAGGAATTACACACCCAGGCAGACAACAGGCTTATGCAGCTGCATAGCTTTGTCCACCACTGTCTGGGACATCTCTTTCTGCTTCCATTTTTCCTCCACAGCCGCAGATAAATGTGTCATGGGCCTGTTGAGGAGGATCTGGCTGGAAGGGAGATGGGTATGGATCTCCTGCCAGCTTCAGCTCCAGAATTTGTGCTGTAATGTAGCACTTTTATCTTTTACATAAAGCCATTTCCAGACATCTATACTGATGAGAAAATCTTGGCATTGTGAAAGAAAATGGCAAATAAAGGCAAAAAAATCCCCCTGCCCCAATTACCTTTACTCTCAGTGCCTGTGCTCTTTAAGGCATACCTCCACAAGTCTGAGTTGGGCACGTGGGACAGCTGGAGCTGGCAGTAGCACGTAAGTGGCACTCAAGCATTGTGTTGCCCACAGAGGTGAATGCGCCAACAAATAGGAAGGCAATGCATAATGTGCTGTGCTAATTATATATACTCCTGTAGCCAGGGAAGGGCCTTTGCATGTGTCAGCTCCTAGAAGAGCCTGAAAAGATAGGCATGAGATGCAGAACTGCTATTCCTCCTTTTCTCTCTCTTCTCCATTCAAGGCACTTCCAGAGAACACAATTAAGGATGGTATTTATTTATTTCTTTGAATGAAAAAGAAAAATTGTGCTTGTGATTTGGAGGAAGAGCTGCCAGAAGAGGAACTGGAGCCCTTCCAACACCTCACAGTCTAGTAGTTAAGCATTGCCTGAATTGGGCACCAGGGAATCTCGAGTCCTGCTTTCTTCCACTCACTGGTTTATAACTCTTGGCATTTAAAAGGCACCTTGTAAACATTTATTTCATTGTTCTTCACAATATAATTGAGTCATTTGCCTGCTTACCTTGTTAGCGGGAGGAAAGCACCCTGCAAGGAGAAGTTCTCTCTTTTTTTTCCAGCAACTCCTCTCCTGCTGGGGTGCAATGGCACCGGCAACTCTGTCCCCTCTGCTTCACGCAAGATCCTCCTCCCCTGAAGGAGGGGAGGTCAGCTTGCAGAGAATCTGCTGTCTGCATCGCCAGTTCTTCCCCCAACAACATGGCACATCAGTGGCTTACAGTCTGCTGCTGTGCCAGCCTGAGCCTCAGTCCCATCTCATGAGCAAGCCAAGCCAGCGCCTTCCACGTGGTTGGCCCATGTGGGGCTGGCATGGAGCTGTGGTTGCCTCCTCCCAGCTCTCTCTGCTGAGGAAGGCAGTTTCAGTGGTAGTGCTCTGAAGTTTGCTCTGCTATTCAGCATGTCCCTGTTATCCTTGTGAGGGTGGCAGACACACCATACTGTCCCCAGTGTGTCTGGGGTTGGCTGGCTCACGTTGATGTGATTTTTTTAAATGTTTCCTCATTGTCATTACTTGCACTTAAGGCACAGGCCAAAGCTTATTTGATGCTGTGGCAGAAGCCATGCCTCTCTTTTTCATCTAATGTACAAAGTTAGTGGAGAACTTTGCAGGATTCCAGTAAAGGTCTGAGTGACAAATCTGCTGGTTAATCATTTGCTGTGTGAACCTGCTGAATAGCAAGTATGCTAAAAAGGGGAAAGGAAAGGGTATGGCAAGAGATTAACTGAGGACAGTCAAAAGTCAACCAGAAAAGAGTGAGGATGAGACTGGAAAGGTCAGGCAGCAATCAGGAAGGCTACTGCAGAGTAAACACTGCCTCTCAGCAGCATGGGTGCCAGAGCCTGGACACAAACCAGGGAGCAGAGCAGATGCACTGCCTCACTCCCAGCTCAGCCCCCTCCACTCCATGCCTGCAGGTATAGCCTGAATAACCACCTACTGCCTCCAGATGAATTTAGTGGCTTGTGTGCCTAGGAGATCCTTTTGCATTGAGTAAGCTTCATTTACCTTTCCAAGCCTCAGGTCTCAGCTGTTCCCAAAGCACGTGCTCCTCCCTAGGAGAGCGCTGTCATGATCCTTACAGCCATTAAAAACCTCATTCCCTCATGCAAAGTAGCTGTTCTCATCAGCGGCTCTGACTGCCAGTTGTGGTGGCATGGAGGTGATGGGAAGGAGGAATCTGTTCAAGATGGAGAGTGAACTTCCCAGGTAGGGACTTCTGTGATTGACTGCTGCTTCTGCAGTGTGGTGAGGCTGGTGGGGCAGAGTACAATCTGTCTAGTAGGATCACAAGTAGAACCTGAGCTGAACAAAGGTTCCTCTCCTAGGAACCCATTGGGAGTTCCCTCTAGCCCTCCAGAAGCTGAAGACAGCAGGCTGGAGCAGCAGCTACGGCCACTGGCACTAGTCATCTAGGTAACTACTCAAATGGGTTGTAGGCATGGCCACATGAGCACCAGCAGGGTTTATGGTGTGTTTCACTGGGCAGTGAATGACAGGATGTGGCCCCACATCAGCAATGTCTAGGTAGGCAGCAGTCCCATGTGGGCTGGGACAGGGCCTCACCTCATGCTACTCACGCTTCCAGCTAAGGAAGGCAGATGGGAATGGCACCCCAGGGCCAAGGAAAGGACTCCATTTTGTCCCCTGTTGACCTAGCAACTGTATGCCATTGCCAGCATGCTCAAAGCATGGCGGCAAAAGCATTGTACTGTGGGGTATCTGCCCAGAAAGCAGGGTGTTTATTTTGAAATGAGCACAATACTGAGTGAATGCCGCAATTCAGAGAGGGAAGTACTTCAGCCAACATAAACAAAGCAGTTATTGATATATTTACATGATTGTGGTTCCTGACTTGAATTATGACCATCCATCGGTCTCATTCGCCTTTTCTTTGCTCTTCACCTCAGGCCTTAGTGTTGACCCAGACGCAGAAGCAGATCTGTGAATTCTGATCGATCATCACACACCTTCATCAGCATGGACAGGCAAGACTCTGGAAAAGCCTGTGCTGGTACGCTCAGGCCTGCTGTCTCCAGAAGTGACACTTCTGCTATGGGGAGGGCTGTAAGCACCACCACCACCGACCCTTGCGCCAGCCATTCTGGGAGATCTTTGTCTTCTTCCAAGGTCGTCAGCATGAGGTGGTGGGAAGGCCACAGCAACTCTGTGCCTTGAGGCAAAATGGAGTGAAAGTAGAGCCTGTTTGTTGTATCCTTGTCCTGACATGAGGGGCGGCGAGCAGTTCTGTACACCTTCACCAGGGAGAGGAAGGCTACACCCATGATCCTGATGGTCAGCAGAAACAGCAAATGCTGTCTACCAGGAGAGTTTGTCTCCTCTCTTGCATTGCATTGACTGACCATTGCTTTGCTCATTATTTCTCTGAAGACATTTTAGGCTGTTCCCAGACCTTCTCCATTGCTTTTCTGACACTGCTAGAATGCAACTGAACACTCCCTACCTTCCTTGTCTTGCAGCAGACACATGCCAAATACTCAAACAAGAATAACACTCTCATCTATGCAGCCATGGTACGTCAAGAAATGGGGCAACAGAGACACAGCTCAGGCCTTTGCTATCCCAGTACCAGCCTTCATGCAAGCTGCAGGAAATCAGCTCTTTTTCTTCCATCTGCTCTTGCTAAGTGGGTGTGACCTTAAAACAATACACACATTTTGACACATAGTTTTAACACATTTTTGTCCTCTCCTATAGAAGACTCTGGTCTGATTTTCAGCTGGCTGGGAAGGAAGATAAGTTAGGAATGGCAGCAGAAACTAGTCTGCCAACTGTCTGAGTACTCAGCAGGATGGCATCTCAAAGGCAGAGAAGTTTCTTCAAAAAGGCAATGGGCTTCACTGCTTCTTGAAATAGTATGAGGTGAAAGAATGAAATATCTGTTTCCTCTTTGATGGTCCCAGCAGGATTATATTGTTTCACAGCGTCCATGATAAAATCAGACAAACACAAATACGTCTACCTAAAACTCTCCGATATTTGCCTGCACACAAGCACAAACTGCAGTGCAAAATATTTTGGCAGTGAGCATTCTCATTAAAAACAATTAAAATAGTCAGGAATGCTTTGCCAAAGCTGCAGATTTCTCTGTCAATTTGGTTTGGTCAACTTGCCTTACAGCAGCTGAAGACCGTTTAAAAATGAGGGCAAATGGGGAACCAGTATCTCCCTTTCCCTGTTGAAGGCTCTAACAAACTAAGCAGGGCATGACCATTGGGATCAGGAAGAGATGGGAGCAGGTCACTGAAGAGAAAAGTGGAGGGAAAATGAGAGGAATTAAGGTGGCGTCACTGGCCAGTGGTTCTATGATTTGATGTCTAACAAACCACTCTGGTGATTCAGATTTTCTGTGGAGCAAGCAGCAGAGTAAGGGTGGCATCAGCACAGTGCAGAAGCTGAGGTTCCCCACCACCCAGGCTGGCATCTGTGTTGCAGCATGGCACAGCATCCTACCAGGACAAGGATCATTCATAGCCAGACACGTTGTCTCTGCCTCCTCTGGATTTGAGGAGCCTTTCCACATTTCTCTTTGCATATGACATATCAGAGTAACTTAAACATACCAAAGAGTCTCCTCTTGCTCTGGTCCATGCTCCATTAGCCATCATGTCCAGAGCGTGACTGTTCATCTGTTCATCTGGCAAACTTCCAGCCTAGATCTCCTCAAGATGCTGCTGGATATTTTGCGTTCCTCCACTTAATTTTACCTGGCAGACCCTGTAGGTCTTAGTGATCCAGTGGCTACTGTTACGTTTTTCTTGGACACATTTCTATCTCCAGAAGCCCAGAGTATACTAGATTTCCCCTCAGAGCACAAAACTCTCATTGCGCAAACCTGAGCTCATCCCAAAACAGGGCTGATATCCAGGAGATGACACCAATTGAGACTTAATCCCCTCCCAAGCAGACCAGAGAACAGGGATTGACATGCCGTGTAATTGAGAGCAGGTATGGGAGGTGTGAAACAACAGGGCAGTCTTGTCACAAGAAAACCATATTAATGTCAACAACTTTCCACATTCCCTTGCACAGACAGGGCCAAAGAGTTTTTGCAAATTGTACGAGAAACACGAGAGTTGTTGTAAACACAGGTATAAAAAGGTGAGTGCCAGCTCATGGCAGAGCTGGACCCTCTGCTCCCCCATGCCATTTCAGACCAGAGGGCTAGGAGTCATCCAGACAACAAGCAGGCCTTCGGCTCCCCCACTGCGAAGGGCAAATTTCAGCCATCCCACTCTTCAGAGTTTAGCTGTAGAAAATATGAAGATCCCTTCCTGGGGGACTTTCTAGGAACTCACTTCAGGATGATTCCTGTTGCTGAAAAGGACATGTATCAAAGCATTTTATATCCTGTGGGAGGAAAAGGGGAATTCTTTTGCAGACATCATCTCTTATGTAATTAAAAAAGTCAATGGGAAACGAATCCAGACATGAATATTTATCTTTGGCTTCCTGGTAAGCATTTCGCTGCACTAATTCCCTTGGCCTGCTCCCAATTTTCTTATAGAGAGAACACAGATACACTGGCTCCCCATAAAAACTTGGGCACCTGGGGACATGTAGCCTGGGAACCTGTTGACCCTCGAGTTGTCTGACTGGGCTGATACATGCATCTTCATCTAACGTATCCTCTGAAGACTCACCCCTCGAAGTAGTATTTTCCATAAAGGGTAAAGCTGCAGTGATTCTGTTAACCAGCAGCGCTGTGAAACTGCTTGTTGGTCCCTTCCCACACACCACCCTGGCCCCAGAGATGTGTCCAAGGGGGTATGAAGAAAAAGGGATCCATCAAGCCAGCTGGATCAGTTCTAATCATCACCAGGATGAAAGCCTCTTGCGGTCCCACCGCACAGGGGTGGCTTTCACCACATGCAACCAAATAGTCAGGGATTAGGAAGGGACCACTAACATCCCCCCAGGGCAGCAACAGAGATGGCCTCCTGCTGTGCCTCCTGCTTCCCCACATGCTCTCACCTCTGGGCAGACCCCGTGTCTTTGCTGACTGTCCTCCCTTCTCAAGGATGCTGCTACCTACTCTGATTCTTATGTGCAAGGGAGCCTCAGCAGAGCACTCCCTCAGATCACATTTTCGTACAAAAACTGCTTAGAGCCAGCTAAACTTTGCAAAGTCAAGGACCACCAGGTCTGAAGGAGCTTGAGTTAGCCTTCTTTGTCTAACTACTTTCCCTCCTAGGTGCAAACACTGAGATACCAACTTTACAAGCTTAAGGCAGTCTACTGTTAACCCACAGGATTCCTGCCCACACAAAACAAACTGTAATCTGTAATCTGAACAGGTTCAAAATTTCTTCCGGTTCTCCCCATGCTTATTTAACACTCTCTATCCAGTCTCTGTCTTGAAGATAGTATTATTTATTTCTGCCTGGAGTACATTCCCCATTGTAACCGTTCACTTCATGAATATTAATGAGATTAAGGCTAACATGGTGAAATTAACTCTCCAGCTTTTAGTTTCTCTTCCAGTTTGGGATTCTGCTCTATCTGGATCTCCCCCATCTCATGGGGTGACCTTGAGATGGCAAACTGATTGCGATGCACCTCTGTAGTCAGCGGGCAGAGCCAGACACTCCTCAAAGGCTGCCTCCAGCCACCTTGTTGACTTGCAGGTAAAGACTCTCCATTTTGAGAAGGAACAGCCTATTTTGAGACAGCTGTTCCTTGCTGTCCATCAGTGGTTTCCTGCCACCTCTCAGTGGTTTCCCTTTCTGGCTTAGCGACTCAGGTAGCACCTTCACCTTCCAGGCACGTGGAGGAGGATGAAGTGGCACAGGCTGGTCATGGCAGTAGTTGGCCAGCACTGCACAAGAGCTGTCCTGTTGTAGGGGTGGGAGAGCAGCACAACTGCGAGCAGGAGCGGGAGCTCTGCCAGGGTAATCCCTGCTCATCAGTGAATGAGTCAGAGACTTTAATCAGCTCATATTACCTTACACAGGGCTAGCATGAGTCAGATACTACCTGATCACCTGATAGCTGTGATAATGCTATTACGTGTCTAATTGAGAGTCAACAATGTCTTACTATTCCCTGAAAGAAAAAAATTTGCGTGGAGTGTGATGGAGAAACACATTGAGTCCAAGGGAGATGCATGAAGTGATGACTTTTCTTTCCCCAGCTCCTGGACAGCCTGATCCTGTGATCCATATGGAATGGAAGACCACGTATCAGAAAATGGAGGGGGAGAAAAAAAAGGGAAAGGAAGAGATTAGAAGATACACATCTGAAAAGGATGGGTTTTTTGGACTCCAGGAGACAGAACTGATGGAAGACAAGATTGTGCTCCTTGGGTACTCCAGTGCACCACAGAGAAGAAAGGAATAAATTGTTCACACTGTCCACAGACAGTAGATCTGGGATGAGGCTGTCGTGAGGGAGAGCTGCGGCTGGACAGTGAGGAGATAATGTCTTTGGGAAGCTGTGGTCTACAGTACATGGGGATGCCTTGGGAGGTCGTGGAAGACATATTGATCACATCTCTTTTAGACAGTGTTGTCTCTGTCTTGAGACAAGGGGATGGACCTGGTGACCTTCCTCTCCTCCTACCTTCTGTCTTTCTACATTGCAGTCAGCGTGCTCCTCCTCCACGTAGTCTGAAGTCACATCTAGCCATGATGTGGAGAAGGACTCGCCGCAAGTTCTCACATGTCCAAAGATCAGTGGAGCAGCTGCAGAGAAAGCCTTGCTCAGCGAGGGATCCCTGGGACAGTACAGCTCCCTGGAGCTGTGCACACTATGGCTTTTTGGAGCTTAAGATCTGCTTAGTTCTGGATATTTTTTTTTTAGCAAGGGTAGCTACTAATAACATATTGACTGCTTTCCAGAGAAACATTAAGGCTCTCCTCCAAAGTAGTCTGTGAAAATATTCTAAATGTATATATATATGTATACATATATATATACATAAGGAGCAAAGCAACGTCATTTTCCTAAACTTATTCTCAGAAACGAATGAATCACTTCAGCCTTTTAAAATTAATTAATTATTTAATTAATCACACTGAAGTGACCTAGCATGGAAAATTTTAGGCTAAATACTTAGTGACTGGCAATGTTGTAAGCAACTATGAGGGAAGAAAGTCAGAATACCACAAAGTGCTGGGTAACTTTGCCCAGCACTGCCCCTAATGTACAGATGGTATTCTCACAAGTGAAAACCTCTCCTGTCAAGTTTATCACCATGGTAATGCTACTACCAACTTAGTGGGAGTTTTTCCTGAATAAAGGCTAAGAAAAATATTGAGTAAGGACTTGGGATGTTGCCTCATAAAATCTTGGTGCAAATAAAGTGCAGTGGCACTAGATTTTGTGTCTCACGAGGGCTGTACTTCCTTGTCAGTCAGGAAGCCCAGGTGGTTTACAGAGCACACGAGATCAGGAAGTCCATCAAGATGTTCCTGGCATAGATTAGTCACAGGACTATCTATCCAAGGGTCAGTCACATGTGTGGAAAATAAAGAAACAGCAGCTGATGATCTGTTGGTCTCTGAGCATAATCGATGTGCACTGTGATACTCCACGAATCACGTGGCACACATATGCATGCCTGTTCTCAGATTGAACCTCCCTCATGTCAGGAAGAGGATTTTTGTGCAAATCTGAACAGCAAAGTACAACACTGAATTACAAAAAAGACAGGAGCGACCTCTCTGCAGAACTGCCAGCATCGCTTTCTTTACAGGCAGATGGCAAAATTGCCATAAAAAGACGCTTGAGGAGGAATTCACCAGTAGCACTTGGAGGGGTGTAGAGAGACCATCTATCTGAATTGTAGATGGAATATCAAACCAGTAGTCCCAGACTGTTATATCCCTGTACACATTATCTCCGCAGAAGGAATTCAAGTTTTTGCTGTTCGGGGATACTTCATTGCCCACTCACATCTAGCAACCCAACTGCTCCACGGCACAACAGGAGGAAACTAGCACCACACCTGCAGGGAGATGGACCAGACCACTGGGTGGACATGTACCCAGATCACCCATGCCAAGCATGACGAAAGAGGAATAGGCATTTGGCATTAGTGACTGCCATTAGATTCACTGTCTCTCCCAAGATGCTGGTGACTAAGAAAATTCTATGTCAACAGGTTTCTACCAGAGATAACATTTGTTTCTTGCTCATGTTGAATTGTCTTCCCTTTCCCCACTCTTTTTTGGAACTGAAAGACAAGCCATCTACTTTACACTTGCACTTTTACAGCAAAATCCAGATCATGGAGCCATTTTGGTGACAAAGACTCAGAGATGTGCACTGTGGAAAAGAATGGGCCATGATGGGAGGATGAGGAGAAGTGCTTTTCATGAGCAGTCATGGAAGACAAGACCCACAGGGGTGACTGAACCCAGAACTAAACACACAGGCCCATATTACACAGCCCAGCAGTCTAGCCAGGTGTTGCCAAACCACGGAGAGGTTCCCATCCCTTCAGCCCCACAGTCACGCTCCTCTAACCACAACAGCCCACATTGGTGTAACACAGACAGGGAGGTGCAGGACTCAACACCCAGCAAACAGCAGGTTCCAATAACTTTTCACCAGGCTGCATGGTATTTTTTGCTGTCTTCAAGATTCTTTCTGCTGCAGAATCCCAGCAGAATAACAGGCATAGAAATAGTCATTGTGAGTGGCACCTTCCCCAGATAGATTCACACTTCTAAGGCACAAATAAGGAAACCAATGTCACTTTGATCGAGTGCTGTGGAGTAGAGTTAATGATGACACACCACTCTCTCCTGGGCTTGACAGACAGTTTGACATACCCACTCCTGATATCTGAGTATTACTTCTTATAAATATAGGAAAATATTTTCCAGGTTGTGCAGGTGACTTGGGAGCCCAAGCCCCACCATGGCTCTGTGAGACATTGCATCCATCTGATTTCAGGCACTTACCAGATGCACTTAACAGGTCATGCACCCAGACGTGAAGTGAGATTGATGCCAGCACAGGGCACTTGGAGCTGAATGAAACACCTTCTGGAGGTGCCCATCTCCCTTTGCAAAAAGCTGAGGCTCACTACATGTGTATGTGTTTAGGCCTTTCAGGCTGCACAGAAAATGCAGCCCAGCCACGTCCTGCCTCTAGGTCAGCTTACAACATAGGTGTGCCCATGAAAACATTCGAACAGGCTGTATTGGCATCTGACCCCCTAATTCTTGCTGAGGAGCACTTCTGGAGGGAAGATGCTCATGAAGGTGCTGCCTCCATCCAGAGCACACAGGAGACCTGGGGTCAATGCTGTCTACAGGCTGAGGGGATTTCAGTTCATATCTCTAAAGAAAGATGGAGCAACAAGACATCCAGAACCATTGTCCTGCTGTCACAGGGGCTCAGTCAGCCTGGGAACGAGAGGTCTAAATACCCTCTATAGCCGAAAATTCTCTCTGCAACCTAGAGTGCCAAGGTCCGTGCTGCAGCATCTTTGTTCCTCCAGCACAGCTGGCTCACAGCATGGGTCTGCAATAGGCACAATGGCCTGTCCTTACACCAGCTCCACTCCCAGAGCCCAATCCTGCCACCTTCCTGCTTAAGCTGCTGAATGCAGATGATGCAAGAGGTGTTTATGTCACTATCACCACAGAAGGAATCCTGTGCTTGGGATAACTTCTCCATCAGCGTTATCTAGATGGTGCACCTGTACCTTGTACTGTGAAACTGAGATCTCGGTCTCGTGAACTGTTAGGCATCAACCACTGCCACCTCAAAAATTGTCCCTGCTATTTCTTGTGTGATTTGGGTAATCTGCCAAAGAGCAGAGGCCATGTGAGGGCATCCTTAAGTGTGAGCACACACTTTCCCTAGAATGACAGCTAAAATATTCACCATGACATATTAAAATAAACCAACCCTCCCTCCTTCGGAGCCAGCTTGTGAACATGTAGGGTGTGTGCAGTCAGATGAATGTCATTGCCAGATAACAACATCTCACACAATAATGCAGTGTGAAGAGCCTAAGTGAATGCCAGTGAGTGATCACTGTCACGTCAGTATATTGCAAAATTGCGACTGCTCTGTTTGCTGTTGCTGCACTGTGAATTTGCAGAACCTCCACACTCACCCATGAGCAGCCTCTGAGAATATCCACAGGGAATTTTCCTCTGCTTTTCATTTGTCCTTGACCATATCTTTATATCAGGTGATTACAAGTATAATCATGTGCAGAGAAGGAAAAAAACCGAAGCCACACAATAAAATGAGCATGGGTTAGAAACTGTTGTCTGGAGCATACAGCAAGAAAATCTTCGGCTGAAGCAAGAGCTTGTTAGGGATAATGGCACTAAGCAGTCCATAATCGTTCAAGAAGTGGGTGAATGATTCTCAAACCACAATTTCTGCTGTCCATCATCTCATTTCTCAATTTAACATCAAACCGTGCCAGTTTCCTGGTTTAATCAAAGTTCTCCCCTCCATGATGATCAAGAGGGAGTGACCAGGCATAGGTGATCTGGTAAAGAAGCGGCTAGGCATGGACTGAGGTGTCTTTGTCCATACCTATGCTTTGCTGCAGGACCGGCCAATGGAAATCCCTTCCCACTGCTTCTACCTCTTTGCATTTAGATTGCTAGCTTTGCAAAGAAAGGCTGTGCACTTTCCCACAAATTTGAACAGTGCTTGCACAAAGGTCCACCTCTGATTTTTCCTGCACCCAACATATAAAAATGTATACCCAACATACAAAAATGTAGCTAAACAGAGCAAAGGGCCTCACTGGGGGTTCTGAGCTCCCTAGTTCTCTCAGCATGTTCTTCTCTGTATGCCAAGGTTTTGTGCGAGTAAAACTCTATCTCAGGCAGACTCAGATGAGCACAGAAGGGACCACAAAGAGTTAAGTCTGCCTATGTAAACTGATTTACTTCTACAGTACAGTCCTATTTCCTATCCTTAGTTCTACTGGGCAAAGAAGTCTAAATAGGTGTCCAGCGCCAGATGCAGCCACCGTGGCTGAGGAACAGAGAAGAAGAGTGAGCCTTTTCAAGCCATAGCAGTAGCCATAAAAAAAAAATGAGCTAATTTCACAACATATGGGAAGCTGTAAGATGCCTCCTATGACTGGGAAAGACACAGCCTTTCCAGAGCAGATTTTAATCCAAGAGAAATATTTATTTTAAAAGATAACAAAGGATTCACAGTTGTACTGTTGACAATAAGAAGGTAACAAGCAAGGCCATGCAAAAAGAGCTTCTCACCCATTACCCACGTACGTTCAGGGAGTGTCTCACCCCGATCCAACATCTGTCCAGGTATTTGAGAAATGACTTCAGCAGAGATCAGCACTTGGTAAACATTTTCTACCTGAGCTGGGGCAGGACAGACAGACCTAGAGGCGGCAAAGAAAGTGTAGGCTTAGGTTGCACCTGTAAAAGAGCAGGAGGTCTGAGAGCAGCAGCCTGCAGCTAGCTTTAGGCCTACTAGGATCCTAGTAGCACTAGGTGATGACACTCTGCTTTTTTATCTTCTACAGCTGAAGACACATGCCCAGGGGTGGCATGCTGTCTCTCTAAAAGAGCTGGGCTATATATGAGATGCTGTACATCCATATGACCCCTGGAAATCCTCGTGACATGTCTATAAATGTCCCTAAGTTCCTTGCATTACGCAGAGCTTGGCTCTGTGAGATGATAAATTGCTATTCAAAAAAAGCTTTTTGCATAGGAAGAGGATCATCACTAACAAACATTGCACATGTCACATTTTGCAGAGTGTCCAATGGGAGAGTGCCAGGATTTCGTTCTTGCAGGCGGGTTTCTTGGCTTTCCCTCACTGAAGAGGTCAGCATGGTCCCACCTTGAGTTTTGACTCATCTGGCTTCCCTTTCTGCTCTTCCTACAAGTCTTGTGCCCT
The DNA here is from genome assembly GCA_013396635.1 of Penelope pileata. Lineage (NCBI taxonomy): Eukaryota > Metazoa > Chordata > Aves > Galliformes > Cracidae > Penelope > Penelope pileata. The sequence goes on along the minus strand of WBMW01003581.1, from coordinate 2,356,221 downwards.
GCTATTCCATTCATAGTTACAATTTTTTAAAAAATTTTAGTCTTTATTTTTGTTTTAGATGGAGAATGCTTCTTCCCAGAGGCATTTTATATCGTAAATCCAATAATTCTCTTCTAGTCATAAACTCCATCAAGAAACCAGGATTCTAGGAACAATTCATACGCCTCACCAAGCTCAACTGGATGTATTAGGACAGCAGAAACAATGTCAATTGTTATGACAATTGACAAATGACAATTAAGATGTCAGAATGTATCACCTATGGTTTTATTATAATTCCCCTCTGCCTTGGGTTGGTGTTCTGAGTCTGGAGAACAGAGCTAAGAGAGTGTATTTAAATCATAGAAGCAACAGGTAAAATAGCTGCCTGGAAGGAACTGTATGAGTGCTTCAGCCATTGCATGGTCTGAGAAACCACCTGGACTTGTATGTGCTTCTGAGACAGAAGGTGACAGTAACCCAGCCACTCACCACACTGGAAGGTCTCCCACATCAGGACATCAAGTATTGAGGGAATAAAGGCAGAAAAACAAGAGAGAGGTGTCATGGCCCAGGCAGGGGCTGGAGAAACACCTTATGGAGAAGTCTGCAGACCAGTACTGGGAAGATAGGCGCTTAATTCCCCATGCAGAGGCCCTGTGTGACACTGAGACAGACACTTCCTCTGTGACACATTGGAAACAATTTCAGCTGCCCATGCTGCAATTCCGCCTCTGGAAAAGGGAGCTTCTGACGCTCACAGTTCCACCCATCTCCGCATGGATCAGTCCCACCAGTACTCGGGTGCTTGCCCAGGGGCTTTTGGCATGGGGACCAGCTGTCACTGCCTCAGGAGGAAGATATCTCAGAACATCACAGCAGCTGGAGTCCAATAGGAAAACAGGCTGCATTGTAGAAGCCCCAACTCAATGAAAATGGAGCATATGCTGTGTCCAGTTTTCCTGGGACTAGCCTGAGAAAAGCAGTGGGTACAGCAGGGAAGTGATGGGTGGGCTGGTGCTTCTCAGGGTAGTTCCAGGGATCCTGCCGTAGCTGGCACCCCAGCAGCCAGAGGTGTTATCTCATACAGCTGGCACTCCCTCACCCCCCTTTTCTCTTCTGACAGTGCAGGCAAGCAGCCAGCCAACCTGAGACTCCTTTCCTCTTCTACACTCAGAGCGCTGGGTTGTGCCTCATCACGTTTCAGATCAAAAAAGCCTCCAGAAGGATTCGCCCTAGGCCCCTTTCAAGCATTTCAGTGAAGACCTTGTTTCTCAGAGGCTCGTCAAAGAGCACCTCTGCCATCAACACCAACACACAGCAGGGTCCCCAGGACACCCCACTTTTCTCCTGCAGATTTGGTTAAACACCCACGCAGCAGTCAAGCTGCACATTACAAATTGTGAGGATGGCTCTCCGGGGCATCCCCTCTGCCCACACCCCAGCAATCCCTCCTTCATTTGCACTGAAAGAAGAAAAACAGATTTGCAGAACCATGGGCATGCACAGGATGGCATGGGGACAGGGGGAAACAGCCCGTGGAGAGCTCGGGAAGCACAGAGCTGCTGTGAGAGCAATCGCTGAGCAGCTCCTCTGCTAGAGCACATTCAGGTGGCCTCATTGACTTTGCCCTGCCTGGGCTGGGTTATGCCTCCTGTGCCGTGTTTCCTGAAATAGGGATCCACATGTCTGGCTCAATGAGAGCACGCTGTCCTAGCAGTGTTTAGAAGCTGTGTAAGTGGAAAGCATTTTTACACGAGCTAATTTGACATGTAGCGTTTCAGGAACTTACAATTTATTCCATTCACATTTCTAGCCAGAGACAGCGTCTTTATTTTTGTTTGTGGAAAAAAAAGAGAGAGAGAGAGAGTAAAAAAGGAGAAAAAAGAAAGCCCAGCAGTAAAAAATAAGAAAAAGAAAAAGAACACCGAGCAAATAATAACATGTGTGGGTGTGTAACATCCCAACCACACGGCTATAGCACCATTTGGTCCCATTGACCTTATTGCTCAAATTAAGGTAATTACTCAGCTACTGACAATAATCTGCTGGTTTATGTCTGTGGATTAGCTTATATACATGACAAATACTTTATTGTTTGACACACACAGGTAACTCCAGACTTGATCCAAAGTCTAAGTACAAACTGTCCTTAAGTGCAGAATGATTAAACCTTCATTAAATGCAAAAATACAGAAAGATGGAAAGACTGATAGATGGATAGAAAGACAGACAGACAGAGAGACTCTACATATGTTAAAATAGATCTAGTCAGGAAATTTCTGCTGTAATTTATTTCTGAGGGAAACAGACTTCCTACAAACATCAGCAGTTTTTGTTTCCCAAGGGATTTGTTTCTCATTTTTCCAGTAGGAAACTCAAACCCATATATTTTAAATCAGATAACTCAGTGTGAATGACGATATGTTATGTCTTTGACCTGGCCCAAAATACTCTCTTTCAAGTGCATTTACATACTGTGCTGCACTGTCTCCCAGGCATTCGCAATTCTTTCCCATAATACAGAAGTCTTCTGGTTCATATGAGAAAATGGGGCTACTACTCAACCTGGGTCATGTGCCTCCACGCAAAAACTCTTTGTAATGCTGAACTGACACAAAAGGAAGCATTCTGGTAAAATGAACAAACTGGCTCAGAACATTGCAACCTTGAACAGTCAAATAGACCATCCCCCTCAGACTTGTCAATAAAAGCAATTTCCAGGTATAAACATTTTTGAACTCGCATGCAAAAATCTTCATATTTCAAATGTACATTCCATTCTTGTCATAAAACAAATGCTGAAAGGTCTATTTCATTAAATAGGATTTCTGATTTTTTGTTCTGTTTTCTTGCTGCATAGCAGCAAATGTACATGCACACGCGCACAAAGCTCAAGTTATGGGGCTGATTGCTGCTATTTAGAAAAAACCCTCTAGCCTTGAGATCTCATAATTTACATATTTACACAGAGTTGATTACCCTTAAACGAGTCTTAGAAACTTTAGCTGCTTGAGCTTGGATATTGCATCCGTGCCCTCTTTCTGCTTACAAAGGTGAAACTGCCCACTGCACGCTGCTAACTCCGATTTTCTTTTTACAATGAATGAAACACCTTGGATGAGACACACAAGGCTTGAAGTGACAAGGCTTGTTGCACGACACTTTGATATTAGATTCTGGCATTGAATATCATTCAGAGCAAGCCCTGGGAGCTCACTTGCAAAGCAGCACTGTTCACCCCAGAGGCCAAGTTACCTGCAAACCCTTCTGGTGCCTAGCCATCTGGTCCCAAGGCTCAGTTCATGTTTGCAGTTTCCCACTGCAATTTGCACACCCATGATTTGGCACCTCTTGACAAAACATGGATAGTATTTTTGTAAGGATTTGAGAGCTCATATTTTTACTGCTATTCTTCTTCTTAAGGGTTAAGTGCACCTTCATGTTTGGAAATATTCACTGACTCTGGTGCAGTTTAGACTGAAAGGTGGAGGTTTTACTAACCTACTAATTCTGCAGTAAGTATGGAATTGGCCTGGCATTATTTGTTGTCCTTTAGGAAGAAACAGATAATCACAGGCAGAAGCAGGAGCTGGAATGAGACCTATGAACCTGAAGGCGAGAAAATGCAGAAAGCATTGACACTCCAAGCAGACAGGTGGGCTATCACAGCAAGTTAGCGTTTGTGCCTTATTTATGGTGTTTTTGAATCAGTCCTATCAGCTAGATCTTCAGCTGAGGGTATCTGGGGCCAAAGCTTCTGCAGGTGTTAAGCAGTACAGCTCCATGGGATAAGTTCTGGCTTAGCAACAGAAGAGTCACAGGAATCAGAAAATGAGTCCTTCCCTGCAACCAGCTTAATCAGGCATTAGCTATCCCTGAGTGACATTTACCATAAGCTCTTCCTAGATTCCCACTGCCCTTCTAATCAAAGACAAGCTGTGAGACCAGTTCCATGGTCTAAGCTGGTAAATCCACGGAGAAGCACTGATTTACACTCATTTCTTGTTTGCTCCTTCAAAACACATTCCAGAAATACCCGTGGGGTTCTCGTTTTGGTGGTTCTGGAGGTCTCACTTAAATCCAGAAGGCAACAAGTCTCCGACACCACAAAACTCCCTTCAGTTTTCTGTCCCCACACCACCAGACTGAGTACAGCAAGCAGAAGAATCCAACAAAACAAAACCAAACATCTTTCTGCTGTTATTTTAAGCCAGGAGAGGGGATGGGAGGAGGTGGGGGGAGAACAAACCGCTCTGCATAAGCTGGGAAATCATTTAGTTTTGGCCGATGGCCTCTTGTGGCTGTGGTTTCCACAATGTCTCTGTATTCTATCTGTGTCAAGATGGAACCAACCTCCTGAAATAGACTGAACAAGCTAGACAGGAGCTATTTTAATGCCTGGAGCTTGTTTCCTTCAGACTTTGTTGAGTGAGGGGAGAGGTTGGGAGAGACAGCAAGCTGGGATGATGCTATTTTAACACGTGCAAGAGAGCTGTCAAAACGTAGCAGTTTGGCTGCCTTAGCTCACACCCCCATCCACGCCATTGATACTACGTGCAAGGATGCACTGAGCCAGCACCTGTGTACACCAGAATTAACCTCATTTCTGTATCCATGTGTACACCTCTTACTGGAAAAGCGTCATAGTTTCTTTCGTGTCACGCCAAGAAGGAAGGATGAGTTAATGTCTCCAAATGCACGCATGCAAGGCGTGATGGATGACCCGACAAAAAGTGAGATGGACCCTCGTGACCCAAGACACATCACTCCTCCCAACCATGCCACTAAAATAACTTGGTCGTCACAGTTCTACTCAGAAGAGGAGGACGACTTCTTCCCAGCATCAGATGTTGCAAAGCCGGGAAGTGTGACAGAACAATACGCAAAGTCTCCAGAGTGCCAGCTGCTTAGTGCTCTTGCAACAAGAGTTCTGGTTCTATCTGGTGCTGTGTGACAATAGGGTCAACCTTCAGATATTTCACGCGCTGAAACAATACAGACTAATCTTTTGCCGAGGCCTGCCAGGTTCCTAAGAGCTCATGTTACATAACAGCTCAGACCACAACTTCCCCTCAGTTCTTCACTGGTTTTGCAGCATTATAGTCTTTCTTGAAATGTTCTCCCAGACAGCTTGCCAGTGTCATCTGAGAGCATTTCAAATCTCAGTGCAGAAGGAAGCTTTAACATCTGCACCTAGAGTATTTTCCTACAGTTCTGTATGGGAGGATTTATCTTGGTGTCTTGCTAACGGTGCACTACGCTGAGGGGCCAGCTCCTCCACGGCAATCTGGAACTGAATTATCTTCAGTATCCTGAGTGGCCTGATATCATAACAGCACAAAACAGCAGATCAGATCTACCCCTGACATGTGACAGCTCCCCTTTCTTTGACTGAAGACACCAAGACCATAACATATTGCCTCTGGCTTGGTCGAAGAATAACTTGCTCCAAGGAGGATATTCCTCAGGAGCAGACAAAGCTCCTTTGGCAGCCCCTCCTATTGCTAAAGTCACAGGGCAAATATCTTTTACCATCCCAGTACCTGGATTCCTCTTCGTCATTGCACAACTTCTGTATTAAATAAATGTCTGAATCCCATGTTCTACTTCTGCATTATGCAGCAAATCAAACCAAAAATATATGTGTGCCACTGTGCTGCTTCTTCTTTCAAGGTTAACTCTAATTTCTTTGCCCTTGCAACCAGACCTCCCCAACACAGCCAGTGAGGTCATCTTCTCTATCAGATGGTAAGAGCTAAAACGTGACACAGGAGATCTCAACTCCATTGGCTGCTTATCTCAGTACCTGCGGCCAAAACAGAAAGCTTACTCAGGCTGCCAAATAAAAATACCTCTTGTAGGCACATTCCTTGCAGAGTACATGAGAGAGCAAGCTGAGGAGACAGCAAGGGAGGGCAGCAAGCAGCGAGCAGATTGAAATAGAAGAAAAAACAGATAGATAGATAAATAGATAGATAGATAGAAACAGACATCAGTGAATGAGAAAAAATAACGCAGGTGAAGACCTATGAAGATGGAGACAAGTGACACAGAGGACATACTTATTTTACTAGCAGTAAATGTCATTGCAGACAATCATTGCAGACAACACAACTGCATGATACAGTGCTTTCTTAGGTATGCTCAATGAAACCCTAGCCCTGTTGAAGACTATGGCCAAAATCCCATTGACTTTAGTAATGTCAAGATAAATGGAGCTGCCTTGTGTCTTCCAGCACCAGCTCTGGCCCTTCAAGCTGTCAAAATCGCTCTTGCAACCTGATGCTGCTTCTCCAGTTTCACCCATTGCACTGCCAGAACAAGACCCAAAGGGGCAAGCAGGGAATAACTGCACAAATGGCTAATGTGTGTTTTTCCCATTTTCCATGTATGGTGACAATCAGAAAGGGCAGCTAAGAGCAGAATTTAGCACCTGCAGCCCATCACCCTTCACAGAAAGGTCTTCAGACCTAGCAAGATTTCCTTCTCAGTGTCACTGTGTCTGGTCTCTGCCTAGAGAAAAGGAACGACCCCTGATTTCTACAAAGGGTGCTTGCAGAGTTCCAGCTAGTTCAGAGCTTTATCCAAAATAACCAGGAACATTTCCGCTGCTTTTGGAGAGCAAAGCGTGCAGTGACATCGAAGTGATGCAGAGTGGCAGGCACGCTGCAGCCAGCAGAGCCAGCTCTCACAGCAGAGTGGACTCCGAGAGCTTGCTCTGTCTTATTTCTCATTGTGCTTTGATTACACAGTGATCATAGCTATGCAGTGTGGCAGGGCGTAAAAGCTTCAAAGCAGAAAAGGCTCCTTGCAGTGCAGAGCTACCACAGCACGGACTGGGCCCAGCAGAACCAAGCTCTCTACCTTCCTTCACTGGCTTCCCATTCTGTACTCAGTTAAGTTCAAGGTCAGAGTAATTAACTTCAAGGTGTCCCGCTGCAAAGGCCTAGGTAACTGTAAGACCAGCTAGCACTCAAGATGAACATCGTGACCAACAGCTCGACTTCTCCAGCATTCGGGAAATCTCAGCTGTAAGATGAACCCACTTCCAGATGGCTGGAACAGACCCAGGCCCACTCACAGAGAAATCTGCTGCAAGAAGACAGCATGTCTTTCTACTTCATATCCTTCTTTCATCCTTCAAAGGTACAAACCAAAAGTGAAAGGAAAATTCAACATCCAAAACACAGCAAGTCATTCCATCTTTGTTCCAACAACAACCATACATGCTCCTCAAGCTGCTCAGGTGTTCAGAAAAACGGGTGATAAAGGGATTGTAAGGATCTCTGCACAGAATCAGCTCAGTGCATGAAAAAAAATAATTGTTTTCCTTGGACAAACTGCTGGCTCAAATGGGTGGGAGGAATCCACATTGCTGCTCTTTCTGTGTCTGGAGTGAGGGGAAAACATGTTATTCAACTCTTCTCAGTAGCTACGCACCTCAGCACCCTTACTCTAATGAGAGGAGAGGAAGGGAGGAGGAGAGAAGGTGCCATATGAAGCCCTGGTTTATAGCTCTGCAACTCTGGCACTTTGATTTCAGTGGATGCACGTGTGCTCACACCAAGTGATCTCAAAGGCCATCATGGCCATAAGTGGCACTAACATTGCCTAATCGCAAACAACTGTCACCTTGCAGGGCACATGTGCTCAGAACCAAGTGCATGTCACTTCAATATCATTGGAGAATATTGCCCTGACTTAGCTATAAAAGGAAGGAGGAGGAGGATGGACACTGCAGCAAGTACTGGAAATTGTTCTTGGCTCCTAGCAGCACTGTTTGATCTATTCAGTGGGTCATGTGCCAGCCAGCCGCCTCTCTACGTGTGTTTAGGCAGCTCTTGCATGTCGAAATTCTCCTGGCCAGCTGGTTGTTTTAACTCCTTCAGCCACCTTGACCTCCAGCAGGAGCAGCAAAATGAAACCCAGCGGGGCTGGAAAGCAGAAAAGGGCTTGGGTTAAGTGAAGATGCTTTGTGGATTAGCAGATGTAATGGTGAATTTGTTGGGACCCTCAAATTAATGGTGCTCTGTGCTTCTGCTGTTGATAAAAACACCCATGGTCGTCATCCTTCTGAGAGGTGTTTCCTAACATGGCTTTGATGGAAAATTGACCAGGGCAGCCTCCACTCTGTCGCACTTTGAAGTCCTGCCATGGAAACCTGTAGCACAGGCTGAAGAGTCAGGAATAACGGCAATATATAGCACAAGCTGGTACCAAGGAAATAACTGGCAGGGAGAGGTCCATATGCCTGCCATGCTGCGCATCCTCAGTTGCATGCAGACCTCATAAAAGCAAATCCTAAACCTAGAAAGCCTGGAAAAGGGACACACTCCACTGAAGCCTGTGACAATCCTGTCATTCTGAATCACACAGCTGAGATCCCATCCCTCCTCTGCCTTACCGTGTTGTCACCTGACAGCTGTTTGTTTACCGTGCCTGCATTAGCACTGTAGGCCTCCCCTAAAATAGGCTGACATGGACATCCAGACAGCGCATTGCCCTGGGGAAGCTTTCCTAGACCTCCTGCCTCTCTGTGAGTCTTTTCTTCAGAAATCTTCACAAATAGACCTGAGACCAATCTGATAGACTGCATTTCTGAGACCCACTCAGAAGGCGGTGAGGCACTGGTGCAGCTGCCCAGAGAAGCTGTGGATGCCCCATCCCTGAAGGAGTTCAAGGCCAGGTTGACTGAATCTGGGCAGCCTGATATGATGCCTGATTTCAGGGTTGGCAACCCTGCTCACAGCAGGGGGTTGGAACTAAATGATCTTTGAGGCCCATTCCAACCCAAACCAGTCTACGATTCTGTAATTCTATGATTTCTGTTTTCCTGTTAAACCACAGCCTGTTCTCATTGGTGCTTTCACAAGCTAGATAGCTGTTGATTTGCTGACAGGTCGGCTGCTCTGATCCAGGGTGCCACTGAAGTTAGGAGAGTCTCAGTGGTGTATAAATAACAACAGTGAGCAGAGTCAGGCTGCAGCATTCCAGCAATGGTGAGGAGAGCAGCCTTTTGCCTTTCTCCATCTCAACTATGACTGCCGTGGAGGTGGATTCTCTTCCTCACTCCTACTCTTAGTTCATACACCTGCCTTCACAGGAGGAGGTTGGTCAGGCTCCCAGACGTGGACCCAAGCTAATAGTGGAGGGGATTATGTGATTGTTTGTGTGATATCTACTCTTTCTTCAAATGGGAATGTGTTGGCAGAAGCAACTGGACTGAAAAGTAAAGAGGGGAAGAGGAAGGCAATGACGTGTCCTCCAGCCTTCTGCTGTGTCAACAGTCTTTCACTTGTCTTGCCTGCTCATGGTAGAATGTGCTGCTAATTCTGCCCTTGACCCACGTCTCAAGCAGGCTTGTCATCACATATTCTTGCCTTGTTTCTCTGTGTTTGCCTTTGCCCAACAAGCTGGGCATCTCTTGGGGAGCCTCACCAACACAGCCTTGTTTGCTTTCTGTGGAGTTCTTGCTGTTTTACAACAGCAGTGGCAAATGCCAAGCCAGGAGCAGCTCAGTCCCCGCTTATTGTGATCAGCAAGTGCTGCTGGCTCCACCAGGGTGGAAGATAAGGAGCCCGCCTTCTGACTGCAAGGTTCTGGGGGGTAATGGTGAGGGAACAGGCACCACTGCAACCTGCATCTTCTCAGGAACAAGCACCAGCAGATTCTCCAGGCTTCTGTCACCTCCAGGCCTCCCTGTCTTTGGCTCTCCTGTCAAAGGCGATGCAAAGGTGTTATCCTCCTAGCTCCCCACTCAACCACCTGTTCCCCACACTGCTTGTCTCCAAAAGTAGAGCCTAGGTGCTACACGGTTCTGAGGAGGAGTCCCAGATGCTTTGAGAAGCAACCTTTCACTCTGTGTCCTGCTGAAATTATTGACATTTGCATGGACTTTTGTGCCAGAAGAGAATAGGACTGAACTTCTGGGGAAGTGGAAGTGTGTCTGAATTCCTGTGCGGGCTGGAAGTGTGTCTGAACTCCTGTGCGGGCTCTGCACCAGTGGAAGATGTTGCTACTGTTCACTTTTTGTAGCTAGGGCTTCAGGACTAGTGACCTCCACAGAGAAAGGTCCTGTATATTTTCCTAAAGGTATGTGCAAAAGAGGAGCTCCCCAGAGGGCTGCATTACAAGACAAAACAAGCCTAGACGGGCTGGGATGCTCAAATCAGCAGCAACAATATAAGCTGAGAAAAGCAGTGGAAAGACCCTTTTGGATCCAGACCTCTGTTATGGCAGACAACCATGTGACATGAATGTGCTCAAAAGCACCTTTGTAAAACAGGCTGACAGCTGCAATCTATCAAAATACCCCACTGGAGTGGCAGCTCTTCAAGCCACCCAGCCAGCAGCAGTGGGCTGGTGGCAGGGCACAACAGGCTGCAGTCAGCTCCAGCAAACAGGATGGATTTGTGAGATCAGACATCAGCAATGTTCCTGGTAAGTGTCCATATAAATATCAGGAGCATCAGCAGTCAAATCAGTCTCAGTGTGATAAGTTTTTTTTATGAAGTTGTAGCTTGAGAAGCATGAGGAACTTTCATGCTCGTTAACCTTTTGTGTCCTAGCCCTGTGCACTACTTCAGAAGAGACAAGAGCCACTCCCTTGCTCAAGCTTTCTACTGTCCACACATACCACTTGAAAATAAATAAATACGTTTTCGCTGAAGGAGGTGGGCGTGAGAGCATTTAAACCTCCAGATCCCAGGATTTATCTGCCATATCAAAGGCAGCATAGGCTTGACAAAATTCCCCTTGTTAATTGGGAGCAACCTGCAAAGAATTACAAGGCAAAACCAAATATTTGAAATGCTTTTTCCTATTGTTACAGTGCTCTGCTTAACTGCCCTGGCAAACCTGCTGTCAGGTATAAATTTCTCCCCTGTGCCAAGCCATCCCAGTAATAACGAAACATGCGTGCTCCTGAGTTACCCCGGGTTCCTGGCCTCCTGACAAATTACTATTTTCCTACCTGTGCCTGTGGCTGGGCAGTGCTGTGAAGCAGGTGAGCGTTCATGGAGGCTGTAGCCCATGAAGAAGACACCTGGCCGCACTCGGGCTTCTCAGCCAGGCTCTGCCAGCACATGGCATCCTCAGGCTGAGCCTCCCAGGCACCCTCGTGCTCAATGGCCAGGGCACAGCTCTCCCAGTGCAGTCTGACCCCTTCCCAGCCATCCTCTCTGCACCTTATTCCCCCCACAGCAGCTGCCCATCTGTCTCAGCCCTGGATTCCCCATCCTGGTCACACAACACCTCCTTCTCTTGGCCATTTCAGAGACAGGACACCTCAGTGTACATTTGGTCTGAGGCGGTGAGGCCACTGCTATGTTTTCTTATGGGCCACGTGCAATTCAATAGGTCTGTTTTATCCTTTGGTGAGAACATACGTTTACCAGAAACTCAAATAGGTTTCACCTGTCACACAATGACGAATTTCCCAAGACGAAGTGCCTGATGCACTAACTGCTTGCACAGCCTGGCCTGGGAGTGATCTTGTATTTGTCGAGATCACGTGGCACTGTGACTTCAGAGAATATCCCCATGCATTAGTCAGTCCGGGCAGCTGCTATCAGTCAGGGGACAACAGAATGCCCACAGCAGTTAAGCTCCACACCTCACCTGTACCGCTGCCACAGCGGCCGAGCAGAGCAGCATCTCCCCTAAAGGGAGGAGCATGGGGCCAGCATGCCCACAGCCCATGGAGAACAAACAAGGAGACCCACACCTGCATCCTACAGACTCGGTGTGAGAAGCCTGCTGCCCACTTGCCCTGGATGAGGCGGAGGCCAGGAGGCCGCACCAGAGAAGCGAGGAGCTGTGGCTGCCAACCGGCCCTCCGCTGCGTTGGCTGCCAGGAGGAATCACACCAGGATGGAGAGACAGCCATCCTCCCCCCTTATCTCCTGAGTCAAAGCTCATGTCAAACATTTCTTAGGGAAAACCAAACCTCTGGGTAGCACTTGGGACGCAAGCAGTTTTTGAGAATTCCCTCTTCCTATCAGTATATTTTGTGTCGGCTTGTGAATTCACGTGCAAGAGGATGGTCCTACCTGTACAGTCAGAGAGACTCAGGGAAGCTTTGTCCTGCAGTCTTCCAGGACTCACAGTCTCACCAGGCTGCGTTGCCTGGTGCCCTGCTGGAAAGTTCCCAAAAGCGACATTATTAAGGGTGGGATAAAAATCTTCAGAGAGGATCCTGAGCATGACTTACCCCTGACTGTGTGCATCTTTCAGAACGAACCTAATTCTAACTTACCTTAGATAAGACCAAGAACAACTCCTATACAGCTCCGGAGCAGATACTTTTTTTGTGTCAGCCAAGAGAAAGGCAAATTCTGGCCTTTGCACTGAGCTGTGTTGCACTTGAGCAGCTGTATGTACGTCACTGGTACTGCAGACTGAAGGTTCTGTCAGCATTGCAGTGGGAACAAGGTCCCAAACTCCTGTGACTACACCAATTCTTCATCTAACTTTCACCATTTGTCTTATCTGGAGCTAAGGGCTCTGCTCCATGTCATTTCCTGCTCCCTTCAGCTCCTTCCTGCTGCTGTTGCTTCCACAAGCTCCCAATCTCACAGCCTTCTAACCTGCCTGAGCTTTGTCTGGCTGGCCTTTATCTAAGCCTGGGGCAACCCCACCCCAGGTCCGCCCCTTCCAGTCACAGGTGCAAGTGATCTACCAGTACTCCCCAGGCCAGCCACGCTCCTCCATCACGTGCTCAATCATCAGTTCACGCCGTGATCAACAGTTTCCCTGCCCAGCGTACTCGCGCATTTGTGCTTGGATTCTGGCTGTGCGCTCCATCCTTCTGTCTCTGGGCCCAGCAGCACATAGGGTGGCTGGGATGTCCCATTAGACCTTTTCGGGAGCAGAGCATGTCCAAAGCTTGTTAGCAACCCCTTGAGATCAAGTGACAACACAACAACAATTAGCTACAGAAAGAGAGATGCGTTGTCCTCAATGAGAGTGGGTACAGGCTCAGCAGATGCCTTAGAACATGTCCACCCTTTGAGACATGCTCGCTTGGGGACACGGTGCAGTTGCCATCTCCAGTGCATGCTGCTAGGTCTACCTGCTCTGCCCAGGTTTTGCTTGGTTGAGTGACTTAGAGTTTCTTTCACTGCTCAGGATGTTTCCTGTGTGTTCCCTCTGCTGGTACTTTCTAAGAAGGGTCAGGCGTTAATTTGTGTGGTTTTACAATTGATGTGCCTGCACCTGGAGGTCACAATAGCTGTTTGCACCAGGAAGAATGAAGCACTCAAAGGAAAGCCTCACTCATTTTCTGCACCATGAGGGAAGTCCCTGGGCCCTGCACATGACTCAGCCATGGTCTGCAGCAACTGCAGGATGCTGGCATCAGCCTGGTGGTTTGGCTGCCCATTGTGCTCTAATCACCTGCTGTCATCGGGCAGCTGCATCAGTGTGACAGGTTTTCCTGTCTCGTCAAAACACAGCACTGGCCAGGGAGCACAGGCAGATTTTGCTCTTTTCATATTTCTGGGAAACTGCTGTCTGGGAGGAAGGGCTGGTTTCCTCATACATCCTGCTTTTTACCTTTTCATTGCATCTTCAATCTAAGTGTCAAGGACTGAGACTTTCGACATGCCCCAAAGGCTTCAAAACCCATGTATCCAGCATCTTCATGCAAGATCCACAAGCTAAAATACCTCCTTGGTGCTTCAAAGCAAGATCAGTTGCTTCAGAGCCTCCTTCTGAACATCCTGAGTGAGGATGACATCCGACATTGCTGACCAGAACAGCAGTGTTTGCAGCAGGAAGGACAAAGAGAAGTGCCCCCCTCACCCAATGAGTCTGTGTGGTGGGTCCCAACCAGAAGAGATCCTAACTCCAATGAGCAATTAGCCTGCTGCTGAGTACATGGAGGTAAAGGAAATCCATCCCCTCCAAGAGCCAGCCTCACTTGCTTGACGGCTGCCTGCAGAATGGTCATCTGTCAGGCTGATGCCAGAAAGCATGATGCAAGAGATGAAACGTCCCTCCCCAGCCCCCAGGGAAGTCCTGTCTCCCTCGCTTGGATCTCGGATGAGCTTCTCTGGGCCTGGGTACAATTGAATAACTTCCACACCTGTATGGAGGCATTGTGGAACACGGTGTTTTTGCACAAGTAAGGAAACAGGCACAAATGTAGAAGTGATGGGTGTCTTTTTAATGCCCTGATGTTTTTCTGCACCAGGAGGAATGCAGAGAGGGGATCGGCAGCCCTCTGGGGACTGCACAGCCAGGGAGGTTGTTTCACTAACTTGGCCTCTGCAAGGACACAAAATGAGTGTGATAGGATCAACACAGCCTCTAACTAATGTTTTGTCTGCAAGACAAAACCCCTCAGGAACTGAAGAGAGAGACCTGGGAAGTTCAAATGAAGAGGGTGATACAGGGCGACAGCTGGAGAGGGGGAGAAAAAAGTCCAGCACAATGCAGACCCAATTTGTACAAGAATTGTACACATTCCCTACCTGTCTCCAGCTAAGGAATGTGAGATTGCAAGGGCTGCCGGGCTCACCCAGTCTGGTCCCCAATTCTTGCAGGCACCACATTTCAGAAATGTATTGAATTCCATCTTCAAAGCTGGTGGGTATTTGCCTGGAGAGGAAGGCTGCTTCGGAGCCCAGTTTCTGAGCACAACCCCTCCAGGGTCATGGCATGTTGAACAGAGGTCATGAGCTCACTGGAAAAGTGATCATAGGCATGGAGCTCAGGCTGGACATGGGGTCACCATCAGAAGCAGCAGGAACTCATGAGCTTGCCTCTGACTTCCCTCTCAAGTCCTTGTCCTTGTCCTCGCGTGTAGTGCCTTTGTACCTTTTAAGAAGGGAAGGGTAACACATATGCTTTAGTAGCTACTCATTGTTTGTTTATTTTTTATTACGTTTGCCTTAAAATGATCCCAGCCTATTCAGCAACTACAGGGCTCCTTCACAGAGCAGCCTTAAAGTTACCACATAAATCACAGCTCTCCTCACTCTATACACACAGACAGGGAGTAATAAAGAAGCTATAAAAAGAAATTTGGCACTTTTTCAACTTATCATCTAGAAGTGTAACGTGGTTGTTCTTTAGACATGAAAGAACCTGACCTCTTGCCTATATGATTCACCTGGAAGAAGAGGAGAGATTTGGGTTTATAAGGTGGAAAATTTCTGCAAAATCAAGATGGAATGGCACAGAGATGTCTATTGGCCCAGCTGCCAGGTCTAGGTTTCACCCTGGCTCACCCCGGCACAGAGAGGACAAACATGTCCATTCTCTCTGCGGTACCGGGTGAAGGAAAGAGTTCAGAGCAGCAGGAGCACTGATTTACAGCCTGGCTGTGCTCACTCCGAGGACATGATCAAAGCATCCTGCGATCCCCAACCGGAGCAATGGGAAGAAACGGCCGACTGGCTATCTGCTTGGCATGTTCAGCTCCAGCATGAGGCCAAGGCAGGCGCTTTGTTTTCATGGACCAGAGCTTCTCAGAGTGACAGTTGAGGGGAAGTGACCGAAAACTAATTCTCAATTAAGTTGGGGAACCAGTAGGTGGGAAGTTCCACGCAGGCCAAAGGCCCAAAACCTTGTTTAGAGGTGACCTTGTGTAGGAGAAAGAAAAAGGTGTCAGATGTCCTGCCCCCAAAGTTCCTGCTGTGCCCTAAAAGAGGTCATGACCCTGAAAACTTGTGCTCCTCTCCCAGCGAGAGCTGATGCACTCATTTGGAGACCCGCTTGCCGGAACATAAGCAGATCTCCCCTGAGATGTACGAAACACAAGAGGACAGGATGCAACCCACAAGCCTTCTGTGTTGGGGCCCAGCAGCAGGCCACAGCCCTCGTGCAGTTACGTGATACTCACGCAACCTTCAAGGCCACAAGTCACAAGCCAAGGCGGAGCTCAGAGCAATGACTGTGGTCTCCTCCCTCCTTAGTCTTGACATGGAGACTGAGAACACTTCGAGGGACACAGCTCCACAGCGCATGCAACTCAGCGTCCTGGAGGAAAGGCATAAGGCATGCCCTGTGCTAGTCTCTTTCTAGAGCATGAAGAAGAAGGGACTGAAGAGTAGGGCCCACACCAAACTGCCAAGGTATGTGACACAATGCACAAACTCCTCACCAACGCCGGTGCTGACTGGCTCACCAAGCCTGGCTCGCCACCCAATGCTTGCTTGCATAAGGAAGGGTTTTTTACCCTTAATAAGCAGACAGGAAAAATGGCTAAGGTGAGCCTTGTGAGATCCCTCCCTGCACCCCCAGCATCTACTGTTCCGTAACACAGTGTTGCATATGTCAGATTATGTCATCTTTGGGACCATCCTGAGGGGAAAACCAAAGAAGTGTCACTGTGGAAAAGTCACGTAGCTTGCCAGTGCAGCAGTGCCTCAGCTGCTCGCTGCCCACATGGGGCAGGCACAGCCAAGGGAACACGAGGGCTGCGTAAGGATACTGGGTCCCTCCCTGGGGAAGGCTGCCAAGAAAGCCTGATTAACGCTTGGAGAGGCGATTGACCTTCCACGGTGAGCCTGGGCAGGGAGTGGTTAGCGGGAAAGGGAGCTGTGATTTTGGAACATAAATGGAGACTATGGGCAATAAGGGAATAAAGGGTTTGGGGCAGGGTGAGTCTTTGTACTCCCACTTGGAAAGGAGCAGCAGTTGAAGGGTAACGAGCCCAGGGATGGCAATATCCCCTGAGGAGAAAGCTGATGGGAAAAAAAGCCAAAGTTAGAAGACCCACTGGAGAGTGAGCCTGCCTGGTGCCGAGGGCTTGGGGCTTTGCTCAGTCAGGGAAGCACACCTGGACAGAGCAACATGGGAGCACCCAGGAGGTCACAGGGAGCTCTGGGGCGATGGCCTAGGGGGCAGAGCTGGTCTTACAGCCAGAAATAACATCCCACAGGAATGTTATCACCCCGCTGCACACAAAGGGGTCTCCCTGGGTCACCAAAAAGATGCACCTGGACCGGAGGGAATGGGCAGGACATTCCCTGTAATAGATATTCTTGGAGCATACGTGAGATGAGTGGTTCTTTTGGACAGGGATAACTTACAGTTACAGGCCAGTCCTACAACCCCAGCTGTCATTCCTCGGGCTCAAACCCTGGAAAATGCAGCAAACTGCATAATTCCACCTTCAGTGTGTTTATCCCTTTGGTTCCTCCAGCCACTTCCTCACCTCAGCCTGTTAGTCCTTCACATTTACACCGCACTGCCTACCAAGGCAGCTTGCTTCAAACCTGCACAGTATCTTGCTTTGTCAGACCAGCTCTCACCACAGGAGTCACAACCTGAGGCCTGAGCCACCTGCACGACCACTAACGTCACTGCCAGGCTGACGGAAGTGGTAGAAATGCTACACCCATGCGTGGTCTTGACCCCTGGCGTAGTGTTGTTGCCATTTCCAGTTTTATATAGTATGGTTTCCTGGATAAATGGCTGGATTTTCCTCTCCTGACCCTTCGTAAATATTATTTCAAGAGTTCATTTCAAAACGTATAAACAATCACCTGTTTTCGACTTTCATACAATATTTTTGCTGCCTTGTAATATGCAGATTTATCTTCATGTCCCTGTCTAAATTAACATTTGCCTCCAGTGGTTCCCAATTCTGTGCTGCTTTGTTTACCTCTTAAGCAACAGGTTATTGCCTTTCACTCGCAGACTTGAGTTTCTCATATGCCAACCAATTTAATGGGATTTTAGCTGCAGCAGTGACTGAGGGATTCTCACAGTATCGAAGGCCTGTGCCTACCTCACATAGATGTCGAGGATCCTGTCAAAAAGGCCCAGCTTGTCAAGGTTTTCTCCTTTGAAGAACTAAAGTGTTAAGTCTTAGTGTCTTATATTACTGTAGGATATGAGTGAGTGAGGGGAAGCCTGCCTTTGGGTGCCTGACAGCTTTTCTTCACTGTATGATTACTTCCTATTTACTTATTTATATTCTTTTATCTACTGTAGCTATAAGGCAAATGTGGGAGACTGTAAATGTGAAGGGCTGGGGTGAGGCAGCAGAAGCAATCGCCTCATCTGCATTTCAGAATTTAGTGCAACCATAAAAAACATTCCTGATAATATACTAGAAGTAAAATCTGCAATTACTGCACCAACATCATAATGGCACTGAGAAATCACTGAAAAATGACAACAAAGGAGAGTCTCAGAGGCCTCTAAATTTTGCCGACATACTGCTACTGCTATCTTTTCTGTACACATTAGCTGCCAGCCCATCTTGAGCAACCTCTCTGAAGCAAGCTGCAGACAAGTGTAGCAGCCACAGGCTGTTTTTCCTCTGCTCTTGTCTTCTGCCTGAAGAACTTTGCTCCCTCAGCAAATCCTGACAAAGTATATGGCACTTGAACGAACAGCTCAACTGTAAACACGGAGCAAGACCAAAGGTGAGATAAACAGGAGGCTGCGAAAAGCAAGCAGCATAGCCCAGCAGCTCTCAGTGATCCGGGAACAAGGGGCAGAGTTAGCGTCCAAGACCTGGACTGAGACCGATGTTTGCTTGCCCCCGAGATCACAGGACGCTGTTCTGAGGGCCCTTTCAGTGGGGATCCTGTAGGAAATTTGCTGGCTGTTAACAGAAAAGCGGAAAGGAAGAGCAAAATGAACTCCAGGGCTCAGATGGCTGCTTGACCCCTTGACATGCTTACCCACCACCTGACCATTCACCACCCGGCTGCATCAGCAGGAGCGAGGTCCTCATCTGGTTTGGGCTCCCGCTGCTGGTGTTGCTCCCCAGCGCTGGAGCTTTTCCTCTCCAGGTTTGCACAATGCTCAGACCCAGGAAGAATCAGTGGAAATACCCACTAACAGATAATTGTTGTTTTTGTAAGAGCAAACTTACATTGCTCTCAGCAGTGTTTAACACAGCCAGCTTCAAAATCCTTACCTTGGGCCGGGACCATGGAACAGCAGGACCAAGCCGAGTGGGCTGCTCATTCCTTGCACTGGTGGCTGGGACTGGTAGCTGCCTCCCAACAGCAGAACTCCCTGCAAGGCCCCAGCTCACTTGCCTTCTCCTCAGCAGCTCCATGAACACGTGTGGTCTCACGGTGCAGCAGAAAGGTGGCTAGGTCCAGAGATATGGCAGGGGAGGTATCAGGTGATACGTGCGTGGCGAGCTGCATCACACCCCACTGCAGGCATGCCAACAGCGTGTTGGTGAAGCTGCTTCTGCATAGTGATGTTATTTACCTTCACACCCCACCCAGCTGGACCATGGCTGAAGCCAACGTCTGCGGGCAGAGCCGGCTGCAATGTTTCTAAACATAGCTTCTCGTTCTAAGAGATGTTTTGCTTAAATGCATCGGTTTTAATAACAAAATATTCATGTTAATGGAAATTTCCCCTGGCAAAATACTGTTTTGGGATGAGAAACATGTTTTTGTGAATTTATACATTTCAAAATCTTATTCCAATTTTTATTGTACTTCTTTTTCTCATTATGAGAGCTCATCAGCATGCACACCACCACGGAAAAGACTTGAAATATTGGAGTTTTATTTCCTTTCTTAAATCATGATGGACAGCTGTTATTTAGTACTAATTAAAACACCTTATCTTTTTTCACAGATCAAAGTGTCTCCTGTTTGTTTTGTAATGAAGCAGTTTGACGCTTTTTGTGTTTGACGTTTTGTCAGACTACTTTGTTACAAAACAAACAAAAGTCACTTTGATCTGTAAAGAAAGATAAGATTTTTTAATTAGTGCTATATAACAGCTGCCTCTAATTGTGTTTAAAAATAAAAGAATGGAACGCTTCAAATCTCTCGGCATATTAGGCATGACACAATTCTAAAACAGACAGTAATCATGATAAAACACAAGAAGGACATGAATTAGCATTTCTAGCTGCTGGTTTGAAATTCTTGAATTCTGTAAATGAAATACAAACTTTGAAACCCCAAATCTCAAGCTGGGGATTGTTAGAAAATCTGCTTCGCATGAAAATTTCAAAAATAATTGATTTGACTCTGAATTTCTCTTCTCATGGAAAAGTTGAGGGTCTCTCCCTGAAAAACAGCAGGCAAGAGCTAGGGAGAACTTACAGCATCGGCTCAGTTTCTCAGCATGTTAGGACAGTCCACAGCCTTGGTGTTCCCTTGGCTCCTCATCGCTTCTAGACATTGAAATAGCCACATTGGTTAGATTAATATCTCCTCTCTGTACAAACATTGCCTAGAGCAGTGGAGTCCCTTTCTTGGCTGGCACCTAACCACACTGCACATGAATAGCAATAATGCATCTTTTGGAAAGGAGACAGCACCTCTTCCCCACTGGGTTCAAATTTTGCTGCAGCCAAGGTTGTTCCTCTAACTCCAGGTTGAGTGTAGACTTCAAACAGCAGAAGCTTTGGTTCTCTGCACCTTCTCTGTACTGAATTTTGGGCCAAATCTGGACTTTTGGTTCTCCCCTCCAAACCAATTCATGGGCTGCCTAAGGGAACTGCCTTGTGCTCTCTGACTGTGGCCTCTCACCACGGCAGTGATTCACCTGAAAATCTGTCTCGAGAGAAATGCCGATGTCTGCAGCAGATGGGCATCTTCTCTGCTGCTGGCTCACACCACTGGAGCTTGCTGCTGCATGGAGTCAGATGAATGCCAGCCTTCGCATCTCCCAAGGCCAGAGGCACGTCTCATTTCAGCCAGCTCACCAGCAAAATGCCAGCATGCCAAATGCAGCCCTCTCTGCTGAGACAGCCCAGGATAGCGGTCTGTCCCACTGGTGCTTCACTGCTCAAAGGTCCCAAGCAGGGCAGCTGAAGGACCTGCTCCAGATAAAAAGATGTCACGGGGAGAGGAGGGATGGAAAGGGAAAACGACCGTGTCTCTCACAGCAGCCCGGCTCTGCTAGTAGCCGGCACTGCATGCTTCATGGGAGGTAGAAAAACCCTCATGGTGGACAGTTATGCAATAGGCTCCTTAGTCTAGCTCACAGCAATTATTGTCATGAAAGATGAAGATTTATATCCCTCGTAGGTTTTTATCCCAGCTGGTGTAGGGGTGGATGATATTTTTATTGCTCCTGTATGGAAAATGTGAGGGTAATATCTTCCAAAGCTCTTGGCCTCAGTAATATTTTCAAACAATGAATTCCACCGGATTACATGCTGTGTAAAACAGTGTGTTTCTTTATTAGTATTTCAGGTGCAGTATTGTAAGTCATGAGGTTTTCCTTTCACATTCTGGTATTTTAATAAAGGATAAATAGCAGAGTCTCGTGCCTTCTCCCTGCTATTGTTCTTTTCATTGGCATATCACGTCCCTCTTACTAAATTAACGTTCCTAATCTTTTCTTTGTGACATCTTTCTAGGTCTTCTAATAATTTGCATCATCTGTCTTTAGGTACCTTCTATTTCTGAATAGAAAAGTGACAAAATCTGAGCACATCATTTCAAACATAGGCATATTTCTGATTTGTAGAGAGGTATTATAATGCAACCCTTTCAGTACTAGCTAGCTATTGTGATCACTTCTGCTCAAGGAGCCTGAAAAAGACCTTGATGTTTTCCTGAGCAAGAAGTAATTAATTTAGAGACTGTCATGTTACGTAAGTAGTTAAAATTGGTCTTTCATGTTATATTACCTTGTACTTACCCAAGTCGAAATTAAATTGCCAGCTGCCTATTCTGGTGTTTCTCACGCTCCCTGCTTTTTGAGTCCTTTAAGCAACGTACCTAGCCCTGGAGCCTGGAGTCAATGTTGAGTCTTGCAAAACCAATACCCAGGGCCCAGAAAAGAGCAGCAGGTGCCCTGCAGCTCTGTGGCAACCTTGCACCTAGACGTGCTGGGTGACAGCTGTGAATCAGCCAACCTCCATCCTGAGCTGGGGAAACAGCCCTGAGTGTTGCTCCTACACCATGAGCAGATGTGTGGGGAAGGTGACGTGAGCCCACAAGCATTGGTTGCTGTCTGAGTAGCTACATCCTTACAACTTCACACTTCCTACATGAAGGTATTAAGCTTCCTGCTTAATAACTGTTTACTACCAGCCAAAACTCTTGCCAGCCATCTCTTCCTCAAGTCTTTGCAGTTGCTGAGCAAGATAAAGCATCTCTCTCAGAAATTCAGCATTATAGCCAGTTTGAATGTCGCCCTACTTCATATTTTCTCCATGGGCCAAAGTAGAATTTGCCACATAAAACCTGTCTCCATATCTTGGCTGCCACCTGATGCATTGTTTGCAGGGCTGCTCATCTCTTTATGTTCACTATTTGTTTCCAGTGGTGATCAGCAGCTCAGCACAGGCTGAAAGATCAGCATCACAAAGGCTGAGGTGGGTGGAAAGTGAGCTGGCTGAACCTGGGCAGCCTGATCTGGTGGGTGGCAGCCCTGCCCTTGGCAGAGAGGTTGGAACTAGATGATCTTTAATGTCCCTTCCAACCTAAGCCATTCTATGATTCTGATAACCTGGATCATGAAAGCTCCATACAGTCTTTGCAGTGACAAGAAAGAGTAGAGTTTGGAAGATAATTGGCAAGGGCCTATAGCTCACCTAGATTTATCTCTTGGTACCAATTCTTGCTGCCTTTAGAGGAGCTTAATTAGAGCTGATTACAGAGACTTGGCCAAATTCTCAGTAGCTATAAATCAGAATAGCTCCAATTAATTCAATGAAACTGTCAATTAACACCAGATAATCGTCTATCTTGCAGTACATTCTTGAATCCAACCAGAGCACCACTTTTTCATAAATACTTGATTGGCAGTTTTCCCTCCAGAATCCCTGCAGATCTTTCCTCCTGGAATTAGCAGACTGCAAGTTCTCGCTGTCTTGCTGGGCATGAGGTAACACTGGAGTGTTACACCTGTGAATAAAAGAAGTACACGTGGGTTGTTTTGTTTTGTTTTGTTTTTCACTCTAGAGACCTATTAGCAAGTCAAAGCAACAGCTTGGAATGGTGCAGCCACAAACCTAAAGAATTTGTGGCATTTGTAAGAAATGCAGATAGTAGAGGATTTGACTTATTTCCAAATATTACAGCAACTGTTCCTTTAATGCATAGCGTTCTGCTCAGCCTATTGCATTGCCTGCAATAGAAGTTTATTTATGGATGGCCTGAGGCAACTACACAAACCTTCTTGTAAGAAGTTCTTGCTCCATATGTTAAATCATTGTTCCTCTAAACCACCTTTCACCAGCAGATTTCTGGGCACTTTGCAAACAGTGATTTAGGCTTCAGGCAAATCCTCTGTAAGGCAATTAATTGGTGTTGCTGTACTAAATGGGAGATTCTCTAAGTTGTTTTAGGTCAATAGGAAAAGCAGGAACTAAACTCAGAGCTCCACCAACCCACAGACTACAGTTGATCACTTCCCATACCTGGAACTAGAAGTAGAAACTCTAGTTCCAACACCAGCTGCAATTGCTGAACTGCATCTCTGTTCACTGGCAGAATAATACCTGCATTTCTTATGCCTCTAGTCCATACTATAATCCCTACACACTTTGTAGAAAGTCACCCACAAAGGCTCTTCCATTTGCTTAAAAGGGATATAAAGCCAAGTTTCTCCTTGTTCTGTGGTGAGAAGTAGCTTGCTTTGGTTTGCTTTGGAGGTCTCCAGTGGAGACTCTTGAGATGTCGAAATCTAAGCAATAGGCTCAGCTAGTCTGCTTGGAGAAAACTTGGATAAATTAGTTGCAGATCACTTCAAATCTCTGATGGGTTTCTAATTGTGATATTTCAGATCAGTTCCTTATTTAAAAATAGTGATTCTCAATCCAGGTGACTTTGACTGCCTTTTGCTTTCCTATTCTCTACATCACATTGATATCCTTGCAGTTTTCCTTCTCCTGTCCATCATATCTTATCCTCCATGTGCTGACTTTTACTGGGTTCAGTATTTCCTCATCCCACCTTTTTTTCCATGTTCTTTCTATTTCTTTCTTTAAGTTCAGTTTGAAGTCAATGCAAACTTTCTTGCCTGACTTGAGTATCTGGATATTTTATCTTTTTTTCTCCTGACTCTGTTTACTGAAACTTTCCTTTCCTTACTGTCCCTGTGCAAGCATCCAGCTGACATTCGCTGTGTCTGTTCTCTGAGGTGTAGGAGTATTTTGCTCTTCACCTGTCTAAGACCATATTCTGGCCACATTTGTGTTTCCTGGTGGGACAAAGCCTGAATACACTCAGTTCTGTCTCACTCTCCACTCCACCCCACGTCTTAGTTTCCACAAGATTGAAACCAAGTTTCCTGGTCAGGAAGACACATCTCAGCAATATCTAATCCCTGGACACTCCATGAGAATAGCATGTTCTATGGCTATACCATACTGCGCATCCATCCATAGTGCAAACAGCTTTTTTCTAGGCTAACCTCCACCTGTTCAAGTATCTATACTATATCTCTCCACAACAACTTCAACCAGACACGGCATGTGACAAGTGTTCATCACTTCTGAACCTAAGATCAGAGAGCTGCTGAGCCAAGCAATGACAGAGAAAGGAGAAGGCCCCCATGACCAAAAACAGGTATAAAGATGGAGCCTATAATCACACAGCAGGTTGGCATTAGATTAGGTACAGAATCAGGTCCCCTGATTGTCCCCACTGGTGCCCACAACACAGACTACATGACATTTCTCTCTCCCCACTCCCTTCTCATCCCTCTCTCCATCTCCCCCAAGCCACTCCTCTCCTTTTATTTTAAGAGCCGACTCTGCCATTTCCCATCTATAAGGTGACATATGAAAACTTTCTTAGAAAACAGTCATAAAAAGAAGAAGAAAATGAAAAAGAAAGACCCAATGGAGAGCAGAAAATTACAGTGTCTGGGCCGTATTTACAATAATTATAATTATTATAAAGCACAATAGGGTGTAGAAACCCATAATTCTCCTGGTGCTTTCTGATTTTTAGATCTATGTTTAGAAAGCACATGCCAGAGAAACAGTCAGAAAAGGAATGTCATGAAGTCACTTTCCTCTCTGTGTTGTAAAAGCATTGGGGGGAATATTTGTGTCTGCAGGAACATGGGGACGAGGAGCTTCAGAAATTAGTCCATCATTGCCTGTCCCAGTGTGACGTACAACCTTCCAAACTGAAAACGAAGCCCTCCCCTGCCACCACTTCAAAAGAACAAGAGGCCCTCGCTTCCCATCTATATGTCACTTGCTAGGACCAGACTGTTCTCTCAGTTCTGACACTTTGGTGACTCCTACCCAAATGTCATATTCTACAGCAACAGCCACAGCCCCCATTCCACAGTAACGCAACCTCAGAATTAACCCATTCCTTATGTGACCTTACCGTGGTGGTATCAGAAGACCTCCCAGAAGTGCCTGAGGCAGGCTGACTAACATCTGCCCTCTAGGACTCATTCTTTCCTCATTCCTCTTACACATACAATGCAAGTAGTTTATTTAGCTCACCAGGTATCACAGCCAGAGAAAGCAGCTTGAAGTGCCCTCACATGTAAGACAGAAGGTGGGAAGGCTTGCGACGGACCTTCCCTCCTGCAGATGGTTATCTAATCCATCAGATAGCTCTCATCACTGCACAGAGGAGCTTTCCCCATGTGACAGCAAATTCCATTGCTCATATGCAGCAGGAATCTGCAGCTTCATTACTGAATCCTATGCAATCTCTTCAAGGAACAGGGCTGAGATCTGCAATTTTGATCATGGGTCTTTCATATAGCTAAAAGCTCGTATTTGTACCTAGTCCTGCACGTCTGTCCGCCTTGGAGCCAAACCAGTTCATTCTGACCTTCTCCCCGTCAGAGTGGTGCTTACTGACATCTGGGTACACAGGTAGCAAATAAGAGGGACCAGCCATGAAGGAACAGTCCATGGTTTTGGACAGGAGTGAATACACCCATCCCTCAAGCCACCAGTTGTGTTCAGGGCTAGGGAGGAGGTTCGGTTTTGCGCATAGCAGATATATGTACATATAAGCATGCCTGCATGCTTGTGTTTTTCTTTGAACGTTACACATTTTTGCCCACATAAGGGGGAGGTGGACTGCAACATGAACTTTCATAACCAGAAGAGAGTAATCCTTTCAATGTTTACGCCTGTCTGAAAAAAAAAACAAGCCTCCTGCAGTACAAGCCAAACTCAGACTCTTCACCTGCAGTGTATAAAGCTGAGGACTAACTAACTAACTAACTAACCAAAAGTTAGGATTCCTTCCCCTTGCATCCTCTCTCTCACAGGCTCAGCACAGGCCCAACAGAGGACGATGGAGAAGCACCAAGGCACTTACAGGCAGGAAGGAGGTAAGCACTGGGATTCTTCTCAACTCTCATTATTTCCTAAGGGGCAGCTGGAGAGTTCTGCACGATGCCTTCAGCAGCCAATATGAGTTATCTCCCTGAGCAGTAGGAAGGTTGGCAAACCATAGGGATTTTCCCCTAGGAGGGCTGAGAGTCACACCTGGCCAGGTGTTCTTGCTCTGTCATGGGACCAATGACCATCCCACCTCAAACCAAACAGCCTGAAGTGGGGAGAAAGGGTGATCAGATAGACACACATACAGGTATCTCAGATATGCACCTGCCACTTGGCCAGCGCCAGGGAGACGCCAGGGAGAGAAGGAAATGTTTTTTTTCTCTGACATTTTTAGCATGGATAACAGAGTTCAAGCAGAGCAGAGGAGGCCAGCAATAATGGCTTCTGTTGCCTTGAGCTAAGCTGCTTAATTGCATGGGGCTGGCTCCTCTGATCAGGGAGAAAGGTGAAACGCTTCACTGCTAGCCCCAGCTGATTTCCCTCAACCAACAAAGCCTGTGAGCAAAGTGCCAGGTGATCCCCAACATCAGAAATAGCGGAACAGGATGAAAAGTCCTGCTAATGTAATTCTGTGGGCAATAACGTGTGAGTATGCATGGACTGAAATGGCTTGCAGACCTGAAGCCCAGTAGCTGTGGTCCTCCCAGCTCTGTGGAAGCACACCATTCC
Organism: Penelope pileata; assembly: GCA_013396635.1. NCBI lineage: Eukaryota > Metazoa > Chordata > Aves > Galliformes > Cracidae > Penelope > Penelope pileata. Next base: position 2,329,343 of record WBMW01003581.1, on the reverse strand, counting down.
TATTTCACCTCCTCTCCCCTTCGTGCTTTAGGGCTTTTAGAGCATGCAGCAAGCAGCTCCCAAGTGGTTCTTGCTATCTGGAGGAAACTCGGTCTGCTGAAACAGCTGAAATAAAGATCTTTCTTTCACTGTCTCACAGTTCAGGGCCATTTCCTTTCACCCTTGTCCTTCCCATTCTTTGCAAGACCTTGGCTTGCTGTTCAAAGAATTTACAATCACCATAAGATATAAAATGTTCTGCTGGGATGTATAGCTGAAGATCTTGATGTACTCCAAATAATCATGGGTAGCAGAATAGAGCAGGTCAGCAAGAAGGGCTCTAGTCTGGCCCAGGCTCCTTGCAGTCCTGTCGCTCAGACCCCCCACCTCTGTAGCAAAATTGGGCAATATGGGGTAGATTCTTGGACGGTGTGAAATCAAGACAGGGCTTAGGGCTCTCACAAACCTGTAAGGATATGTCCCACAGTATACGGAGAAGTATAGGCCATGTATCCGGTTTAATCTTACTTCAGAGCCACGCTGAAGGTAATGCAGATATCAGGGGGGTGGTTGGGGCCTGTCCAGCCCCTTTGCCCCAGGACAAATTCCACCTCAGCTGGGCACAGAGCATGATGGGCCCAGTGCCCTATGCCTGGCCCCTGATATTCTCTCTCTGGTAACTGATGCAGCATCAGGCACCACAACCTCGGAGAGGCATCCCCAGGCTTGTGGTCAGTGCAACAGTCTTTCTTGGAAAGGTGAACTCGCTCACAGGTACATGGGAATGGCACACTGGGTCATTCTCATGTTTATTACCAGTGTCAGCCACAACATGTCCCTGTCCCTGGCTCCAGGGCCACATATCCCTCATTTGCCCAGCTGAAAATAGTGTCCCGAACCTACATCTCATCTCAGGTTGATGTTGGCCAGCCACTGCTCATCTCCAGGCCCTCACATCTGCGTCCCCAGCCAGGCCAGGCTTTTCTCCAAGCAAAGTGCCCTCCTGCATCCCACAGGCGAAGGGGAACAGTGGGCTGGATGCGTGAGAATGGACTTCAGGGTAGATCCATCCCTACGCTGTGCTGGATCCCTGCCATGGAGTCTATGTGGGCCTGTGGTACCAGAACCACAAAACCTGACTTCACATCCTACCGCTGCAACTCACCTGACATGTGGCCCTGGGCAAGCAAAGCACCACTTCCTTCTCTCGGTCTCCCTCCCTATCTGTCTTGTCTAATTAGGTAAAAGCTTTCCAGGGTAGAGATCGCCTCTGCCTCAGCAGTGACACAGAGCGGCAGGGAGTGCTTCTAGACACAACTAACATTTGAGCAAAGCAGACCTGCTGGATATGACGGTGTCAGTGGCACCAGGCACCCCTGACGCAGGCTTTTATCTTGTCTTAATTAATGGGCAGTAAACGTGGAGACCTTCTGTGGTGTGGTGGGGAAGCCAAGTCTCTCTGCAGTCAGAATGGGTGAAAGCAAAGCATCACTTCTGCGGGGGCTGCAGGGTGCATCTCCACCCTGAAATGCCTTCTGGGCTCACCTCAAGCACAGGGCGAAAGGGCTTGTTCAGGCTTTGGTGCTATGAAAGTCTGAAGATAGCTGAATGAGCCCTGGAAGCCAGCCTACCTCACTGGTAGAGGCACACAGGCAGTGGGGAGAGAGTGACCCTGGCATGGCAGCTACAATGGCTTAGGGCGTCAGGGTAGAGATAACATCAGCCTACTGAAGGCAGCCTCGTGGCAGGAGGAGGAAAACACTGGACCCAGGAACCAGGCTGCCTCCCGGCTCATTGCCAGGCCCTTGGGCTACACTGGGGCTGTGCATCCCAGAGGAGAGGATGATGAGAAGGGACAGCGTGGGCAGAGAGCGTGGAGACGAGCTCCTTTTACACACTGTGATGTGAGGATGGGTGGATGGAGCAGTGCTTCTCCATCCCCTGCTCCTCCCTGGGGAGGAGGTTGCAGTGTGGGGGCTGCACTGAGGCCTGCGGATAGGAGAGACAAGGGGTATGATGGCAGCAAGGAGCTTAAATGGGGCACTTGCAAGGGATCCAAAAGCACACAAGCTCTCCCCCAGTCCTTTGCTACCCAACATCTTATTTCAATTCTGTTTGCCAGTAGATTTGAAGACATTAAGAAGAGAATGTCATGAGACTGGCGCAGCTACAGACATTGCTAACCTCAAATGCAATCACCACAGAAAGCACTGCAGAATGGCAAACCCGAGGTGTGTGGACATACCAAACCCAGACTCTACTCAGAAGAAATCCACATGCTCAGGATGTTTCCGACATGGCTTATAAATAACACATTGGCCTTAAATATTCGGAAACCCACAGTTATGTCCTCCAGGATTCAGGCCAAACAAAATAAGTGAACATTTTGAGACGATGCAGGTCTAGGCGTTTAAGAGCTGGGTACTAAAAGTAGTGGTGGCAACAAACGTAATGTTCTTCATCTTTCCAGCGGACGTACAAGAAATAAAGTGTGTGTCAGATAGCATCCCTGCTAAGATTGATACTGGGAGTGGTTCGAGAACGTAGCTTCTGGGTGTCTTCCCTTCCTCTCCTCCTGCCTGGAATCTTCTTCTCCACACTCTGAACAGCCCAACGAGCTTGGCTCATGATCCTGCAACAAGCACAAGAGAGTCCATCCACACTGACCAGGCCCGCAGAGTCCTGCAGGGTGGGATGCTCTGCTTTGCAGAGCTTGCTCAGCAGAAAGAGCTCCAACGGCCGCCCCAGGAAGCCCTTGAGCTCATTCAGAAAACAGGAGCTCGGATCCCAGCAAACCCACACGCTCACCAAAAGGAGCCTGGAAATGATCTGAGTGAGAGCACAGATGGAAATCATTGTCATCAGGGAGGCCAAGAGCTTTGCAGGAAGCACGAAAGGATCAGATGTTTCACTGGATAAAAAGGAACATCCAGAGCTACACGAGATAGAATAAAAATGTAAGAGATCTAAGCCTTTTTGCTCCAGAATACAAGCCAGCCCTAACTGACAGAGATTAAGACAAAACTGCACATCTGAACAGGTTATTTCATAATTGCCTGCAGCCGCAGTTCCTGCCCCTCTTTGCCTCAGTGTCTGGCACTGTGCCCATCCCAGATCACTGGGAAGCTCCTCCGAGGCTGAGGTCCCTGCAGGGATGGCAGGAGTGGAAAGGGCTCTGCAGAAGGGAGATGAGGAGACAAGCTGAGAAACCTCAACTGTGGTAGAGCGCGCTCATTATCCCCTTGCTCTCCCACACATTCCCTCCTTCTCCTCTATTTCTGCCAAGGGAAGATCTCTCCTAAGCCAAGCTCTGAACAGCCTGCTTTGGATTAGGCAAGTAAAAAAGTTAATTTTCAGACCACCTGTCTTGTCCAAAGAAGAGCAGTCTTTCCCAAACTGAGCTAACTCTATGCAATGGCAACAGTAAGCAATGTGATATTAAACAATAACAAATCAAATCTGACATCATTTGGAGCTTGTCCGATCCCTCCCCTGTGGGGGTATCGCTCTTCTGTGTATCAATAGAGAGAAGAGAAAAGCAGAAGGAAACCTAATCTGAAGCAGATAAAAGACAGTGGGTTTTGGATGGTGTTTCTGAGAGAGAAGACCTCTCCTAAAGACTCGCTTACACACCGGGAGAGAGGGAGAAGGGGTGCCGGGAGGAAAGATGGGGAGGGACAACCTGTCTTTTCTGCAGCAGTCAACTGCTTGGAACAGCAGAGCCATCCTGACCCTTGGTGCACAGGGCTGGGATGATCCGGCACCACCGCAGCACAGAGTGACCTTCACAGGGTCACCTCTTTTGCAGGTGTTAAAGGGCCTTGGCCAGGCATCCTTGAGCCAGCTTCATGCTAGCTGGGGACTAATGGCAGAGTACGGCTGGCAGCAGAGAGATGGGCTTGGCCTAGGAGGGGTCTGCTCTCCAGACACCTCAGGGGCACACCAGAACCCACGCTATCAGGTAGAAAACTAGGTTAAAACTCAGACTAGTACCCAATCTCATTAAGACGTGTTTACCATGCTGCAATCCCACCTTGGAATGCAATGCACACATACCCAAGGGATGACTGGATTTCGCTATCTCCATGTAAAATACTAATGCAGATGTGACCAAGACAAGTTTTACTCCAAGGCCAGTCGTAGGTCTGCATATTAGGCACTTCAAGGTAAACCCACTTTTTCCTTCTTCAATGGAAGCAGAAAAATGGGCCATCTTCCCAGTAACTGACCAACAAGAGACACTGGTATCAAGAAGCCAGCCATCAGGCAAGTGAAAATTGGAAGGTAGGTGGTGTTCAGAGAGCACAGCTTCACCCCAGGAGCTGAGGGTATCTCCCAAATGCAGACCTACACCATCAGTCCGTGCAGGACTGTATGCAGCACACAGGAGCAGTGCAGTCTTTTGGCTGCTCCAGCCTTTGGAAATGGGTGCAGTGATCAGGGTGGATGGTTCTGAAGAAAATGGAGTCTGAAGCAGTGGAAGAGAGGTGATAGCTGAGCTGTGGACCACATCACTGCCAAGCACAGCAGGCTGGGCTGGCGGGGACCGTGGGGCAGGGGTAGAGCCCATGGCTAGCGGGGAACTTAAAGGCGGTTACAGTGACAAGGTAAGGAATTAGCTCTGGCACTTTCTTCTCCCACCTCCCTCTCCTCTGGCCATTTGCACTCCATTATAACACTAGTTTCCAGTGATGCTGGAAGCTCTTCAGAACAGGGACTAATTCTCAAAAAATGCTGTGCAGCTCCAAGAACCAAGAATTATGATCCACAACAATTATCTCTGCTGCCATCGCAGCATTCAGTCCAGACACTGAGATGTGGATGTGGTAAAATAGACGGTCTACAGCAGAGGGAAGAAATTAGGTGCTTCATTTTCTTCCTCTCAGTTTTAATGGGCTTGTAGGTGTGTCACTGCTAATGAGGGTTGAGTCATGCTGGCCAGAGCTTTCTCTTGCACAGCCTCTCCCTGCTTCCCTAGGCTGCTCTGGATCTGCCCTCTGATAGTGCTCTGCCTGATGACTAGGGTAAGCACCGCTGCCAGCAGCAGGTTTTACACAGTATTTGCTGAGCTTTACCAGAACCAGGACCGGATTGTTTCACTGTGGCAGCTGTTTGCTCGGCCAACTCACTGTTTGCTCGGCCATTCCCCCTGCCCGTCCCTCCAGAGCCCTCCCAGCCACACTCTCTGTGCTCCCAGCAGCCAGGGGTGAAGCCCCCTGGTGCGGCCTAGTCCGTCCTGCAGCCCAGCACGCTGCTCTGACACCGCCCACATCCCACCCAGCTCACGGCACCCACAGCCCCACTCCTTGCCCCTGAGCATGGCAGGAGGCACCCACTCACCGCCCCATCCACACTTTCAGGGCCAAGCACTGCAGCTGCAGGTAGAACCATCTCTGTCCCACTGCCATGGGCCCTTTCCCACACAGACTCCCTCGTGGCATCACACCAGCCCTCAAGGCCTGCACTAACCCCAGCAAGGACCATGCCAGTTCAAGGCAAGGTGCAAGAAGCAAGGAGCTTTGGTACAATGTGACCAGATCCCATACATGCTTCCTTTCCCTATTCCTTCCCATTTCCTTCCTAGGTTGTTGGAGGAGTCGCTCCCCAAGGCACTGTCCCCCTCAGGACTTTCTTGATGACCTCTGTACACAGGGGAGCATGCCTCAAGCCGGTGCTGAAACCTCCTCTACCGGGACTGCGAGTCCAAAGACACTGTGTAAGTAGGCAGCGTTCCCTTGCTGATTCAGCTAAATGTACTGGCACATCACGAAGAAAATCTGAAGCATTTTCACTGACTCACTTGAGCCCAGAGTTCCTCTTAGCTCCATCCTTGGCTACAAAAGCAAGAGACTGCCTCTGTGTCTTAGTGCCTTGGGATTACGAGGGATGGGAGAGGAAATCCCATTTGGCGAGAGCCATGAGCCCCACCTGACGCACTAAGGGGAGCAGAGACCTTCCACCTTGCAACATGCACAGGCTGCAGGGGTGCACAATGCCTTACGCCGGTTCAGAATCATCTCTGAATCTGGCCTTCAGTCTCCAAGTGGCTCCACATGCCAGGGCACTGTGTCCTAGCATTAAAAATACCAAGGCTGACAGATAGTGTTTATTAATAGCATGAGGGGTGTTTATTGCTGAGCAACAGTCAGCAGCTCGGAGGTTACTGCTGCTACAAGCCAAGGTCTGAGCATGTTGCCACACTGCTCAGCTCTCGAGGGGAAGAGGCTCCGACTTTGGAGGCAGAAACCATGGGGATGGGGAGTGAGGAGGGAGCTCGATGCTCGGGGGATATGCTGCTCACTGGGTCAGGCAGACCTGGTTGGGTGCAGCCCATGTGGCCTGGGAGACCTGGCTCCTGTTTTACAGTGAGAAATTGGGGTACAGAGAAGAGAAATGATTTGCCTAAGGGTGATCTTCTGCCTGTGTTCCAGACGTCTCTATGGATCTAGTGACAGAAGAAGAGACAAAGTAGTGCACTTTGCTGGGTGCTCCGCAGAGATCCATGCATCTGGCTTCTCCGAAGAGCTCCCATGGAAGAATGGAAGGGGTTCAGAGGCTGAATAAACTTGAAATCTGAGAAGCAGTTGTCATACTCCAGACACAGGCCTCACATTGTGGCACTGCATCTGGAGGCAAAGGCCAAATCCAGCTATCAGCAGGCATTTCTCTCAAATTCTTGATCTTGCCCTCCCAGCAAAGTAAACTTTGGGTGATGTTTTGTACTCCCCAGGTTCTCTCCCCCAGAGCTGTGCTCCCCAGCTTTTATCGTTTTATGGGAAAAACATTACAGCATGACACAAACAATATCCTCCATTGCTCCGTTTCTCCTATTTTTCTTGTCATCCCACATAATGTGGGGCTCTGGGTGAATGCTACTCACATTCCTCTTTACATATTGCTTCGGGGGAAGGCAGCCATAGCTGGGAAGCTGATCTGTCCTGCCCACAGACTGCTACACCTGGAAGTCACGTTACATGACTGATGAGCACCTATGTTAACGAAGACATGTCTTTCTTCTGGAGCCACACAAAGTGGAGCAAAGACTCGGCGACAGGCTGCAATGTAAGCCAAAGCTACACTCTGCATAGCATACAAAGCTCCAGCTTGCTGCCCGCTGCCTGCTATCGTGGAATCTCTGAGCACCTGACAGAGGCTACCAATTCATCCATCCTTAACAACTTGCCATTAATTCACTTACAGATCGTTCCCTGGGGTGTCTCAGTGCTGTTATTGCCGCTAATAGATGAGGAAACTGAGGCACAGGCCAGAGTGGTGATTGACACTGGTGTTCATTAGCAAATGCAGGTCTGCACAGAGCAGTACGTGCACCCACACCGGCTGTTCCCACAGCCCAGCAGGAGAGAGCTGCCTCTCTCCTCTCCTCCCTCAAGGCCCCAGTCTGGGTCAGGGAGCCGGGCCATCGATGTTTAGTCTGGAATGGTCTGCGGGACACGATTTGGTGTGTTCCCGTGATACTGCGCACAATAAGCTTAGAGAGGACAATGCCGTTTCTTTGTGAGACGTGGCGATGCTGTGTCTTGTGACACAGCCTATTAGCAGATTGGCTAATGCTGGGTGTGCAGCTGCTTTCTGTCACGGGAAAGGCTGAAAGCAGCCAGAATATACCTGTGAATCCTGCCTCTAATTACTTACAGCAAAAAAGCACCGTGCTTCTGGTTTTCCCGTATCTGAGCACCTTGCAGACACATGAAAAATAACAGTCTACAGCAAGAATAAAAATCCCTTTTTATGCCTTACCGAAATCCTGCTCAGTAAACAGGATTACACTTAAAATAGGCTGTGATAGAGAGATACAAGGGAAGACAGGCTCTCCTTTTCAGGAAGACAACTCATTAAACAGCTGAGTGGATTTTGCTACCTCTGTGTAAACCCAGCTGCCTCTACCCCCCCGTCGAAGATGTTTTGCCTCTTCACAGGGTCTGTCTGGCAGCCTTCCATCAGTGCTGAATTTTTCTGGGGGTGAGGGGATGTGAAACGGCCCAATGAGGGAACAAAATGTTTTTCCCTTAATTTCACTAAGGCCAAGATTTGGCCTTCTTGCCGAGGGTGGCTCAGTGGTAATAAGGATCCCGGCAGTGAACTTCCTGTGAACTGATGGGAACAGCCCTTCTCCCGGAGCGAGGAGACAATATCCAAGGGCTGTGTGCGGAAAAGCAAGGTAGTCAGCTAATAAAGAAAATTAACCCGGTGGACATGATTTGCCCGCATTCTCCAAAGCTGGAGCTCTTTTATAAGGCTTGCTGCAGAAAGCTCCTAAGGATAACAACTAATCCCTGGATAAGGGTCAAAGTTCTTGCTGGGCATTAGAACTTGGAGACGTGATTAAAGAAAAAGTGAAAACCTCGCTGCTCAGAGCAGAGCCTCCAACAAGGGAGCAGTGGGGTGCCATGTTCTGGTCGTTGCTGAATGATCCCAGGACACCAGAGATGAGGAGCTAATGGCTTTGGCTGCTGGTGTTCGCGTGTCTGGGGAGCCCAAAAGGAGTGCAATGATATTTGGAGTGAAACAGCCGCTGGGACAGGTGCAAGGTGACATACCATGGCACCAGGCAGCCGAAACTTCACCTCTCCACCAATGGGTCTGGAAGGTCCCCTCGGGAAAAAAATATTTTGCAGTTGCTGTGGAAACCTCCGATTAGATGCCTGGGACTTGTGGGTATCTACAACCCGAAAGGCAAACAGGGCTCAAGTGACTTAAAATCAGGAGAGAAACTGTAAAAAAAATAGTCACAGTGAGACAAGCATGTACAAAGAATCCATTTCCAGGCCCAGGAGAGGTCTGAGATTGACAACACCAGAAGACAGGGGGTAGATTAAAAACAGGGCGGAACCTGGTTATAAAGGGATATGACAAGAGACAGGAGAGCAGGGTCTGAAGCGTGCTGCAGGGGACTGGGTGACGGAATTTAAGGCTAGGAAGGGAAGTCACTGCTGGCAAATCACTCGCCCAGCATGAAGGCTTGAAAGCTTTCTGGCTCGACTCTAGTCTTGCACATCACACAGCTCTTGTGCTGATTCAAAGAGCACAAGATTCTCAATACACTTGCCAGTATTGGAGACCTGGACTTTAACAGCTACCTGTTCACCTGCATGGTCAGGCTGAGGGGCTGCCCAGGGCAGGCTCCCTGAGCACTGCTGCAAGCTCTAGCCACAAGTTTTCCAGCACTCAGAGCAATCAGTTTCACTGAAAGATGCGTCCATGGGAGAACAGGAGGTTTCGTAACTGGGAGGGTTCCCCACACCCAGGGCTGGCAGATAATCTCAGGCCTGCCCCACCCCACTCCTGAGACACTCAGCCCATTCCTCCTCATCCTCCCACCACACAGGGCACCCCTTACCTTCCTCCCTCACTGGCTTTGTGCTGTGCCTCACCTTCCCAGCCAGCAAAGCCTCTCCCAAGCTGTGCCTTACTGTTTCCCCTCCCCATCACCACCTGTGCCCCATTTGCAGTACCTCTAGCTGGAGCACAGGTCTAAACCTCCAGACTGCAATGAGCACAGCTGCAGGGAATCTCTCCTGAAGAGAGGTTAGGAGATCTTTTCTTCCCTCCCACAGCACAAATATCCCAGAACATTGCCATCCGGCAAAATGGGGAGCAACAGGTGCCTCTCATCCCAAAGTCTCACAAACGGCCCTGTCTGCAGCGGTAAGACCATGACCCATGCAAGCCTTTTCCAATGTGGGCAGAAAGCAGCTCCCTTCAAAGGAGCCGCCATGCAGGTGAGGGAATGAGAGCAAGGTTTGGATGTACATTTACAGCAAAAGAGCAGGGGTGGCCAAGTGGGAGCAATACATACTAGCAAAGTAATTAAAACTTCGTTACTGTTCTCAGAGCTCCTATCCCCTTCCCAGAGAACAAATGGAGAGAAGTGAGATTGGTACCAAAATACCTATTGAGATTACGTGTCAAATGATGGAGAGGAACAGGGAGGAATGACTTCAGCTGGAACTCAGTGGTGAACACAATACTGTGCTCAGCTTTGGGTCCCTCGCTACACAAAGGGCATTGAGTTACTGGAATGTGTTCAGAGAAGAGCAGCAAAGCCGGTGAAGGGACCAGAAAACAAGACTTAAGAGGAACGGTTGAAGGAACTGAGGCTGTTTAGCCAGGAGAAATGGAAGATGAGGGAGACCTCATCACTCTACAACTGCCTGAAGGAAGGTTGCAGCGAGGAGGATGTTGGTCTCTTTTCTCAGGTGACAAGTTACAAGATGCAAGGAATTGGTCTCAAGTTGTGCCAAGGGAGGTTTAGATTTGATTTTAGGAAGAATTTTGTCATAGAAAAGATAAGGCATTGGAATGGGCTGTCCAGGGAAGAGATGTCTGAAGATGACACTTAGGAACATGGTTTAGTAAAGGCCTTGATAGTGCTAGCTGATGGTTGGATTTAATAAACTTAAGGGTCTTTTCCAACCTAAATGATTCTATGACTTATCTGCTTTGGGGGAAGGCACACAGATTTCTAACTACTTCAACAATCTTGGGAACCCTTCTACAAACAGACAATAAAATAACAAGAATTGGACAGAACTTGATCATCTGTCAAAGATCCCAAAAGGAAGTATGTGCTTAGAGACTGAAGGACCACATTTGTTTTATGCATGGGGCAATCAAGGCAGGGAGGCAAAGCAGATCATCATCAGCCCAGCTGGGAACTGAACCCAGCTCCCTCACTTCTCACACCTCTGCTCTACAGACTAGGGCCTGCTGACTCCCACGCTTCTTCCAGCCCTTCAGGTGTGCTAGACAATTCCTATCTGATAATGAGGGAGAAATACAGCTCACCACACGATTGAATACAGCAATGTGCAAGGTTGCACCTGCACCCACACTGTTGGGCACCACCACCACCTCCCTGGCACTGGAGCCACAGCATCCTCCTGGCTCAGCAGCACTGAGGAGAAGGTTCCTCCATGAGTACCCCAAGCTGGCACCTCCAGCAGAAGTGGCTGCAAATTCCAGTGCAAGCTGAGAAATCCCTCAAAAGGATTTAGAAAGATTAGAAATGAGCAGGAAGCAAAATGAGATTTAACTTGAGAAAAGATAAGCTAATGTATCTGGGGCAAAGCTGTTTTGCATTGGAAGGAGGACACCCTGGAAACTGCCAGAAAAGGCTGAGAGTGAGCAACCATGGAGAGATAAATTTAGAGAGAGACACAAGAGACTCTAAACATATTAGAGCCTCTTCTGTGGTTATGGAGTGATCTACCTTTGAATGTGTTCAGTGGAGGACGCATTTTGAGGGGTAAGAATTATTATTGTAATAAATGAAAGGTGTCAGGAGATGACTGAGAGCAGAGTTTCATGTGTTGATGCAGGTGGCTTTGAAGAACTTCCATTTTATGTCATTGGCCAAGAAATGCCCACAAATGAGACACGGTGAGACTCCATAAGCATCTGAGGAATTCCTGTCAGAGAAGAAGGAAATGCACCTAGACACATTTACAAACCTAAAAGTGAAACTGAGGCAGAGAAAACACAGGCTAAAGAGTAGGACAAAGTCCAGACAGTGCAACATGTTAGACTGTGGGGCATGACCTGCACAAAGACAGATGGTCAGAACAACAGAACTTGCAACTGGTGGACAAGACAACTGAAAACCTTCACTTGTTCCTCTTGGGATGTCCCTGAGTTCATGGCTGGTCCCAACAATTTGCAGGGGTGTGGATCACACTCAGTCCCACAAAGTGAGTCACTAACGTCCCAGCCTCTTGTACCGTACATCCAGCCACCCCAGCGGGTACTGGTGCATAGGGCAGTGCCACTCCCTGACTCTTCAGCACCACCTCTGGCACTTCAGCCAGTTCTCCTGGGTGCTGTGTATTGACTATGTCTGCACTGTACATTCACAACACCACAGCTCTGTCAAGCCAATACTGCTAGCAAGAAATTGGCCTGAAGCCTCAAGAACGTCCTCAGATTAGTCACCAAATAACTTAGGATGAGCCTATGACTCAATTTATGGTGCCTACGGAGACTAGAAACAATAAGATTCAGGGCTGTTGACCCCAATTCATCGCACATTCAGTGCTGAGATAGATAAATCAAAATAAGCAGGAGTTGGCTTCTTATTCCCCAGGAGCAACAACACCATAGAAGAAACATGAGCAGATCAGGAGTTTCCAGGTTGCTTCTCCCAGATGTGAGGTCCTTGCAATGCAAAAGAAGAAGGTCTGAACTTTCCAGCAAGCTGCCCAAAATAACTAAGGGGACTTGAGGAGGAATTAGTCAATTAAAGCTGAAAAAAAAAAGTGGAGTTGACTGACGGTAATTTCCTTTTCCAGAAGTTAGTACTCACACTGGCCTCTAAGCAGCTAGTTGAGGGGTTTCCTTGAAAGGAATGAGTCCATCATGCCCAGTGGGGGCTAAATGCCTGGCAGAGCAAGACACCTTTCCCAGTCTGGGTCACAGCATGCAAAGAGCTTCAGGTGTGGAGTGTACAAGCATCTCCTAAATGGCTGGCAAAGGCCATGTTGAAGTAACCCCATATCTGAAGCCTTGCCACATGGACACCAGCCTTGTAGCTCAAGTGTGTCAAGTCCAAGTGCCTGGCTTGGCCAGGAAACACATGGCATGGGGTGAGTAGTAGAGGTACCCCTGTGCTAAAGGCATATAGAAGCCTACAGCCACAGGTAGCAATGGGCAGATGCCAGAGGAGATGCTTGGGCACTCTCCATTTGGGGAGGAGTTGGGCATATTTTTACCTCTCAAAAAAGTGTTGGGTGTATATGAAAGAGTGAGGTAAAAATAAAGAGTGTAAACCAACAAGATTAGCCCCGTATCACAACATATGAACATAGCTGAGAAGCACAGATATTTCTAAGATATCCCTCAACTGCGAATACGCTGCTTTGCCTTCCTGAATGCACTCTGAGGCATCTCGGGCAGCACTTTGGAGGAGATGTGTATCTGGAAGGCCTTGTCAATCTTGGCAGGTAAACAGGTCACACGTGTGGAAGAAACCTGTCTGCCAAGTTTGCATGTCACCCCCAGACATGCACAGAGAGCTGCACCTCTGGGAGATGCCCCACCATCCCCTCCCCATCACACAAAGCTGGCAAACCACGGCCACCAGCCCCTGATATTTGAGGGGGGACTCAGCTCTCATCCTCACCATAGTGCAGAGCTCCCAGCTCCCAGAACAGAGGAAAGCCCTCCCTGAAACCAGCACTCCTCAGATTCCTCACAGGCTGCCCCCAGCTCCAGTGCAGGGGTATCACAACTCACCACATCCCACGAGACACAGAGATCCAGCCCAGCTCCTGTCTCCGGTGGTATTTCTACAGCACCTCGCCCAAAGGCGGCCTGCTCTCAGGTGAGGTGGCTGGGAGCCATCTTGAGACACCTGAAGAGAAGTGGTGTTTGCCACCACAGCCTGTGCTGAGGGTCTGCACCCGCCTGCCTGCCCACCAAACCCAACAGCAAAGTGATACCAGGGCACTGCCAGAGCATGGGCTGCTCTCGCCTCACCAGTGGGGGACAGATTTCCTCTGCGTCTCCTGGGTCCCCTGCAGGACCATGCTGAAGGAGAGAAGCTGTACAGGCATTTATAACATGCATTTGGAGGCCGAGGAGCCTGAGCAGAGCCTTTCTCTGAGGTGCTACTCTTCCTGCTCCCCTCCTGGAAGACTGACAGCCTCGATCTGCAGCCTAAATCATTAGTAACAAGGAGTCAAAGCAGCTAATAGGTGTCAAATTGGAAAGACAGAAGGCATTTCTAACCTAAAGCACCCTTTTCCCATTGCGAGTCAGGTTTTATGCCTGGAACATCTTTTTCTCCCTTTTCAGGTGCCTCCACTCTTTGAGTTCCACAGAATAATTGAAGCAGGCACAAGGAAAGCTGCCTGAAGATAATGTTTTAATCAGCCAGCCACCCAAGCATGGATGTGACCAGAAGTCTCAAGGGAAACATTCATTTGTGCTGGGCACGCAGCAGAGAACCTGGGCAGGCTCCGCACGTCCTCACCTCACCTCAGGACAAGGCACATGTGAGCCAAGTGTGACAGACGGGCTCACGACAAGCAGGACGAGGGAAAGCCACGCTCCTGAGCACGAGCACTTCCCAAAGCATGGTCCTCACCCACATGCAGCCTCTCCAGTGAGGCCAAGGCTCCCCTCCAACAATGTGCTGCAGCCACTCTCCTCACAGGAGGGTGCAGCCCAGCTGTATCCACACCAGAGGGTAAATGTGAAGAGCCAGACTGCTTCCAAGGCCCCAGCTGCCTCCTTCAGAGCTGTCTTGGACAACCTCTCACTGCGCTGCTCTCCCAGTGTGGCTGTGGTGTATATATAATGCAGTGCAAGGCAGCTGCCTCAGCTCTGCAGCAGCCACATGCAAGTGAACCCCTTCAGCAGGTGGAGTTGTCCCAGCTGAAAGGTGCTGCCCACCAGGCACAGTCATTGTTTCATGGAGTAACCTGGCTCTGCAGATGTCCTCCTCCTCCTGAGCCCTCAGAAGCAGAAAAGAGGGGTGCAGGTGTTTTCTGCTTCACATGCAGGGAGCAGCCAGCCCAGCTCACCAGCAGCAAGCAGGATTTGGCATGTGGTGATCCACTACATCCATCCAGGAGACCTGGATTCTCTCACACAGAGATTTCACATCCAGAAAGGTCTCTTGAGCTTAGCCCATGGTAGCACCACTGCAAACCCTTGTAAACCCTTCCAAGCTCAGAGTCAATGGAGCTGTACTGATGATAGACTTGCTGTCTTTGTTACCTTGCACAGTCATCTGTGAAACAGCCAATAGATCCTTACAAGCCAAAAGTCAGTGGTGAATAAGCATAGCAAGAAACTCCTTGGGTTCTTCACACAGTGGCATCCACAAATGGCCCTGCTCACCTTCACACCTTCACCGCTGCACTATGCAAGATGCTGCTGAACGAGATGAACCAGAGCCTCTTCAATTACTTGTCCTCTTTCCTCCACTCTCTGCAGAGGCCAAAACTGCAGATCCACCTCTTAAGCTGCCCACGTTGGCACTAAATAGAAGCTAGATTGTTTGCTCTTGACAAGAGCAGGACTGAGGCAGCCAAGAACTCAGAGGGCTGTATTAACCCAGGTAAATCGCCTCCCATGTATCCAGGAAGACCCTGTATGTTTCTCTCCAGCACCGCCAGATGACCAACAGCATTTGATACACTCACCTCCACGGCTGAGGAAAGGACACAACTTCCAAAGAGCTTTTCCTCCCAAAGCACATCACAGAAGATGCAGTGGTACCTCTCAAAGGGATGAGCACGGTCAGAGATGCATAGCTCTTCGTTCAACATCATGCAGGACGGTGAGGTCTTGCTGAGCCATCACTGGTAGTTGGTTACACAGCTCCAATAGCAAACACCAAGTCCATTACCAGCGAAAAGCAGGCTCAGAGCATTACTTTTCATCTTGGATTGTAAGATCCACCGAGCTCATGCCTACTTGTGCCTCTGCAGTACCCAGCACGCTGGGGTTTGACTCCTGATAAGGCAAGAGGCAAGGCTGCAACCGTCACCACACTCCTTGGTATCAGAGGCTGAAAAGGAACCCAGAAGTCCTGCACCCTCACTCCTATCCTTCAGACCACCCTCTTCTCACTGAGCTGGGAACTTGGCCTGGGCTTCACAAAACTATTTTGGCACCTACCTCCCACTGATTTCAAGGGGCTTTAGGTACCTAGATGCTTTTGGAGGCTCTGGGCCCAAATCCAAGAGTCCAACTGGCAGGTTGCTGGTGCCCTGTAGCCTCCAGAGGCAACGCTGGAGGGTCTGCTACACAACGGAAGGAAATCAGGATGCAAGGTAGAAGGAGAAGGCAAAGGAAATCAAGGTCAGAATTAAATTCTTTAATACAAAAAAAAGTTTGTCGTCGTCGTCGTCGGTTTTTAAGATATATCTGTAATTTCTTTGTTTAAAAATAAATATGTACTAAGGAATATCTTGAAAAAATTCACTAGACACAATATGTAGTGTTAATATCTTTTTTCCCCGCAATTATTACAGATAAACAGTAGCACCAATAAATAAAATGATAACAAATATTAAAATTAAAAAGGAGAGAGATTCAAGATGTAGAATTTTCTATTTTTCCTGTCTCTTCTTTTTACATATATAAAAAAATCGTAGCGTCTATTTCATCCGAATCACACATATACATAAACATATATATATATATACAAACACATAGCCAAATATATATATAGTATGTAGATGTATATCTAACCCTTGTCTCAATAGGAATGTGTAGGGGTAGGTGTTAGAGAAATTAATTAAATAACTGCCCGTAACATGCTACTGACTCTGCCAACAATTGGGGAGAGATGGGATGGGACAACAGGAAGGTTAAATTTATACACAACCAGTACAAATAAAAAAAAAAAAATGGAAAAAAAAAAAAAAAAAGAGGAAGGGCTTATNAAAAAAAAAAAAAAAAAGAGGTACGGCTTATAAATAGTTCAAATTAAATATTAACAAAGAATACTGAAAAATCCCTACTCTTTAATTAAATTATCTGTTTAATTTCTAATTTAAAAAGGGATATTAAATAAGTATATAAAACACTTTCTCTTCCCTCCCCCCCATCGGAAGCCTCTGTCTTGCGCGCGATGCAGCATGAGTATCATACATTGCAGATGCAAGCACCCACCCGTGTGTTCTCCTGAAAGCCATCGGTCAGATGGGGAGTTCCTAGTGGTTAGTAGTCGCTTGTTCTGAGTCTGTTTTGAGACTGTCTCGTCTTTTTGGGAAGCTTTCCGTGTTGTACATTATCAGGCGTTGAAAATTCAATTGCAGATGATGTTTGGCAGATTTCTGACACAGACCGAGTACCTTTTTGATTATTATTATTATTATTAATAATTTTAATCACAGAACTAGATTATATATATCCACATAGATGTACAAACACGCTTTCAGGGGTGTGTGTGTGTGTGCGCGCGTGTGTAAGGTGGGTTTCACATACACCGCAGCGTATATTGCAGATACACACAGAGCCAAGATTTCCAGACGTGGCTTAGGGATTCCGGCTGCCTTTGCCTTTGCTTCCCCAGCCCAAGAGGTGGAAAAGGGGCCCGGTCTTTACAGTACGTCATTAAAAAAACCTTGACGTTCCAAAGGGTCGTTCACGCTGGACAAGCAAACTGAAGGCAGCAAAAATTGCTTTCTTCTTCCCCCCTTCCATCTTGGCATACATATATATTATTTTTTTATATATATATATGTATAAAAATAAATATATATATATAAAAAAGAGAGGAAAACACAAACATACATGCACACAGACACAAATGCACACATTCACCTACACACACACACACCCCTACTTGTGTATATACTTTTGATTAATATCCCTTTCCAGAAATGTTCCGTAAGCATCTTGGATGCTCTTGAGTGGCAGCTCTGTGCATGAAGAAAGCAGACAGTGCTGAATAACTGTGTGGCTATGCACCGGTCCCCATTCTTGCTTCAGCACACTGTAGGCCTTGCGTCCTTTTGCAGCCACCAAGGGCAGGAAATCTAGACTCCTGTGACACTTTCTTGAATGGAAAGTTAGTGCGCATCAGCTGCCCACCATCCTTAAGAGAAGCCAGCACGTCTCTCTGGCAAAGTTTCTATAGCGAGTAAAGTCAACGCAAAATGTACACTGACATCCCATGTCCCAGCAAGGCAGGCAGGTTATGAGACGAGTAAGGGCGAAGGTTGGGGGAAGAGAGGGGAGGAGGAATCCTTGATCACGCAGATGGCCATTTCCTTGGCCTTTGACCCATCGCACCCTAGGATGCCGCTCTTTGGAACTCCCTGCCCATCCTCTCCGTCACCTCTCCTCCCTGTCCCAGGCAAGGAGAAGGTGGTTTGTGGTACAGCACACTCTACAGAGAAACAGCGGAGGCCGCACAGGTCAGTTAGAGTTAAGAAGTTTTACACCCAGCGCTTCTACTCAAGTCCAGTCTTAGCTTGTTTCTTATGCCCCAAGTAGCCCGCTTGTGTCCACAGCAGTCGAGTATTATCCAGTGAAGACACCAATAACATTAGCAATGTTAAAAAAAATAATCAGTATATATATATATATATTATATATATATGTGTGTGTGTGTGGTTAAGATATACATATATGTATATATAGATGTGGTTAAAATATATATACATATATATATATGTATATGCATGTATACACACATATATATGTATGCATGGGAAAACCCATCAAATACACCCCTATAGTCTTCCTGGCTCTGTTATTTAGCAGCATGAAACGAAAAATAAAATAAAACAGTTCAAAACCCAAAGGTGAATTCTGTGCGGCGGGTGCCTTGGGGAATGTTCCTTCCGGAGTCCATCGTCCGTACTGAAAGTGCTGTGCTCTACCGATCCTTCATTTTTAGGGTTCATTTGGATTAGTGTTTTGTTTTGTATTTTTCTGTCCAGGCGAGAAATCAGGCTCCAGAAACAGGGCTGTTCCCCCTTCTTTTCCGCTGCTCACCGTCTCGGTTTTTCACATCTGTCAGAGAGGAGAGGGAAGGAAAGAAAGGGAGAAGAGGTTAATGTTCGTGACGGGGGGGCAAGCAGGACAAGGGAGGGGAGGAAGGGAGGTGGCTGATGTGTTTTAGAGCACATGGTGTTAAGACATGGCATGACGTCACTGGTGGGGTGAAGTGCTGTGTAGCTGGGGCAGAGCAGCAGAGAACCTCAACCCGTGAATGGGTCGATGAGTTCCATTCCCCCAGGCTCACCTCGACGTGGGGGGGCATTGGTACGGGGGAAAATTTAGGAGCAGAATCAGAGGTCTCTTCACTCACAAGCTGAGTTGAGTGCCTTGTTCGCACCCTCTCGCAACATGCACACATAGATACACACATACACACAAAAACAAAGCTAAGCAACGCATGCAGAAAGACACACTCCCTCAGCTCCCCACCTAGCCTGTTGTTTGGGTTGGAAGCAATGCAGACAACAAAGCCTCACGCAGGCAAGAAGGTGAAAAGAAAGTGCCTCTCGTTCCAGTGGCTGCCACGAGCAGGGGTTAGCACCAGAGAAGAGCAGCAACAGCAGCCTAAAGAAGCAGCGGGAGAAACAAAAAATTGCCCTCCCCTCTAGGGCCCAATTCTAACTTTGCAAGGAGATAAGTAGGAGGAACTTCAGCTTAACCAGCTTTTTATCTGAAACTACCCATTCTTATGACTCCTGCCTATCTCTCTGGCCAACACACCAGCTCTGGAAACCTCTCTCAGTGCCAATTATCCTACCAAAGGGAGAGACTAGTAAAAGAAACAAGCAAACCCCTTCTGCCATCCTGAGTTATTTGGGGTATTGTTTGCTTTTCTTTGTACTTAGTACTATTTCTCTCTCTTCAAACTCTGCAGGGTAATTTCCAGTTACTCTGGGGACAGGCTGCAGGACCAGGTGAAAAACAAGAAGCTAAGCTCTGGTCTCGTCCTCTGGGAGAATGGTAACTTTGGAAGCTGCCGTAGTCTGGCCCCTCCATCTATTATTTCCGCACTCAGATTACAGCACCCAAGGAAACTCCTTTGTACGCAGAGCACTGCACTGCCACTCTGGCAGTGCTAGATGCCTCCCTGGTTTTGGCACAAAGTGCTCTCACACCTAAGGGAAGCGCGTGCTACTTGTAGCAGCCCCAGTCACCTAGTCAATTCCAGGCAGGCAAATGGATGCCTCCTCTATCAGGATGTAGCCACAGAGGACCCTGGATTTCTCTCCCTTATTCTTTCTCATCCAGCCACTGCTACTGCGATATTCTCTTGACGGGAGGAAGCTCCTAGATCTCCGTGAACTCAGTCTGGAGTCACAGCCGAGGGCTCATTAGCGACTCCATCTTTATGCCACTCTCTTGTGACAGGCAGGAGGATCACGCCCCAGAGATGCAAACAGATGATGAGAATCAAGAGATCCTGCTGAGCTCACCAAAGCGCTCAGGTGAGAACCAGGAATCAGCTCCTGCGCATCCGTGTCACAGATGGAGCAGGACAGGTAACGCTGAGACAATACATTCACAGTGTGGATCTCTGAATAGGCACTAACCACACAGTGTCTTTGCATCTCCCACCTCACATCCGAAATACAGACCTCCGTATGCCTTCACCTAGAGACAGGCTGAACCCTGCTGTATGCCATATCACAGCCCTGAATGCATTCCCTCAAACCACAACTCTGGCCAAGACATGGAAAAGGAACTGTGAGTGCAGGGCACGAGGACAGGGTCCTCTCCCTGGCTTTTAAGAACACAGAGGCAAATGAGAGTGTGGGGACATCCTCGAGGGAGGCTCCTGGCCTGGCCTTCCCCACTCTGCACACAACAGAGTGTCCACAAGCCATACAGAAGGAGCTTGGAAGACAGGGGTGGTAAAATCCTTGCCAGCTAAGAAGGATTTGGCTTTGTACAACAGTACCCTTGGAATTGGATACAGATAATGTACAGAGGGCAACAGACCCTCCCAATGGCTACTGCAGCAGCATGAACGCTGTTATCTCGTTCTAGGGGAAAGGATATCCTAGATATGAATGCCCATCCCCATTCAAGTCCTGACAGCACATCAGAAACGCGCAGCCGCCCTGCGACACAGGGAATCTCTGTCCTCATCTCAGTTAGTCCCTCTGCCCTCTGGCCCACGTAGGACAGAGAAAAGAAATGATCATACAGCACTGGTGCCAGAAGTCAGCAGGAAGCAAGCTCCCCCCTCTTTCTTTCTCTCTCTTTCTCTTTGTGTGTTTCTCTTTCATCCTTCAGGACACAAACCTGCAAGTGCGCTCGTTTAACTCAAGCTGCCTCGACTTGCAACGTGAGTCTGTGAATTTGCAGGAACATTTACAGGTCTGGGGATCTTGTACAAACAAGTGCTTTCTCCTCTCTGAGCAAGGCTCACAGTGACTGCAAAAAGGCAAAAGGAAAGATGTCTAAGCTACAGCGCTTCAGCAGAAAGAAAATACACATGCAACACCCTAAACATCAAAGCAATCCCCTTGCCCCCTCCCGCAGCCCCCATGCTGCCCACTGGAGCGTCACGGGCTGATGGTTTTCCAGCAGCACCCCGGCAGCCCCAGGACATGGTCAGGACAGCGTCCCCTTGCATTAGCGTAAAGAGAAAGAAAAAAGGCTCTCTGCACAGTATTCACAAATGCTGCATTGGATCCACGGGCACAGGCCACAGGGAGGAGGAAGGGAGAAGCAAGGATGGGAAGGTGAGAGGTCCCAGCCAACTACTGAGGTACCAATGAAAGGCGTTCTCTGAAGTGGACTATTTGAGTACAAAGAGGCCAGCAGCTAAATGAGTGAAATACACAGGGAAAAAGCAGCTGGGCTCCGGCATCGTGTGCTTACACCTGCAGTCTGCACTGCCCATCCCGACCTTGCCACCTAAGAGTCTCCTATACAAAGGGCCGTGAGTTTACAATGCAGAATTTTGTGAACCACCATGAGAGACAGAGCGAAAGAGACAGAGACAGGGAGAGGCAGGGAGAGAGAAGCCACCAAATCCAGCAGAGAAAGGGAAGAGAGTCCCTCTGGTTCCCCGGCACCCCCTCTCCAGCTTCCCACCGTCCCACCTCTCCTCTCCGCTTGTGACTCCACCAGACACGCACGCACACACACGCACGCACACACACATGCACGGCAGGCACCAGCCTGTCTGTCATCAGCCATCGTCGCAGCGAGGGCACAAGGCAAGTGGGGGACAGCGCGTGACAGAGCTGCAGCCCAACGAGTGGCAAAGAGGCGCCGGGCGCTTGTCCGCCCACCCGCGCTCCTGTGCCTCAGGTCGCCGGTGATGTTTAGAGACAGCCAAGCAAGCCAAAGCCACCTTCCCTGAGATACCCTCCGTGCCAGAGTGGTGCCACCGCCAGCTCTGCCCCTGCAGGATCTGCAGCCCACCAGTGACCGGGAGGGAGGGTGAGATCAGAGTGAGCAGCAAGCAGGCGGACTGTTTGGGGAAAGGGAGGGAAGAGAGTCTACAAGCAGAGGACACAAACGTACAAGCTGGGTGGTTTGTACCGGCCTTTCTTGCGCTTTCTCTTTTGACCCTTCCCCTTTCCTCGCTTTGATTTTCTGGAAGAAAAACAAAAAAAACAGGAAGAGAGAGAGAGAGAGAGAAGGAAAGAAAGGGAGATAGAGAGAAAATGGAAGAAAACGCAAGGAAGAAGAGAAAAAAAACACAGCCATGTGCCTTGCTGGGAGGGGAAAGCACATGAGGCAGGACCAGAGGGCGAGTCCCGGGGCCGAAGCACAGACCTTCACCTCGCACACACACTCGCTGGCCCTCCTGCCAGCACCGCAGCCAGCCTGCCCGCAGCCAAGCCAGCGCCAGCAACACAGCGTGCACAGAGACCGGCTCCACACAGGGCTGCCGGCGTCTGAGGGAACCCGCACCCCCGGACTGGGGCAGCGAGACAGGGGACACCTAGCCCTGGTGACACGCTAAGGCCCACACCGGCTGCCACGAGACCTTCCCCCAGGGAAAAGGAGAGTCGATGGCCAGGAGGGGACAGCCAGCAGCCCCGCTGCAGGGATGGCAGTAATCCTGCCGTGGGATGGGAGCAAAGGGGCCCTGGGCTCAGCACACTGGGGACGAGGGGGGAGGCCTAGTCTGCGTGGTGCTGCTGCGTGGGAGGGGGAATCCAGCCCAAAGGCTCTGCTCGCTCACCCCCCTACTGTCTGTGGCTCTGTGGACTCCAGGAGACCTCGCTGTCTGCTAACATGCCCTCCAGCAGTCTCCTTGCTGAGCACTGGAGGAGGAAGAAGGGGGCCTGACCTAGTTAGGACACCCGGGAGATAATAACTGGCAAGCAGCTTTCAGATTTTCCCTCCTTTCCTCCTCCATCCACTTCTTCCCTCCCTTTGATTTCCACATGGATCTGACAGACAGACAAGCGGACGGTGCCAAGGCACTAACTCTTAAAAATTCACTTGTTGCTCCTGATTTTTGGGCAGGAGCTGGGATGGGCAGGGACTGGGATGTGCAGGCCTGGACACTAACCACGGACCTCTACAGCCCAGCGAGAGCACAGAGGGAGGGAGGCTGGAGCATGCATTGCTCCTTGAGCCACATCAGCGCAGCACCGAGGGACAGGCATGTGAGAAGGCCCTGGGAAGAGTACCACGGCCTGTCAGGTAAGCGAGCCTCACGGCAGCTCAGCAGGCTCCCTCCTTCCCCACTTTGCCTCCCTCCTTGCCCGGTGCAGCCCAGCTGGGGAGCAAGCTGCCAAAGGGGCATGGGGGGACAGAAGGGAAACAGCAAGGGGGTTTCTTAGGCCCTGCTCAAGTCTTCTTGCCGGAACAAGTGTCAGAGCACCAGCTCCCAGCCTCTGCAATATGTGTCAGGAGTCATGGGGAGGTGGTGAGGGGGAGGAAAATCAACCTGAAGAGAGGTGAGGGACTCCAATATAACAGGACTTTCAATCCAGAACAAATCAAAGCACACCAATCTCTCCCCTCCCTTCCCTTCCTTCCCCGGGGAGTGCAGAACCAGCAAAGAGCAGGCAAGGTGCTGTTAGAAGAGGAAAGGGAATGCAACACAGTCTGGGCTGGCTGCTTCACCCACACCCCATCCTCACCAGAGCTCACACAGACCCAACTTGCACACCTTCAAACCACAGAGCCACGCAGATGACCGTCCCCAACACAGCCCTGCACAGAGAGGAGTGCTGGCTGCATGCGGCCTGATGCAGCCACGAGCAGGTTTCCAGGGGGAGGAGAGGCTGGAAGGCAGCTAGAAATACACAACCACCAGGAGAGGGGTGAAAAGACGTTCTCACTCTGCCACTTGCTCGCTGTTTCAGCCTCATCTCCCAGTATTCACCCCCTTCCTCTCCAACTCCGCACCTCTAAATGGCAGAGCCACTACCCCAGCCATGCGCAGTCCGCTTGACCCTCTTGTTCAGAGAGGTCACTCTTTTTTTCCATGTTGTTCCACGTTTTGAGATCATCCCTGCAACTACTGCAGGACAAGAGCTTATTTATCTCCTTTCCACAACCTTTTTACTTTGGGAAGGAAGGAAAGGGAAGGTTGTGCCTTAATCTTCTTCAGGTCACCAGAGCAAATCCATCAGCTCGAAAAAACTCTCTTGAAAGCCTCCACCAAGTCCCAGCTAGGACATCCATCTCCTTTCACACCCTCCCAGGCCCCCACCCAACCAAAATCAGCATCACATCGTGCATGGCATCAGTCCTGCCTCCACCAGGCCTCCACTGCCACCTCTCCCTGTAGCCAGCAGAGTTCCTACCCAAGCTGCTGTGAAAGAAGCGAGCAAGTTCTCACTCAAGCAGCAAGAAATAAAATTAATAATAAAGAAAGGCAGCGATTTGCAGTAACCAGAAACACCCCAGGAAAGGCAAGGGAGAATGGAGGCTGCACCTTGAATCCATTCTGGTAGGACAAACACGACGGGACTTCCCTGACTCAGGGTAAAGCATTAGGAATGACTGCCATGGTCGTGGGTCATGCAAGCTCCAGGTCTGGGGTATGAAGGAAGGACCATCAGATCTGGGTTTCTGTGCCCACCTGGAACGGATTCAGAGTGTCGCCCCATGCACTACCATATGCCATTTCCAAAAACACCTTCTCGAAGTGAGTATCTCCAACCAATCAAGGAAAAGGGCAAGGGTGAGTGGGGAGAGGAAATGCCAACCAACCACCAAAAGAGGAAGGAGGAAAGGCTTGTCACTTACTTTTCTTGTTTATTTTTGACATCTTTCTTTGGTCTGCAGGGGAAGAAAGAACAAAGTCATCATTAGAAGGGAGCTTGGCATACACACTTCCAGTACTATCCCCAGTTCCCACAAGTCCAGGGAATGTACAGCTGCCATTGCAGGATGCCCATGGCACAGGTTAAGTAGTCCTCGAAGTGATTGTTCTCCTATCTCATCAATGCAAAAAGACCCCAAATTGCAGGCTAGCACTGTCCACCTGTGACAACTAGAGATGGTGGAGCCTCACCAGCAAAGGAGGTCTTTTCCCAGGCTCAGCCACCCTACTGCAAACCACCTGAGAAGACTGCAGAAACAGGCTTCTTTGTTGTCCAGAGGTGGACAACAGTCCCAACCCAATGGCAGAAAAAAGAAAAGGCTCAGAATAAGTCAATTGCAAGAGGAACCAGTGCTGCTCCGTTCTCACCTGCAGTCACATTTACTGTGCTGTAAGAAGCTCATGTGCGCTATGTGCTGACTCTGATGGGGTTTAATTCTTGCGATCTGGAATGAAAGAAACAGAGAGGGTCATTGCCCATTCACTATTTATATTCACAACTCCAAATCAGCCCACTGCGTGGCAAAGCATTTGCACCCCAGGTGCTCCTGGGAAGAGTATGGCAGAGCTTGAGCTGGCTTTGAGGCCCCATTCTCCCAGTCAGGCAAGGCCTTTGATCACAAGCAAGCGGCAACAGCAGGCTCGTGCCAAAGCTCTGTTTGCTCATGCATGCAAGGTGCCAGCACTGGTGGACTGCCTTGGAGACAGGCATGGGAGAGGGCAGAACGCCACAGTAAGATTCTCACTGAGCCATCCCTGGTCAATACTAGAGAGACAGTGATGGAACATCCAGCCTGCTCTCAAACAGAGGCATGCTTCAGCCTAAAGCGAAGCCCAAAGCAAAAGCTCCATATCCAACTACTTTTCTCTAAGCCACCACTCCTTCCTGGCTGACATCTCGCGTTCTCACTGAGATGACACACAGAATAAATCTGGTGCTCTGTGCTTAAAACACCCCTGCAGAGCCAGACATTGCCCAGCCCCCAGCTCGGTGTGTCTCCATGGAAGTTAGATCGGAAGCTATGCATTTACTGTCACAGTCTTTCAATCCAGAACCTGATCTAGCATTTGCCCCACAGATTTACTGAAGTGCATCTGACCCTCTACAAGCATGCAGACATGTCAGCTGAAACCTGTAATTCAGCAAGGAATGGTAAGAAAACCATCCTTAGTTACACCACACTAGTAGGCTCTGGCCAAGGCTGGAGCCTGCAAGTGGAAAAGCAATACAGGAACAGTGGAAGGACACAGACAGATTCCCTCTCAGAGTTCAAACACAGATGAGGTCACAAGTGAAAGGCACTGGCCAGTAATCATGCAGTCCTGCATGCCTCTCATCCATATCAAAAATTGATGATAATATTTACAGTGCCCATTTTCAAGAGGCTGAGGGACAAAAGTTGGTGAGGGAGCTACTACAGGTCAAGGGTAACGGGCACTAGCACCACGGTGGGTGCAAGCTGGGATCCAGGTTGGCAGACAAAGGCACTGACAAAGCTCTAAGCAGAGGCTGTATCTTCCCCATGTGCCCAGCCTTCACTATCACAGCCAGTCTCTGTCTCTTCTAAGAAATCAATTCAGCAGCCTCCAAATAAAGGAGGAGGATGCCCAGAGGCAGAAAGGCTTTTCCGCTTGACACTGAAGCAGCGTGTTTCTTAGAGACCCTTTCCACCCCTGCTGTGCCAATGCAGCTAATGACCCAAATCCCCTGCTCTCCTGGTAAAGGCTGACCTCACATGCCCTCCGGGAGAGAGTACTGACAGGCCTTCCCCTTTTGCACTACTCAGCTGCCTTCAGAGCAACAGCTGTGTGGACCAAACACAGAGTTAAGGTAGATCAAGGGCCTGGAGAGTATCTTCTTTAGGGCCTCAGAGATAATAGCACCAGAAATGGTCCTCTGCATTCTCTAAGGTAAAGCGCTCCTTTGCAGAAATGCTCCTTTGCATACTCCTAGCTTCTGCATTTGGCCACTAGTGAGGTCAGAGCCAATGAAAACAGATTCTCTTCTTAGCCTTGCATAGAGATGGGCAGCTCATTTTTCAACCCCATGTGGTGCAATGCTGGGTGCAAGGACCAGGAGAGAGGTGAGCTCTCCTGACCTGACAATGTCCAGCTCCCTAGGGTAAGCTGTTCTTCATCTGAGTTAGCTGGGAGCTAGGACTTGGAGTGGCTGTGGTGGGTGACTTGCTTCCTCCACCCAAGCATGCCAGCTTGCCAGTTGGGCCCTCACCTCCATCGTGACGTTGTACACATCCACAGGGACACATTCTAGGCCCTCATCGCCGCAGCAACCCGCACATCTCATCAGAGGCACACAGGATGGCCTGAATATGTACTCCACCTCATCAGGGTACTCCTGGAAAATGTCCACCAGGGTCTCAATTGTCCTGCAGAAACTGCGCTCGTAGACTTCCAGGAATTTGATAACTACAGGGAGGAATGGAGGGAATAAGTTAATGCAAACTTAGCTCAAGAATGTCTAGTTCTTTACCCCTTAAAACGAGCCAGACAGTTGCAACACACCTACCCTATGCTCTTCACTAACAGTCTTGCAGGCNCCACAGGTGCCTCCAACCCTGCCATCTCCCACACTCTCCAAGTGGGCTGCCACTAAGCGTATTAGCTCAACCAAAAAGCACCTGAGGCTGCTGTAGGTGATCTGCACCCTGGATAAAGGCCCCTCGCTGGTTCATCTTTTACCCCCTTTCATAACATCCAGTTATGTCTCAGTGGGTTTTAGAAGGCAGGTATATAAGCCGGGGCAGAAACATCCTTCCCATAGACCTTGGCACAGAGACTCTCCTGAGAGCGAAGAGATGGCTCAGAACAGCGCATCCATGTGGCTTCTCTCTTCCCAACAGCCACCTCTTGCCCAAGAGCAACATCCACCTCAACAGGCCACCTCCAGAACCACCTGCCACAAGTCACAGCCTCCCTGTCTCTACACCGACCGCTTTCCCAGACCGAGGAATCGAGCCGCCCACTGGAAGACCTGGAGCAAGCCCGCAGCACCCCCAGGATTAACTAGACCACATACTCGACTACTGAACCACAAGAAGGCAGTGTGGGAGGGGGTGGATCTGCCATTATCCCCTGCCTTCCCTCTGAATGGAGCAAACACTAACTGCTTGCGATCTGCACCGATTTCACAAGCGTTTCTCAATGTTTCCCAGTCTCTTGCCAAAGCTTCGTCTTGCTGCTTGGTCAAGGGTTGGAGAGATTTAAAGAGATGAGAGATAGGGCAGATAAGCACACACGCACAAAACCCAGCTGCTTCTAGCACACTTCTGCAAACAGCGAGTACCTGGAGCCCTCGAGGCCTCCTAGCTCTACCAGCATGCAGGCAAAGGAAGATGCCTCAAACAGAGCAGAGGGTAAGAGTACGCACAATGAGAGCGCCTGCCCCACGCTGTTACGCACTCTAATGATCCACCTCTAGAGCGTGCAGAGTGCTACAGCACCGACGCTGATAACTCTGAGTGATAAGCGCAAACTGCTTGCATCATGGAAAAAAAATGGTCTCCGGTAAGCGTTTCTAAAGCGCCCTGAACTTGTGACAAACTGGCATAAAGGTTACTTTGCCACAAAAATGCAGAAGCTGCAGGGCTTGGAGCGCAGAGCCCGCAGTTAATTGCTGAAAGTTAATTCTAGGTCAGGCAGAGCTGACAGTGCCACGGCGCTGAGAGCGGGTACAAGAAGGGAGGAGCTCCCATCCAGGGCGTTTGAAGTGTCAGAGAGCGTGAGCAGCTATTAGAAGAGAAAGTGGCTTATGAAAGGGAAATGTAGCCTGGCAGGCATGGACTGCTTGTTGGTATTCCTAGCCTAAAAGACAGCATGTTTCTGTTCCCTGCTCCTTCCCTTCCTCTGCAGCGTGCCTCCTGCCTGTCCTCCGGTCTCATCTGCGCTACCAGGATCCTTCCTCCCGCTCCCCTTCAGAGCGACCTTAGCCACTGCCTATGTTCCAGCAAGCCAAACAATTTAATATGTGGGAAATTCAGCAGGCACAATGACAGCCACTGAACTGCACTGCTGATTATTCACAGGGTGCCACCAGAAAGGATCTGGGAACTCCAGGAACGGAGGCACGGCTCTAGATAAAAATACTTCCAGATCGACTGCATGGGGAAGGAGGGGAGAAAGGAGGGAGGGAAAGCATTACCTGCGCAGATCAAAGGCTGCTCACTGAATTCGTCTGGGATATAAGGAGGCAGAAACCAAAACCAAGCAGAAAACTAAAGTGAAACTGATTCAGGTCTACTATGCTAAGTGCTTGCGCTGTGCAAGCAGCTGGTTTATACCACAGAACCTGGACTGCAGATTGGCCACGGAACAGCACATTCTATTTCTTTCGCAGGGTCTTTACTTTTTTGGCTGCACCCTGATAACTGTACTTGAGATCTGGGAGATTGGAGAGGACCGAGTGCTTCCCATGAACAATGTGGAAGTTTTTGCCTTTACTTGAACATACGATGTTCTACCAAAGCCTTAATCAGCCTCTGAAGAGGAAGCACGGACTCCTTCTCCAGCTGCCAGCCAGAATACCCCGCCACAAAGGCACACTGCCTTGATTTCGCTGCACACGGAGCGCTCACATGGAGACATGCAGCGCTCCGCAGTCCATCTGCACAGCTAAAAGCGGAGCACATGACTGAGGTACAGTCATCCTCCCACAGCCCTGCCCCTGCTACACGTACTCCTGTGTACCGGGAGTCATATTCCACACTTTGCCGGGCTGAATCAGTCCGTGCTTCCTTTCCATTGGTTGTGTCAGGGACGGAAGGACGTCTGTCTTTGACGGGGAAAATGGGAAGGTCACTGAAGGACTAACACCACTAGGCCTGCTCCCTTCCTGCAGTTTGGGCCTCGCACCGTGTTAAAAGTTAATCCCGCATTTAACCCACATCCCTACCCTGTAAAACACCTCCAGATTTGAGTCAGAGGTTCTTCTTTGTGAATGGAGAGGGAAGCAAGGTTAGAACCCAGCCAGGGCCCGCATTAACTCTTCAGGGCAGACATGGCCAGGGCAGGTGGGACCGAGTCCAAATTTGGAGCAGTCGAGTGGGAACAAGCTGACTAGAAAAGGAGCAGGTCTGTGATCGTTCTGCCTCCCTCCCCGTCAATGGCTCAGAGCAGCAATACAGACATACCGTTCTTTTAAAAATAAAAGCGCAGCCACGAGTGCTGGTGGTTTCCTTTATTTATACCAGAAAATCTTTTCTCGTGGAACAAACAAAGAGTGTTTGTCTGACTCCTCTACAACTTCCCATGCCACTAAACACATGGAAAGCTCTCTCGAGCACAAAAGGGTAGGGGGTGAAGCTAAAATTGCAAGCTCCAACCAGAGTAAGTCCATCCCAAACAAAAACCTGTCGCAGCTCGACATCTCAGAGCAAGCACAAAATGGCCAAAGACACAAAATCACCCTTCCTGCCAACCTCAGAGACCCCAGGAACATCAGTGCAAGAAGGCACTGCAGGACTGTCCTTGTGCAACTGAGGCACATTGACGACTCCTCTTCACAGAGGGGAAACTGAGGTACGGAGAGAGGACCTCCAAGGTCACGCAGCAGGACAGCAGCGGAGCCAAGAAGGTAATGCCAACAGCCCTGACTTCTAGCTCACTGATGTATTTGCATCGCAGAGCCAGGAATAGCAGCGAGGCAATAGCACTGAAGTCTCACTGCTCACATTGCTAGACTAACTTCTCCCCTGCTCCCATCCGCCTCCCTGTGCCAGGGAATTAAATTCCGCTCAACTCTTCCCCTCCCCAGGAAGGTAGTCAGCCACAACAAATGGCCAGATGAGGATACCACCTCTTTTCTACCAACAGCAGAGGGACTGATTACCAAAATAAGCCTCACAGCAGGCTCCATCTTGATCCCTCTAGAGTCACTGAACCTTCTTCTGTTGACTTCAGCAGGAGCAAGGGTCAAGCGCAACACGCGGCAGCCCGCCAGCAAATCAGAAATTTCGGCCACGCAAGATGGACACCTACGCCAAACACAGCCTGCCACAAATCTCTGGCAACACACTCGTAGCCTGTCACACTAATAAAGTCACAGAAATTGAAATGGAGTGCGACAAAAAAAATCCAATCTGGGCCCACATTGCTGGAGCCCTCTGCTGACCTCCAGCTGGAATAACGCTGGAGGTCAGACCGTGGGGGGACCCTGAGAGGCCTTCACCAGAGCCCATCGCACCAGCGAGGGCCCTGCTCAGCTCTGAAGGCAGTGGGGAAAACGTGGTCAGGACAGTCTCAGAGTGACCGCCTCAGCCTGAGGGCTCCCACGTCCGCAGCCCCGTTACCCTCCCGCTGGATGGAAGGCTGCAGAGAGAAAGCCAGCGGGCTGCAATGTGCTGGGCTCCACCGGGCAAGGGAAAACAGCTCCCGTTAGCCCAGCATATGCCCGCTCCCCTGCCCCACACACACGCACTGGCACAACCCAGCGGGGCAGAGGGCAGGGCCGCAGCCCAGCCGCGGGGCAGCTGAGCAGTGCAACACCTCTGCGGCTGCACCTCTGCACCGGCCATGTTCCATCCCCGCCACGCTGCCAGCAACAAACGGAGCAGAACCTACAGGATCCATCCCCTGAACCCTCCGCACCCACTAGCTCACACCACAGCAGAAAGGTGCGTTTTCCAAGCTCGGTTCCGCACACAGCAACAGCCTGAGCAGGGCCTGTCAGAGGACAATGCTGGGAAACGGCCCCGAGCAGCCAGTGCTGCTCCCCTCTCCTCCCTCTCCCCGCAGCCCCGGGTGCTCTGCGGCCTTTGTTTGGGCTCAGCCTGGCCGGCCGGGCACCACCAGCGCCTGCGGGGAGGAGGCGGGCAGGGAAGATGACAAATCCCTTCCTACAGCGCTGTGGCGAATTCCTGGGAGGCTGTTCGCTGCTACTCAGCTCTTTGTGTGCACATATAAATATATATATATATATATATA